>CM029022.1:22554020-22927823 GCA_016801055.1 Panax notoginseng
TTTATCCAAACATAAATCAAGAAATTAAAATTATATAGATAAAGGCTCAAGTTTTAAGATAATGCAAATCGAGGGGGGTACCTGAATCATGAGCAAAGTAGCTACACATTTGGTTACAAGTTCCGAAGGGACTGATGATGGATTCTTCAATTTCGGACTAGGTAGGGCCTGCAAAGGACTTACTGTCCTGCACTTGAACTGTTCCTGAGAAGCCAAATTACCACGATCTGCAGCAGTAAAAAACCTCCCAGCTGGAATATAGGAATCGTCTAATGGAGGCTGAACAAGCTGATCGCTGACGTAATCTATAGTCTCCTCAATCTTCTCAAAGGTGTTTCCCCCACCCATCATTGACGAGTATGCCTGTATTGTCATTCAAGGATAATCTAATCAGGATTACGCACATTATAGAGTCTCACAAGTTCATCTATTCTGGAAGAACCCAAATAAATCATCTACATTCAGTCTGTTGTATTTGAATAAGATCTTGGCAGGAAAGGTATCCAAGTTTCATCAAGTACGTTGAGTTAAACCTCTAATATAAATGTAACAATCATTTAATTATATCTATTAATTAATAAATCGGGGAGGAAATAGATACACTGAAGAATTTTTTTGATAAATGATAGTAAACTAAATAAATTAATGAGCAATGCTAGGTTACCAAATTTGGGGACAAGATGCTTTTTTTTTTACATACATTTTTATCACATGGTAATCAATAGTGGCGTGATCAAAATGTGATAATGTCACATCATTTGGGACCCCAAATTTGGTAGAAAACTAGGAACTCCTAGATAATTCTACATTAAAACATTCAGTTTTAATACTCATGGAAAATTTATACTCAGAACTCCCTATCAAATATGGATCATAAAGTTAGAAGTTTAGCAAACATACGAATGAACGTTTGTCCACTTGAGCCACAAAAGGAAAACAGCAATCATAAATATTCAGAAAATTTTCTATTATGCAAGAAAGAAGGAAATTAACACAAAATGTAAACATGAACTTGCAATATACAGGCCAACTTGGATTAAAGAAAGGTGCGCCTGGTGTGTACTTTCACATGTTTAAAAAAACTTGCTTATTATTAAATTGGAAAAGGGTTGCCAAGATATATAAAATCAATTATTCAACTTGCATCAGAATATGACGAGAACTAAAGCAGCATATAAAAAGTAAAATGTAGTTGTGAAAGAGACATGCCCAAAGGCCTTTCTGTACCTGAATCGCTGAATCTACCATCATACGAGCCCTTGATCTTGAGCTTTCAACAATGTCATTGACATGAGATCCTGATTCCTCGGCATGAATCTTAGAATAATTGAAAGAGCTCAACACACCAACAGAGTCACCAATATTGGTCATGGACCTTGGCCATGTAAGCGAAAGATTTCCTTGATATGTGTTGCGTTGCCTCAAACAATATAAAGCAGAAGAAACCTGAAAATAAAGCGAATTGGTCAAGCACTTACCGAGTTGTTGGAGAAAATACCGCATCTTGAAGAGAAAAGGGTCAAAATTGAATATAAATGAATGGAAGTACAAACCCGCTCATCCGCTTCACCTAGTTGTATGAGAATAGCAGCATATTGCTTTTTAAATGGCTCTGCATCCTTCAGAGCAAAATCACCATCCTTCTGATTTTCCAACACGTCATTGTTCATTTCCCTCAACTCAGAAACTAGTACTTGCTACAAGTTCCAAGATGACCCATCAAAATTCTAACCTCTCATTTCGGTATATCATGTCTCTATGTTTCTAGAAATACCTTTTGTTTTATAAGTGTATATTACTACAATCTGATGCAAAAGAATTACTGATGGAAAAGCATATTAGTAAATCCAGACCAAATAGTTTGAAAAAGACATACTTGATGACAAGATGCTCACCAAAACAAGAAACTAGTGGATTAATAATTATAGAAAATCTAAGACTGAAAAACTATTTGATTTTCTCACATACTTGAAGCATTGTAACCCTTTTAAGAAAAACAGAAATGTATTGTAGCAAGTGTTTCCTAATAAAAATTCTAGGCAGATTTTGTAGAACAAGAAAACAATACTAGGAAAAGAAAAACAAATTACAGGTTGACTAAATAGGATTATAATTTTGAGCAGCACACTTTGAGGAAGACTAAATTGAGTCAATGTTAACACCAAATATCGTGAAGTTTTGAACGCAAATAAAGATTTTTGAAATAAAATTGGCCCATGAATATAAATCATAGATCAGCAATAAACTAAAAAGGTTTCTGGGGGGAGGGGGATAGATGAGAGAGTCCGTGTACGATTTTATATAGCATAAATGTGCCACTTAAAAACAGGTGTGCAAGCCCTTTAAATGGAAACTCATGACATTTTTTATTTCCAAAGAATATAAAGCAGCCTAATCAACAAAAGATGTTATTATGGCAACATTAAGAGCATTCACAACAGTTTTCCCAATAGACTCTCTATCCCTACATTTGAAGAAAATATCAATAAATAAGTATCCAACAGTTTCCTTATCTTTATATAATTCTCTATTTTAATCCCTATATATGATTTGACTTTTCAGGGTGAGAGAATCAAAAGAGCGATCCCTATTTATGTAAAATGACATGTCACACCCTATTTATTGCAATTTTATGTTGGTTAAAGGATCTTATCTCACTTAATTGCTGATTTGAGTATGCTTATCAAATTTACTCATTTTTATTTTTTAAACAGAGAATTTAGAGAAGAAAGAGAACTATAAAAAAAAAATCAATCAAATTTTGATCATTTTTGTAAAAAAATATTACTACTAATTATAAATTTTATTATTTTATAATTAAAATAATGTTGTTTTAGTTCTCATAAACACATAATGATCGTTTTACTTTTTGATTTCTAGCAATATCTATTTTTAAATTAAAATAATTGCAAATTTTAAATTCAAACAACAATTACTTTTAAATAAAAAATAGTTACAACGTTCAAAACATGATTTGAGTGTTAGAACTTTCAAATTTTAACTTTTAAATTTTGAATTTTAAAATTTAATATTTAAGGAATCAATATAAGGAATCTGTTGGGTACATAGTGAAAAAATTGAATCCCTATCAGAATGACCCAATAGCACTGCAGAGTAGAGATAAAGATAAGGCAACTGTTGTGAATGCTCTAAAGAAACTAATATTTACAGTATAGGACAAAATATGAAGACTTCAACTATTGCTACAAAGTTATTGAAAAGCATTGCATTGTAAGTAAATATTTACCAGGAACAAGCATGAAAGAAATTGACCGTGTATAAGTACCACAACCTTTTTATCAAGCGCACGGGTCAGCTCAGCAAGGGCCTGAACATCAGCTTGTTTAGCCTGACTTTGTTCTAGTGAGCAAGGTTGAGAACATGCAGTCAGTTGATTGGTAGCAATTTTTTGAGAATCAATATTAGCCTGTGAATCCGCAGTTGCAAAAGTCACCTGCCCAGAAAAAGAAATTTCTTATTAGAATCTTGTGGTCAACAACAGGAACCTTTCAGCTCAAGTTTCTACTCTCTTTCCATAAGCCATGAGGATGGGTGATACAGTAATACTAAAAGAAAATGACCAATGTATCATTGACTAACATGTCATCAAAGGAGATGATGAAAGCCGAAAAAATTCATATCCTTGAAATAGATAAAATATCACTTTGTTCGTGGAGTTTCTATATGCTGCTATTATACAAAGCTATCTGCCAAGTAAATTATGCTCAATATAAACATGAATATCCAGAACATGTGAGTTGTTTCTTGTAAATATTGTGTTAAACTTTCTCCTTCGTATTATCTGAATCACTTGAAAAGCTCTAGCAAAATAAAAACAATATATCATGTACCTATAATCTTAAAATCAGGCATTAGTTTGGTATCACTTATCAGAATAGGAAAAGTGAGGAATTGAAATGGTAGTTCTTTGTAGCATCACCAAGTTTAGAATCTTCTCATTGAACAAACTGTCACGAAATATGCAACAAGCTTACCTTAAAAGAATTTTCACTAATAAAATGCTTTTATCAAACTATATAAGGGATGCAAAAATATTATTCTAATCAGCAAGTAAATGATCAGAGACCTTTTTTATGTGTAAAAAAATATTTGGAAAAAGTAAAGCAAATAAAGAACTACAGACCTTTTCCTGCTTTAATAAATTATGCATTGGGTAAGCTGATAGCGTCATAAGAAACTCAGCATCAATATTTTCCAAGATCCTGCCTGGAGAAAATTTTATATACCCTTCTGGTCTCTGATTTTTTGTATGCCCATTCATTTTGAGCTTATTGAAGTTCTCAAGGAAATTATCAACAGCAATTGTATGTCTTGCAAGTGATGTTGCCATATTATCTAAAGGATTTAAGGGCATGCAATCAATATCCTGCATAGAATGTAAATTTGCACAATAAGGCAACATGTCTCAAGGAACTCATCGACCGAAATTCTGTCTTGCAAATGATGTTGGCATATTCTCTAAAGGATTTAAGGGCATACAATCAATATCCTATGTACAATATAACAGTTGCAAAAAGAGGCAATATGCGAACAACCAAAAAACTTCTTAGTAGAAAGAAAGAAGAAGAAGAAATGGGGTAGTATATAACTGTCCCTCTCCAGGTCCTCAGAAGAAAAACCTTTTCCCATGCTCATAATACAGGGGCTGGACCGAGAAAATGCTTACAATGGATGCAACACGCACCTCTTGTTAATAGTCTCAACAAGAGTGTCATGGGAAACCACCCTGGACCCAAATCTCAGTCATTAGTTTCATACCATACCCACCCAACCACCATTTTACAAGTCACGTTACCTTTTCTCATAAGAGGAAGGACTTCGTTTGCTAACAAAAAAAACCCACTTTACTATAAATCATAGCTAAACATATCTAGGGAAGGATTCAAAAAATGGAGATTCGTCCTTACAGGTTTAAGCAAATAAGAGTGAAGCCATAGAATCTTGAGTCTTGATTGTGTGGTAGGAACAATCATGATTATTCTTTTTCTTTTCGTTTTTTGGTTTTTTCATAACAAAAAACAAATCAATGACTACGCTGATTATTTAATTTATTTGGGGTGAAATTTGCAAGGTTACCAGAATAATGTATCATAATCATATAATCTAAGCCTTTTGTAATGGAAAAAGAAGCCAACGAATTAAGTTAAAAAGAAAAAACATTACCATGACAAATTCCACACCTAGCTTAGGTAGATCAAACTGAACACGGCACCTTTTATTATCTACAGTTAGTACACTACCATCATGAATTTCTCTCGTCTTTGGATGGATAGCAATAACACGTTGTCCAACGGATAAAGGCCTTGCAAGATCTGTTGGTAATCCTTCCCTAGTACCTGAACGAAGTTCAGTATAATAAGTTCTAACAGAATCCCTGTATTGATTAAGCTTTTCCTTTTCTTCCTTTAAAAATTGTTCAGAATACCTCCGTGGTTTGCCAAGAGAACTGTATCAACAAGAGAGCCAAAAATAAGTATTTTCTTAAATTACGTAATCAAATCTTATTGTTCAATGTTGCACAGAAAAATAAATTAATCTTTATATAAGCAGTTGGAAAGCAACTACCTTCTTATGACACCCCATTCAACACGTGTTAACCTTGGAACATGACCCAGACCAACATGGAACAAGTACTCCACAAACTCCCTTTTAGCAAACCAAGGGTAATCAATTGCACTGTAGAACCACTCAAATGCACACCACCTCCTTGCTCGATGATTTGAAAAGCAATTTGAAAGCTTTTCCTGCATTTTAAATTTTATAAAAATAAGCTTACAACTTCAAAGGATTAAACTGACGGAAATACAGATAATAGAAAATATCTTAAATATTTAGACTCTGCTGTCATGAGGAAAGACTGCACTGGGTTGATCCCTTACAGTTTTATCTAATAACTTCGAATCTGCAAATATATGGGGCTTCTGTAGCTTCATCTTACGCCTGCTCCTAACTCTAGTAATTATGTCAACCTGGTCTGTAATGGGAACATCTACACTTAACACAACTGAATCACTGCCTTCCTTTCTTGGATCAGTATTTGAAGAAGAATTTTCTGGATGTTTGACCAAATTAGGTGAAGCACTTTGTGATGCTCGTTTACCCTTGCTCGTTGACTTCTTCCCTACGTCTCTAGCCTATGATAAAGGCAAGCAGTACAAACACATCGTCAGAGTCTAAACTTGAAACAGGAATTACTCAAGTAACAAGAAAGTGCTTGCATCAAAAAGTAAGCAAAAGGTGTGTTTTTTTGTTGGGGTTAGGGGGGAGGGGAGGATTAGAGACACAAAACACAAAAAGTAGCAAGCATTAATAACTGATTTATTGCGACATTAATAATGCATGTACACCACACACACTCTCACAGTCATGCACACACCGACTTAGGTGTCTAACCAGTACCAACACACGCCAACTAAAAGATGTAAATATCAACAACATTTTCAACTGACACAGCTATTAGCCTATTACGAGATTTAACTGGCAGATAAAGGAAGAGATAGAGCAGAGCTGTAAATCTATATCCAATCTTAAACAGTTGGTCACATTACAGAAACTTCCTCGGCTATAAACCTGTCCATATTTTATGGCAAGTAATGTCAATATGCAAAGAGAGAAATTGCAGATTAATACTGAAAGCAATATTTCGCGGTTCTAGCAAGCATCAAGCAATCAACAAGGAAACTTTGGAACACAAGAATTTCAGAATTTGGAGGGTCAACATTACTGCTAACTAGCGATACAGGAGAAATTTGATACAAGAACTGGTGCATGTTCATTTAAGTAGATTATGTGAAAATATTACTTTATACACTGACAAAGTCGCTACATTCTCTAAAACAGTTAAAAGAAAATCTAAAGAAGTTAAGGTTCTTAAAAAAAAGGAAAGTATCAAAAGAAAAGGGTTCTTTAAAAAAGATAATAAAAATGACAGACCCTTACCTCAGCCTCCTGAGATTCATTCATATGAGCATCGCTTTGAGCTTCAGCTTTTGATATCTGTAGCATATAATTGGCCTTCAGCAATAACTCATCATAGATGAATGATCAATATTAAAGAAAGAACTTATGGGGAAAATGTTTTTGATTTAAGTTATAGATACTCTTACTTTAGATGTCATGGTCTTCTGTTTTTTCCTCGACACCTTAGGAATAGTAGATTGATGAGTTTCTTGCTTTGCCTCGGGACTAGGACTAACATCGTGAACTGACACTTTTCCTGGCTGGGATGCTTTATCAATAACACGTTCTGAACCTGATATTAAATGATTCCCTTTGCTTTTAAATCCTGACAACCGACGTTTCTCTTTCTGATGGTTTGCAGGCATAGCTTCCAGGGATTTGGATTTGTCAACTTCATTACTTTCTTCTTTAATCTGCATAAATGAATCTGACGGGGGAGAGAAAAATAACACCAAAAGTAATAAGATTTTTTGGCAATAAAAACTCAACAAACAGCTATAACCTCAAAACTACAAAAACAGAATAAAAGAACACAAGGACAAAACTCAGCACAGAGAAGTAGGCTGATAAATTTAATAAAGGGAAGAAAAAGAGGAGGTAAAGATACAAGCATAAACAAATATCGTTACTTCTTTGTCCAAAATCAAACTCACTAGATAATGGGTAAAACAATTCCAACCAATTGTGGCGTTGCACGTCTGAATAGAAGGTAGCCATTTGGGAAAATTATATCTAAGAGTTCAGTTATTACATAGACCACCCCTCCACCTCTTCAAGTAACAGGGACTCCACTGTAAGGTGTTCAATTTCAAGCAGGATTTTTATCGTCCTAGACATTCAGGAATTCTTCAAGAGTTTGCAAAGTAATCAAAAAAGGAGTAAAAACATGCCAACCATGCTACCAATTATTATGAATCGAATTACAAAAAAGTGCTTCTTACTAAAATCACAATCATATATGTAGTTTTCACACCATTGCATTCAGTCAATCAAATACAAGGCACACTATTAGTTGTGGAGAACTAAACATATCATTGGCACTCCTACATACTAGATGATGTGATTCCCTCTTTGTATTAGTGTTCAAAATCATACCATGAAATATTAAATTGGCAAGCACAATTGTCTAATGCCACTTCTACTAGGGGAAATAAACTTTTTTTTTGTTGAAGAAAGTTAAAAATGAAAGAAAGAAAGAAAAAACATAATGTTTATTCTTGTCACCATACATTCTGTGATAGATCAACCTTGTTACCAATAAAATTAAGATCTGAAATTATTTATTCGTTGGCTACCCAATAGACTAATATCAATAAAAAAACATTATGTTAACGTAATTTATAAAGCAATGGTTTAACAACTTCCCTACAATGCACCCACATTTTTAGTGTCACTTTACTACGAGATTGTTTCTTAATTTCTTTTACCAACTGCAATTGTTAAAATAAATCTGTATTTATTTTAGAACTAGACTAGATGTCGTATGTGCTTCATTTGTGTTATAGCGTAGGCACCTAGGCATCTTAAAAACTGTCTCACTATTTTAATTGGTTTTAAGTAAATAATTAGCTTGAACCAATTTGAGGGAGAACATCCAAATTAAACTACAAACCTAGTTATCTTTTCCAAAACATTCAATTTAACTTCCCATGTATAATGGTATTGCATACTTTAGAAAAGGTTCAGAAAACCAGTTTTTGCATTATTATTATTATTATTATTATTATTATTATTATTATTATTATTATTTCCTTTTTCCTGCCAACCCAAAATTATCAACAAAAATTCAGTTATGCTTGAATATTTATTTTCTTACAAAAGAAGTTCATAAGATAGAAGAGGAAGTACAGAAAGGAACGAAAAAGACTCCATAAGCTTCCAGTTCCATCTGAAATTTAACTTTCCAAACATTTACATGAGGTTTGTAATGTTTATGCAATTATTTTGATACATATAAACTAAATAAAATGATTTTGGACCTCTAACATTGGACAATGTAAGCGTTCTTTGCTAAAAAAATCCAGAATAATATAAGAATTGATGACTTTCCTTCTAATAACGAAACACAGATTAAGAATGTTGAAAGGAAAATAGGTAAAAGAGTACACATCGTAGAATTATACTCATTCTAGATGCACAAATGCAACATCCACAAGGTTATGATTGCATAATTAGATCTATTGAAATAATAATAATCAGAATAACTCCACATCCTTTAGTACTGAATGCAACTTGTAAATATATAATTCTATTTTCAGGTATACTTCCTTTTACAGATATCTAAGGAGGTATTCATTAAATTTATACAATTAACAAAAAAGAATCAGGTATACCTTTAATATAAAAGGATTCAGTGCCCAACAACAACCAAGTACAATAAATAAAAATGATAAAGACCACAAAGCCATATGTCAACAAATCAAAAAAAATTAAAATGTACTAAACACCAGACTCGTAACATAATACTCAACAGAGTAGTCTGGAAATGACAGAATGTTGACTTCAAAAAATTTACAAATATAATACGATACAAGATAAAAACAGGTATATACCCATGTCACTAGTATGCCACTTCTCAGTCATAAAATATAAAAGTCTTACCATTATCATTTGTTGATTCCGGTATCCTCAAAGACAAATTGGCCAAAGTTTGCAAGGCATTAAAAGCAAAGCCTTCATCTACAAAGAGGAAAATCCAAATGAATAAAATCATGCAAAGCAATCCATAAGAATATAATAACTGTCAACATATAGGTTTTTAGGGGATAAAACCTCCATCCCATCCCCCCCCCCAAAAAAAAAAAGAAAAAGAAAAAAGAATAAAGAAAACGAAAAAAACGAAAGCTACATGATTTTATGCATGAATATATTTTCACCAACTTCCGTCCATTTAAAAGAGGTACTCATGTATGTTTCCACTTTTTGTTATATTACCATAAACCAGTTGCAATGGACAATGATAGTAATGCATGAAACAAAAATAACTAAAAGAGAAAAATTAACTTTACAGAAATATTAGTCAGGGGGGAAAAGCAAAAAAAATGAAGGACCAAGAATAAAAAAGAAACAGATCTTAGAAACCAAAAAAAAAACTAAATACCTCTTCTAAAAAGAACCTTTGTACTTCTCTTCCTCAGACCCTGAGAGGAGGACCTAGCAATATTGGCACCTGCAATCTCACTATAAGATTTTCCTCTATCTACGCCCACTATTTGTCCTTCTTCTGTCCCGCTACAGGCTTTCCTAATCTCATCTAGATGATTATCTTTAGAGCTATCAGCTTCTAACTTCTTTCCATAAAGTCTTCTCCCCTTTTGAGACAAAGCACCAATACTTCCTGTTTTCATCAAATAACTGTTATCCCTTGAAATGTCTCCATTATCAGGCTCCATCCTTCCTTCTAAACCATCTTCATCCATGTCACTACCACCAACCTTGGCACAGGTAAAATAAAAAATCAGTATGTTAATAAAATACAAAAAGAATAGTTTAGAAATCATTACAATAAATTTAAGGTGCACAGCAAAAGAAACTAGCATAAACCATAAAATTAGGCCAAATCATTACCATTCTTTTTGGTGTACGAGAGAGCTGGGGAGAACCCCCTCTTTGTAAAGCTCCTGCCAACACTGTTAGCATCTCACGAGCAACTTCATCGTCATTAGCATCAAACTTGAATTCCGGGCCTTGCCTGGTTGGAGAAAAGTACTTTTCCCCATTAACATTCTCAAAAGAATAGGAAACAGGGAAGCGCGGTGTCCTTTTCCCAACAACACGAGGTCGGCTTCCTAATGCAGATTCCAGAGGACCATGTTAACAGGTAGCCATACACCTCACTTATGATATATAAAAGAAGAAAAAACATTATCTTCCATCATTAGACTGGAAGTAAAGAAGTTGTAGAGCAACAAGAAGGATATGAAAAGGTCAATAATTTGATAACCATTCAGCTTCACATGTTTTGGGGTTGTGTTAAGGCCAATTAAAGTCGTCAGAGTTTGATGGACAAGATAGATAGTTGAACATCAAAAAGTTTGGCTCCAAGCACTTCAACGGAACACAGAACCAATAAATATAATCCCCAGTCAACTATATGTCTATATGTCAGATATTGTGGGATATATGTATATATATACACATATATATATATATAGAGAGAGAGAGAGAAGGAGAGGGAGAGAAGCTTCCCCCAATAACATACCATCAGACCGCTTCTTCTTCAGTAATGGCTGGCAGTCATAACTTGATGCAACTGCCTGAGAATGCGAAGACAAACGCCCATCAGATCCTTTGGATGTATTAGGCTGTACTTTACCCTGGGAACGCTTTTGAGGTTTTCGAGATGTTCCTGCACCGTCATTGCTTTCTTGTTCACTATCACTTCCAGCCTGTTGGGCCAAAAAATCAAATGCCAGAATTCTGTCAAGCCTTCTGAACAAGCAAGTTACAAATTCCAGCTCATATATTCAGAAGGCATAATGAAAGCACATGAACAGATACAAATAATTAAAAGCATGTGAATCATAGATTGAAGAATATAACACTCCAACAACGGAGTCACATAGCAATATCCTTGTCTATACTCTTATACTCAATACAAAATAATAGAATAGTAATCTTTTGGTACTTGTCACAAAAAGTCCACAAACAACACAACATAATAAATGTTCTTCAAGATAGATGAAATCAAATTCCAAACTCACCAGATTGCAGTAGTGGTCAGTCATCATTGCAATTAGCCCAGCCACAGAAGCAGTCCCCTCTGGAAGAGACAAATAAGCCTAAAAAGCAAACAGTAATCTGAGTTGCAAACTTTATAGACCAAAGGAATAGAACATATATAGTCCCCTTCATACTTACATGTGAATAGTGATGCCCAAGTTCATACTTCATAATTTTGAGCACCAACTCAGTCATGGTATGTAATTTCATAGGTGCCATAATTGTTAAGAGTTCTGATAATTCATGTACTTTTGAATTTTCTGTTCTTTTTTGATAAGTAAATTGTATTTAAAAAGGACGCCAAAGGGGGGGCATCAGCCCGGTACACAAAGTATACAAAAAGGCAGGTGGGACCACCAAAATAAAAACACAACCTGCACAACCAAGCCTATATTAACATTAACTATATGTTTTATACTTCTCTTGCTTGAAAAAAAATGGTTCAGTATAAAACCCTATGAGTCGAGTTAATTTTTTATACTTGCGATAGAAGATCTAGGGAGAATGAAAATTGGCTAAGAATTGTAGGCGAACCAATATAAATCGTAGAATCACACTGTTTAGCAAGCAGACCTGATATGAACTTGAACCTGCCAGTTTGGATAGTTTAAAAATCTCAAAGAAATATATCATTTTTTCTCCTTACGGTACACCCCTAAAGTCCTAGATAGGGCTGTAAACGAGCCTAATCGAGCCAAACTTTTGCTTGCCAAACTCAAGCTAAAGTAAAACTTAACGAGGTGAGTCGAGTTGGGCTAACAAGCCTGGAGCTTCTTGAACACACCAGGCTCGTTCAGTTTATAAACGAACTATTTGTGAGCTTGAGCTGGGTCGAGCTTAGGGTCAATTTGTTTACAATTTTTAAATTTTATTGCTTCATTCTCTAAAATTAAATTTAAGATTATGTTATATGCAGGGTTGTAAATGGATATTTTTTAATGTGGATATAAATATATTCGTATCCATATCCAAAAATAAAATTTGATATTCGTATCAGTATCCGACTGATATGCAACATGAAATATACGTATTCGTATCCGACAAATAATATTCAAATACGAATATTATCGTATCCATTTTGTACAATATAATATGGATAAATATATCAAATATCCTCATATTTGTATTCGTATCGATATATGCATCCATTTAAAATAAAATTTTAAAACTTTCAATTTATTTTTTTTAATTCTTGAACAAATATTAAATTAATAACCAAAAAAATATTTACTTAATCAAATAAAAATTAGAAATGACGTACAATCAACCAAATAAAATAATAATCTAGATATACTATTCATATGTAATTTTTTTATATCGTATATCATAAGATAGCCATAAAAGATGTATAATCAATTGATATTAATACTTTATTATATTATATACCAATATTAAATCAAAGATTTATACATGTATATGTATGTGTGAGTATATATGTATATGTATATTTATATGTGTGTGTGTGTGTGTATATATATATATATATATTGTGATATTACAGATATAGATATTAACGTATAGGCATATGTATATATTCGTATCCGATTTGGACGAATAATATTCGCTTTAACACGGCTACAGATAATATCCACTTTGACGCGAATACACATGAATTTTCAAAGCGAATATCGAATATTTCAGACTCTATTTATAGAACTAACTATATTTATAAGTATAATAACTAATTAAATTTAACTGTATTATACTCCCTCCATTCCATAAAAAGAGTCCTATTTCAAATTTTAAAAAAAAATTTGTTACACAAAAAAGTTATTTTTAGTGATACTAATATAAATAACACATAATCCTCAAGTTTGCTATCATTCACACTACTAAACTTACAAATTATTTTTAGAGATATACACCACAAATTTTATAAATTGAACTTTTTTCTCTGGAATGGAGGGAGTATCTTATATTATACTTTTGTATATATAACTTTAATAAATTAATGAGTCGGGCTTAAGATGGTTCAAAGTCGAACTAAATGAGGCAAGCTCAAATCGGACATCACACAATTCGAGCTCAGCACATTTTAGATTAAGGCCATCTCGCAACTGAAGTACTATTTTAAGAAAGCTAACCCAACAGCCCAAACTATTAACTACCACATTTTAGATTCCATAGAGTTTGTTCCATTAACAGTCTTGCGAATATGTAGTATCATTTTATTCATATAGCACAAATTGTGAATTAAACGTCAAGAAACCGCCAAACACGACACAATCGCCAATGCTAAAAAATTGATACAAGATATAAGTGTCATAAATGTAGACACAAAATCTGACTAACTATGAAGCATAAGCAAGATATCAGAAAATCACTCACCCTATTCATTGTGTAAAGGGCCTCCACCATTTCAATAGATCGGTTTCGCATTACAACACCCACCTAATAGACCATATTACACAAATCAGAAGCTACCAACTTTTTATAACATAAACGACATTAAAGTAGAGGTAATCCTGGAGGGAGAGGATATTTTCAGAGCACAAAATACGAATTCCAGCTGAATGCATGCAATACGTAGTTGTACCGTTTATATTCATTCTTGTATATTATGCTGGAAATAGTATTTTCTGCGACCTCAAAATATCATCTTCCATTAGACACTCTAAATAAGATATGTTAGGTTATTCCTAGAAAATATAATTATACCAACTCGCAGGATTTATATCTCCAATATTGATAACTGAAGACAGCTGAATGAAACAACTGCACTTCCAATTTTCCTTTGTTAACTTATTGCCAGTAAGAATAGTAGAATAGCCCTGGCCCGGTTATAATTTATAAACCTATACTGACCTTTTTCCAATCTTTCCCATGCTTACGATATGCTTCATAAAAGCGCTCCAGCTCTTCCTTGCTCCACTGAGGCCCCAACATGTCAGACAATTTCCTCTTCTGGAATAAAGAGGACAACAGATAAAACATTTTAACAAAATCTTCATGATTAGCAGAAGATACTTGTCCATTGAAATTAGCTACTGCAATATTCTCTCTCAAATTGCAGACATTATACATCGAATATAAAAACCAATGAATGGACTCATGGACTACAGCCACAATCTTAACCTAACTTATGGCTAAGAAAATGTTAAAGACTTACAACCATTGTAGGGAATTACTCAACAGACATCTCAAACTTAAAGATTAAAATGTATGGGCAAGCTATATTGATACAGACGTGGAACTTTCCTTTCAATGAAAGTATAATTTTAAATTTTACCATTTAGACATTTCATACCCATCTCATATATGTGCAATCTTGGATAGTTAACTGAAAATAAATATATATTCTAAATAGCTCAACTTCTTTCCAAATGAAGGTTGGGTCCTATTAATGTAGCCACCGAGAAACCCTCTGATACCTGCATAACAGCAATGAGTTGTCTCCGATCATGTTACTACAAAACATAATCATCTCTCATCTCTAAAGGGGTACAATGTTTGTAGCCAGTAAAAGATAATCCTAAAAGTTATGGTGATTAAAGGAAACCAAGTTGACGAATCCTCTTTACAAGCTTAAGAATGATGAAAGTTGCACAAAACCTATAGTAATGATGATTTATGCAGAAGGCCATTGAGGCCAGTGTCTAAATAAACAAATTAATTTGAAACCTAGTGTCAGAAAGGGGTTTCTAGTTCATCGATTCAAAACTAGAATCTTCGTGAAGACAATATTCATATCACCACAAGAATATGCTAAATTTAGGATGACACTTTCATGAATGAATCGAGGTACCCAAAAAATGGAAAAAGTTCAATGCAATGACAGAGCCTATAAGATGGTCAAAATCACCTATTTTGGTAAGTTTAATGAATGCAATACTAACCCGCTGGATTCTTCTATCAGCACTCTCTCCATGTCTGATAGGAGAGACTTCATTAGTATAAGAAAACCGCTTATTCAAACTTCTAGACTTTCTTGTTGGGGCCATGAGAAAATTTCTCGATCACCTATACAGAGAAGCACAACGTGAGTTACCTAAGGCATTTAGAGAGTGAAAAGCAAACCTATACATATCAAGTGTTTAAAATATGTAGGGAAATAAGTTAGATTTTATATAAGATGCAGTCTAATATAGTGTTCTATGGAAAAGGAGGATCCAAAACAGACAAAAATAAAAGAAAGCAGATGGTCCTATTTGTCTTACAGCATAGTCCTAATTTTTGTATTTTGCCTTTTAACCCCATGATGAAAATTATAAGATAAATTCAAACTTCAAACCTAATACGATAATATAACAGTTCTCCTAAAATTTTGAAACATTTCAAAACTATTTACTTGACCTTCACATCCTATTTTTATTTATGCTTTAACTTTTTTTGACAAGTATTATATTCAAAGAAGCACCAAAGGGGTGCCACACATATACAAACAGAGCTACAAAAAAACAGGAGAAACTCGTGCCACCAAGACGCACAATCTTGATCATGGCCCATGGTTAAACTCTGACAAAATATCTATAAAGCCAATACATGATCCAAGAAACACTTCATA
Source organism: Panax notoginseng (assembly GCA_016801055.1). Classification (NCBI taxonomy): domain Eukaryota; kingdom Viridiplantae; phylum Streptophyta; class Magnoliopsida; order Apiales; family Araliaceae; genus Panax; species Panax notoginseng. The sequence continues at coordinate 22,570,228 of CM029022.1, forward strand.
ATGCTACAAGAACAGGAAACACCTCTAGGTCCTTATTTTGAGAAAGCACTTTCTCTGAACTGTGCAAATTACAAAAAAAAAAGGCGGGCCTAGGTTGACCATTCATATCTCATATGTTTGTGTAACACACTGCAGAATTGCATGGACCCATTCTTGGGTTAACTTTAAGTGCAGAAACGAACATTAATCAAAGTCCAAAGATCACTAATTTAAATAAATTAACTTGAGCCAACAAGGCCTTAATTTCAATTACTATCCACTGCGTTCCAGCTTCAGCTGTTTTATACTTGGCTAATTCTACAGACATATCAATCAACCTAAATGTCCTAAACCTACTTGTTGTCACATAAGTTAATGTTCCTATCATAACTTCTCAAATTCAAACAAGATACAGATGATCTAAATCTATCCAATTAAAGAAACTATTACAAATCACAAAGGTCTCAGAAAAATTTCAGAAAAGTTAAAAATAAATAGAGTAATAAACAAACTGTCTATAATCAACATTTACGGGAAAATTAAACAGAAAACCACGTGCAAAGTTTAGACACCTATCAAGAACCATGGCCAAGAAATTGCGCCAAAAACACTTTCACAACCTTAATTAAATACCCAGAGAAATTATTTTTTTATATAAAAAATCAGAATATAAAAACAAACATCATCTTTTGGTCTCTTATCTAGGAGTGAAAATCCAAACCCAGCAGTAAAATTCCTCAAAAAACCAATTAAACCATATAAATATAGAATATTTCAAATGACATACAATTCAAAACAAAACTCAGTTACTGATAATAGCCATTATACAGATATATAAAGCTTCAGTTTAAGTGTAAACTGAAACATCAGTTAAAAGCAAGATCAGCTCAAACAAATATACATGAGCACAGAGAAAATGAATCTAAACCAACTTTTACAACCAAATGCACCAAAAAACTCAGCGAACTAAATTGAGGAAAAATAGGAAATTAACTGAATTCGTTCATTATGAACAATAAAACAAGACTCTGATACACATATTGCTTGAAGATGGTGTAAACAAACACACAAACACGTAAACTCTTAATAAAAACCCTATTCTACCAACCACAAATTATACAGCAAGATCAGTAAAAGAATCAGTTTATCATTTACCAATTGAAGTTCGTTCCCAATCCAACCATGAGAATTTAAGCAATAGACCAATCACAGAGAGCGGAGTTGATCGCGGATTTGTATGGAAATATGTGAATGTTTAGATTGATAGGAGATGAAATTTGGGGCAATAACCGCGAAACTTGAAAATAAATAGAGGCCGAAGCTAACCACAACTCTTTGTATTGTGGTATTAAAAGGTCTTTTAAATTTTAGTTTGAAAATTATTTTAAACAAAATTGATTCGTATCGTGTGTGAGTCCTTCTGATAAGAAGGTACTCGAGCATCTTTTATCCGTACACGTGGCATAGTTTTGATTTGGATTATATACTAGCAGTCTAGCGCACACGCGATGCGTGTGATAAATAAAAATACTTTATTAAATACTGAATTTTATTTTCTAACATAATAATAACTAATAACTTAACAATAAGTCTGGCCGGACATGATTATTGGACAAGCGAAATTTTTTTTTTTTTTTTTTTTTTGGCTTGTGACTCCAAAAAATATATAGTATTTATTCCAACAAGAATTTTTATAAAATATAGTGTTTTAGGTGTAATTTAGATACACATACAAATACAGGGTTATACAGACTGTATAACCCTGTATTTGTATATGTATCTAAATTACACCTAAAACACTATATTTTATAAAAATTTCTGTTGAAATAAATATTATATATTTTTTGAGAGTCACAGTAAAAAAAAAAAAAAATTGCAGCCGGTCCAATTTTCCTGTCTCATTTCCCTGTCTGCGTAGCAATGCTCATAACTTAAACATGACCAAATTCAATTCAAGAAAGGAAATACTTATAAATTATATGTTGCAAGTAGACCTGACAATATAGTTAGTTAACTGTTGGGTCAAACTATATTAACTGGAACCAAATGGGTTGGTTAACCATTTTTATTTATTCATGTTGATTAAAGTTTAGACCCATATTTTTTAAAATAAATATAGTTCTGAACCGATTAACCATAACCTGATGCCTACTCACCGTCACTGAACAAGTGGTCAAGTGCATATAAAAGCCATGTTTGCTAACATTTTACTTTTCTTTTACTCTTACTAAATTGGGGCAACTCGTTAGTAAGTTTCACTATGTTTCACTTAATTTTTATTAAATTAGCTTAATAATTTTACGACACATTATAATAACATTAAAAAAATAGTTCAAAATATATTAATAAATAATATAAAAATATATGTTTAATTAAAATTAAGATAACTTCATTAAAATTTTAACAATATTATAGTTTTAATATATATATATATATATATATATATCAATTATATAAATATAAAATTTATAAATTAACTTGTGATATACAAAAGTAAAAAATAGTACAAATATATATTTGACTAACTCTATCATTTTATATATATAATACTATAAAATATAGAGATATAATTAAAATACAGGTACGTATAAAACGGTTATGCACCATGTAAGACCCCGACTTATTAATGAATAAAATCAAATTTTCTCTAAATATTATTGTGAATAATAAGGGGTTAATTTGATATAATACTTTGGTTATGGGTGAAATGTGCAAATTTTGCAAAATAAGCAAGTGGTTATAAAATATTTATTTTTGGTCGGTGAATATTCGGTTGGTCGTGGAATATTCTTGCTGTCGGGGAATATTCGTACGACGACGCAGCCTTGTGTGGGCCCCATAACGGAAAGCGATTGGATGAAGAAAACGACAAGTATAAGTTGTTTATAAATAACGGCGTAGTTGTTACCGTTAATACTGTTGGAATACCCGGTGGTTAAAATACAGTAGCACACGGTATTGCACCAATTATTGATTCTTACGTAAGAAGGCACTACTCAATAATTGTTACAGTAGTTATTATTCAATATTTTATTTTATTGATTCAATAATTGCTGCGTTGATATTTTATATTATTGTTGTTTCAATAATTGTTGCTGCACAGTATTTTCATTTATCAGATCAATAATTCATATTATTTGAATAATATTATTAGATAACATTATTGGCAATGTCTAGAAAGTTCTGTCTAAGGAGAGGTTTGGTCATCTAATTGCGCGCCAGTAAGGAGAAATCCTTATTGGAAAGCCCCCTCTTTCCTAGGAACGGCCTGGTTGTCATAAATGTGATTCTGTAATATTATTTGTGAATAATTAATTATTGATTCATATGATAAGGAAATATTTATTTTATGTGGATATAAATGAGGGATATATTTTTGTGGTTAAAAATGAAGGAGTTAATGTTGAGGTTTTTGTCAGTATTTTTGTCGGAATGGAGGTATTAAAAATCAGGGTTTTTGAGATAGTTTGCGGGGGTTATAATTTTTAATCCGACCGTTGGATCGTGGTAATTTTTGGATATGTTATACATATATAAGTTGAGTATATGTCCACAAATTTTGAACCGTTAAAAATGAACGTATGATTTATTACGAATTTTACAAGATGACTGGTTCAGAAATTGTTGAATTTTTGGAGTTTATCATTTTGGTGGAAAATTCTAGAATTGGTGGGCCCCACTTGTGGTTGGTGAAGAAATGTGCTGAATTATATTTCAAATGTGGTGGGTGGGAATAGTAGCAGGTAAAGCTATCAGGTTGCAGGTCAAACCTACCAAAATTTTCCTATAAATAGAGGGCTAAGTTAGAATTAAAAATCACACCAGAAACAAGTTTTCTCTCTTTCTCTCTCTAGATTATTGAGTGTATTTTGTGAGTATTTAGATACTTTGAGAGTTTCTATTCATCAGAGCAAGTTTCTTTCAGCCTTATACCGGTATTCCGACCAGAAGTACTGATATCTTAAGGTAAGGGATATTATTTTCTTCTTAAATGATATTATTTTCTTCAATATCATTATGCTGAAATATTGATATGAGTTTTTATCAAATTTGGAACTTTTTGTGTCGGGGTTACTATTCATGTATACGGCACTATTCACGTATACGGCACTATTCACGAATACGGCACTATTCACCGAAAAATAAAAATTTTTCTTTTTGTCCAAGATGTCTATTATGGTTACTATCTTTGATTGTATCCATGTTTTGATCTTTAATTTTGAATTCTGCTTCACAATTGATTATTATGAAGTATTATTGATCTTGGATAAACTGTTATACGAATCCCTACTATTTGTCCTTCTGTCTCATTGGATTCGTTCTCTTTAAGATATTTGTCATCATCCTCAGTCCTAAATGATGATATTAATGAATATCTTTGGCCTGTAGTGCAAAGATGTATGATTACTTGATGAATATCTTTGGCCTGTAGTGCAAAGATGAACAGGTGTTGAGATGAACATGACCGACTGGTGATACAAATGAATATCCTTGGCCTGTAGTGCAAAGATGAATATTTGATTAAAGATGGTTATTAATTGTTGTTACAGGGATAAAATATTGATGATGGACTTTTAAATCTTAGAAGATAGTAGAACTCATTCTCTACTTGACTCTTCTAATGGTTTGTTGTTTCCGCTGCAGTTGTTGATCTAAAACTTGTTGTCGATTATATTCTATCAGATTTTTCCCTGTTGAAGACTAACGATAATTTGTTGTATATTATCTTAGTCATAATATTCTTTACTGGGCTAGTTGAGCTCACCCTTTTCCTTTTTGATACAAATGAATATCTTTGGCCTGTAGTGCAAAGATGAATATTTGGATAAAGATGATTATTAATTGATGTTACAGGGATAAAATATTGATGATGGACTTTTAAATCTTTGAAGATAGTAGAATTCATTCTCTACTTGACTCTTCTAATGGTTTGTTGTTTCCGCTGCAGTTGTTGATCTAAAACTTGTTGTCGATTATATTCTATCAGATTTTTTCCTGTTGAAGACTAACGATAATTTGTTGTATATTATCTTAGTCATAATATTCTTTATTGGGCTAGTTGAGCTCACCCTTTTCCTTTTTGTTTCATTTTTCTTCTCAGGAGGTGAGAACATAGCAGGATCTAGTCGGGGTATGGAGTGATGGTTCTAGAAAGATGTTTTAGCAGTCCTCACTATTTTTGTAAAATAGTGTTTGAATAATTGTATTGAGGACTTATTTGAGTGTGGATATTGTCTAGAAGACAATATTTGTATTTAAACTCACAGTATGTGTTGTCGTATTTTGCACGACAATTGTATTATTGAAGTTGTAGTTTACTTTCTGTACCATGTATTTGGCGACTCAGAATGGGTGTTGTATACCTATTTTGGGGGCGTCACACACCACCTGTTTAACAAGTAGTCCGGTGGTTCGGTTTCAGTCTAAATTATCATTCGAAATGTAGTTTGAAGGAAATTAGAGAAATTATTTTACACCCAAGGAAATTCGTCAATTTAATTTTCCATCTTCTTAGTTTTATTTTTTCCACTTTTATATATCAACATTGTTTACGCCAAGATCTTTCCACGCGCCTCAATCACGTAAAGTACGTCCAATCCTGCACAGTAAACACGTCAATACCATAAGCTTGACTGCTTGGACCGTCAGGAGATAGCACTGGTGTGACGCCCCCAGAATAGGTATACAACACCCATTCTGAGTCGCCAAATACATGGTACAGAAAGCAAACTACAACTTCAATAATACAATTGTCGTGCAAAATACGACAACACATACTGTGAGTTTAAATACAAATATTGTCTTCTAGACAATATCCACACTCAAATAAATCCTCATTACAATTATTCAAACACTATTTTACAGAAATAGTGAGGACTGCTAATACATCTTTCTAGAACCATCACTCCATACCCCGACTAGATCCTGCTATGTTCTCACATCCTGAGAAGAAAAATGGAACAAAAAGGAAAAGGGTGAGCTCAACTAGCCCAGTAAAGAATATTATGACTAAGATAATATACAACAAATTATCGTTAGTCTTCAACAGGGAAAAATCTGATAAAATATAATCGACAACAAGTTTTAGATCAACAACTGTAGCGGAGACAGCAAACCATTAGAAGAGTCAAGTAGAGAAAGAATTCTACTATCTTCTAAGATTTAAAAGTCCACCATCAATATTTTATCCCTGTAACATCAATTAATAATCATCTTTAACCAAATATTCATCTTTGCACTACAGGCCAAAGATATTCATTTGTATCATCAGTCGGTCATGTTCATCTCAACACCTGTTCATCTTTGCACTACAGGCCAAAGATATTCATCAATTATTATACATCTTTGCACTACAGGCCAAAGATATTCAGTAATATCATCATTTAGGACTGAGGATGATGAAAAATATCTTAAAGAGAACGAATCCAATGAGACAGAAGGACAAATAGTAGGGATTCGTATAACAGTTTATCCAAGATCAATAATACTTCATAATAATCAATTGTGAAGCAGAATTCAAAAATAAAGATCAAAACATGGATACAATCAAAGATAGTAACCATAATAGACATCTTGGACAAAAAGGGAAAATTTTATTTTTCGGTGAATAGTGTCGTATTCGTGAATAGTGCCGTATACGTGAATAGTGCCGTATACGTGAATAGTAACCCCCGACACAAAAAGTTCCAAATTTGATAAAAACTCATATCAATATTTCAGCATAATGATATTGAAGAAAATAATATCATTAAGAAGAAAATAATATCCCTTACCTCAAAATATCAGTACTTCTGGTCGGAATACCGGTATAAGGCTGAAAGAAACTTGCTCTGATGAATAGAAACTCTCAAAGTATCTAAATACTCACAAAATACACTCAATAATCTAGAGAGAGAAAGAGAGAAAACTTGTTTCTGGTGTGATTTTCAATTCTAACTTAGCCCTCTATTTATAGGAAAATTTTGGTAGGTTTGACCTGCAACCTGATGGCTTTACCTGCTACTATTCCCACCCACCACATTTGAAATATAATTCAGCACATTTCTTCACCAACCACAAGTGGGGCCCACCAATTCTAGAATTTTCCACCAAAATGATAAACTCCAAAAATTCAACAATTTCTGAACCAGTCATCTTGTAAAATTCGTAATAAATCATACGTTCATTTTTAACGGTTCAAAATTTGTGGACATATACTCAACTTATATATGTATAACATATCCAAAAATTACCACGATCCAACGGTCGGATTAAAAATTATAACCCCCGCAAACTATCTCAAAAACCCTGATTTTTAATACCTCCATTCCGACAAAAATACTGACAAAAACCTCAACATTAACTCCTTCATTTTTAACCACAAAAATATATCCCTCATTTATATCCACATAAAATAAATATTTCCTTATCATATGAATCAATAATTAATTATTCACAAATAATATTACAGAATCACATTTATGACAACCAGGCCGTTCCTAGGAAAGAGGGGGCTTTCCAATAAGGATTTCTCCTTACTGGCGCGCAATTAGATGACCAAACCTCTCCTTAGACAGAACTTTCTAGACATTGCCAATAATGTTATCTAATAATATTATTCAAATAATATGAATTATTGATCTGATAAATGAAAATACTGTGCAGCAACAATTATTGAAACAACAATAATATAAAATATCAACGCAGCAATTATTGAATCAATAAAATAAAATATTGAATAATAACTACTGTAACAATTATTGAGTAGTGCCTTCTTACGTAAGAATCAATAATTGGTGCAATACCGTGTGCTACTGTATTTTAACCACCGGGTATTCCAACAGTATTAACGGTAACAACTACGCCGTTATTTATAAACAACTTATACTTGTCGTTTTCTTCATCCAATCGCTTTCCGTTATGGGGCCCACACAAGGCTGCGTCGTCGTACGAATATTCCCCGACAGCAAGAATATTCCACGACCAACCGAATATTCACCGACCAAAAATAAATATTTTATAACCACTTGCTTATTTTGCAAAATTTGCACATTTCACCCATAACCAAAGTATTATATCAAATTAACCCCTTATTATTCACAATAATATTTAGAGAAAATTTGATTTTATTCATTAATAAGTTGGGGTCTTACAACCTCCCCTCCTTATGAAATTTCGTCCTCGAAATTGACGTACGTACCTGATGTTTCAAAAAGGTGAGGATACCTCGCTTTCATTTCTGATTCCAACTCCCAGGTCATTTCTTCAATAGCATGGTTTCTCCACAAAACCTTAACTTGTGGTATAACCTTCGTGCGTAGGACATGCTCTTTCCTATCCAAGATCTTAACAGGTACCTCCTCGTACGTTAAATCTTCAGCTATCTCGTCTGGTTCTAACTCAATAATGTGGTTCGGGTCTTTAACATATTTACGAAGCATAGATATGTGAAAAACATTATGAACACGAGACATGCTTGGAGGTAATGCGAGTCTATATGCCACATTTCCTATTCGCTCAAGAATCTCAAATGGACCAACAAATCTTGGATTGAGCTTTCCTCTCTTCCCAAATCTTGTAACTCCCTTCCATGGTGCAACACGTAACAATACATGATCCCCAATATTAAATTCCACGTCCTTCCGATGAAGATCCGCATAACTCTTTTGTCGATCCTGTGCCGTTTGTATACGTTGTCGAATCGTTTGGATCTTCTCTGTAGTAATGCGTACCAATTCTGGTCCCAACAATGTTGCTTCACCCACCTCGTCCCAGCATACTGGAGAACGACATTTTCTTCCATACAACGCCTCAAATGGAGCCATACCTATGCTCGCCTGATAACTGTTGTTGTAGGAGAATTCCACCAATGGTAGGTACTTATCCCAACTCCCTTTGAGATCTAAGACACAAAGTCTTAATAGATCTTCAAGAGTTTGAATAGTCCTCTCTGATTGTCCGTCCGTTTGAGGATGGTATGCTGAACTGAATCGTAAATCCGTGCCCATAGCTTTCTGCAAGCTAACCCAAAATCGTGAAGTGAATCTTGGGTCACGATCCGAAACTATGGATACTGGCATGCCATGCAATCTCACAATCTCGTTCACGTACATACTAGCAAGACGTTCAAGGGAATAAGTCTCACGTATCGGCAAGAAATGAGCGGACTTGGTTAATCTATCAACAATAACCCAAATCGCATCTATGCCTTGAGAAACCTTGGGAAGACCTGTAACAAAATCCATAGTAATGTGTTCCCACTTCCATTTCGGAATCTCAAGTGGTTGCAATGGACCCTTTGGTACTTGATGCTCCGCTTTTACACGTTGACAAGTTAAACATCTCGAGATAAACTCCGCGATCTCTCTTTTCATATTGCTCCACCAAAATGTATGTCGAAGATCGTGATACATTTTGGTACTCCCAGGATGGATTGCAAACGGTGTGTTGTGTGCCTCCATCATTATTCTATGCTTCAAGTCAAAATCGTTAGGAACACAAAGTCTGGAGTTGACTCGAAGTATTCCTTCTTCATCGATTCTTGCTTCTGGAATAGCACCTTCTTGCACTTTCTTCTTCATACGCATCAGCTCTATATCCGTAGCTTGAGCAGCTTTAACTTTATCGATTAAAGTCGGTTCTACTCGTATATTTGATATCATCATGTGGGTACTTGGAGCCTTCATCTCTATCTCCATCCTTTGCAAGTCATACAAAATGGGCCTTTGTGTTAAAAACATTGCACTCGTACCCGCATATGATCTTCTACTCAATGCGTCAGCTACTACGTTTGCTTTTCCAGGATGGTATTGGATGGTATGATCGTAATCTTTCAACAGCTCAAGCCAACGTCGTTGCCGCATGTTGAGTTCCTTTTGGGTGAAGAAATATTTGAGGCTTTTATGATCTGTATAGATCTCCACTTTCTCCCCATACAGGTAGTGTCTCCAGATCTTCAACGCAAAAACGACTGCTGCCAACTCCAAATCATGAGTAGGATAATTCCTCTCATATTCTTTGAGTTGTCGTGAGGCATAGGCTATGACTTTCCCATGTTGCATGAGAACACATCCTAACCCTTTGCCTGAAGCATCGCTGTAGATAACAAATCCATCCGAACCAGATGGTATTGTCAAAACAGGTGCCGAAATGAGTCTCCTCTTGAGTTCTTGGAAACTCTTCTCGCATTCCTCACTCCATACGAATTTTGTATCTTTCCGAGTCAGCTGAGTTAACGGAGTAGCGATTCGAGAAAATCCTTCCACAAATCTCCGATAATAACCAGCTAAGCCCAGAAAGCTACGTACTTCGGTTACCGACTTCGGTTGCTCCCAACTTTGTATGGCTTCAATCTTCGCCGGGTCGACAGATACTCCATGTTTTGACACCACGTGCCCAAGGAATGCTACTTCCTCAAGCCAGAACTCGCATTTCTTCAGTTTGGCATATAGCTTGTTTTCACGAAGCCTTTGCAGTACCAGCTTCAAATGGCGCTCATGATCTTCACGGCTTTTGGAATAGATGAGGATGTCATCAATAAAGACAACAACGAACTGATCCAAATATTCTTTGAATACACGGTTCATCATATCCATGAAGGCAGCAGGAGCATTAGTCAATCCAAAAGACATTACTAAGAATTCATAATGCCCGTACCGAGTTCTGAAGGCAGTCTTTGGAATATCCTCAGTTTTAATCTTCAGCTGATGATATCCAGAACGAAGATCGATCTTTGAAAAGAATTGTGCTCCTTGCAACTGGTCAAACAGGTCATCAATGCGAGGTAGCGGATACCTATTCTTGATGGTGACATGGTTCAATTCTCGATAGTCAATACAAAGTCGCATACTCCCGTCTTTCTTCTTTACGAATAAAACAGGAGCACCCCAAGGAGACGTACTAGGACGAATAAAACCGATGTCCAACAACTCCTGTAGTTGGACTTTTAACTCCTGAAGTTCAATAGGAGCCATTCGATATGGGGTTTTAGAAATGGGCTTTGTACCGGGTTCAAGGTCAATAAAGAATTCAATTTCTCGTTCCGGGGGTAGACCGGGAAGTTCTTCAGGAAATACATCGGAAAATTCTCTAACAATAGAAATATTATTCAAATCTGACTTGTCTTTGTTCAAATCCATAACATGGGCTAAGAAAGCTTGACATCCGTTTTTCAATAAACGAATAGCTTTGTGGCTTGATATGACAGTGACTGATTTTAGTGGTTTAGTAGTTTGAATTCGTATGACAGGTTGGTTAGGAATATGAAAACTAACAACCTTACGAAAACAATCAATTTTAGCATGATGAGTGGTTAACCAATCAATTCCTAAAATCACATCAAAAGCAAGTATCTTTAAAGAGATAAGATCAACAGGTAATGTGATAGTGCCAACTTGGATCATGCAAGATTTATAAACTGTAGATGTAACGAAGGTTTCACCCAACGGAGTTTCAACAGATAAGTTAAAGTCCAATTTCTCCGGAGTCAAGTTTAAACGTTGAGCACAAGCAGGAGAGATAAAAGAATGGGTAGAACCGGTATCTAGTAAAGTATAAACTTCGCAAGAATTCAAGATTAGCTTACCCGTGATCACCTCGTTCGGGTTTCTCGCGTTTTGGCCAGTAACGACAAACGCCCTTCCAGGAACCGCTGATTTCGACTTATCCGGGATAACTTTTGGAGTCACCATCCCCGCTGAACTTGGTTTTGCTACAGAACACTCTCGAGCTATATGACCTTCCTTTCCACAGTTATAACATACCTTGGATTGTTGTGGGCAGTTTGGGCTGATATGTCCCTCTTTCCCACATTTGTAACATACGACCGGTGGTCGTTCTCCTCCCCTAGAAACAGTTGATGTTTGTGCTGACGTCTTCACGTTATCATTGTTGTACCTTCTCTTCTTGAAATCTCCTCCCGACTCACTCCTTCTATTATCACGACCACGATTACCACCAGAGTGGTTACCGCTTTTGTCCGAATATTTTCCTCCCTGCTGGTTTTCATTGCTTCGATGACTGCCGCCACCGGTATGACCCTGGTTGTGGTCCCTCGGTTGCACATACTCATTATCTCGCTCTAATAATTGAGCCCTGTTTACAACATCTGAATATAAAGAAAATTTATGAGAGATAAGATATTGTCGAATCTCGGGTTTTAGACCTCTCAGAAACATCCTTGTCATTCGTTCCTCATTTTCGACCAAATGAGGTGCAAACCTGGATAACTCTGCAAACTTCGCCTCGTACTGGGACACCGTCATGTTGTTTTGTTCCAGTCTAATAAACTCAACCTCCTTCATATGACGAATACTTTCAGGAAAGTACTTGTCATTGAACAGTTTTTGAAATGTTTCCCAGGACATGTTGAGTGCGTCAGGCTGGGTACGCTTCACAGACTCCCACCAGTAGTCTGCCTCACCGCGGAACATAAATGTGGCGAATGGAACCTTCTGTTCCTCCGTGCATCCCAAGACATCAAATATCTTGGTAATTTGCTTGACCCACGTTTCCGCCATGATCGGATCCGGCTTTCCCTTAAATTCTGGTGGTCCCAATTCTTTGAACTGCTTAGCTGTGACAAACCGCGCGTTGTTATCATTTCCACCCGTATTCTGCACACGAGTCTCCCTCGTCTGATTTTGCATGAACTGCAAAAAGCTCCTAAACATTCCATCATTCATCGTTTGCTCGGTAACGTTGTTTACAGGAGGAATATTGCCTTCCTGTTGCACGTTCCCCTGGGTAGTGATCAAAGGTGTCTCCACGGTCTGATTTACTCCATTATTAACGTTCTCAGCTGCCATTCTTAAATACTGCCATAAAACAAGGGTTAATAGTCATGTCATATATTATCCCTATACTCTGACCGACCAAATAAACACCAAATAAACTTAGTCAGGTCATACTAGCGAAGGAATTCCCCGTCTCTCCCCTCCTAGTTCTTGTCTCACATCTCAGCCAGGGATCATATCCCTAAGCTCTGATACCAACTGTGACGCCCCCAGAATAGGTATACAACACCCATTCTGAGTCGCCAAATACATGGTACAGAAAGCAAACTACAACTTCAATAATACAATTGTCGTGCAAAATACGACAACACATACTGTGAGTTTAAATACAAATATTGTCTTCTAGACAATATCCACACTCAAATAAATCCTCATTACAATTATTCAAACACTATTTTACAGAAATAGTGAGGACTGCTAATACATCTTTCTAGAACCATCACTCCATACCCCGACTAGATCCTGCTATGTTCTCACCTCCTGAGAAGAAAAATGGAACAAAAAGGAAAAGGGTGAGCTCAACTAGCCCAGTAAAGAATATTATGACTAAGATAATATACAACAAATTATCGTTAGTCTTCAACAGGGAAAAATCTGATAAAATATAATCGACAACAAGTTTTAGATCAACAACTGCAGCGGAAACAGCAAACCATTAGAAGAGTCAAGTAGAGAAAGAATTCTACTATCTTCTAAGATTTAAAAGTCCATCATCAATATTTTATCCCTGTAACATCAATTAATAATCATCTTTAACCAAATATTCATCTTTGCACTACAGGCCAAAGATATTCATTTGTATCATCAGTCGGTCATGTTCATCTCAACACCTGTTCATCTTTGCACTACAGGCCAAAGATATTCATCAAGTAATTATACATCTTTGCACTACAGGCCAAAGATATTCAGTAATATCATCATTTAGGACTGAGGATGATGAAAAATATCTTAAAGAGAACGAATCCAATGAGACAGAAGGACAAATAGTAGGGATTCGTATAACAGTTTATCCAAGATCAATAATACTTCATAATAATCAATTGTGAAGCAGAATTCAAAAATAAAGATCAAAACATGGATACAATCAAAGATAGTAACCATAATAGACATCTTGGACAAAAAGGGAAAATTTTATTTTTCGGTGAATAGTGCCGTATTCGTGAATAGTGCCGTATACGTGAATAGTGCCGTATACGTGAATAGTAACCCCCGACACAAAAAGTTCCAAATTTGATAAAAACTCATATCAATATTTCAGCATAATGATATTGAAGAAAATAATATCATTAAGAAGAAAATAATATCCCTTACCTCAAAATATCAGTACTTCTGGTCGGAATACCGGTATAAGGCTGAAAGAAACTTGCTCTGATGAATAGAAACTCTCAAAGTATCTAAATACTCACAAAATACACTCAATAATCTAGAGAGAGAAAGAGAGAAAACTTGTTTCTGGTGTGATTTTCAATTCTAACTTAGCCCTCTATTTATAGGAAAATTTTGGTAGGTTTGACCTGCAACCTGATGGCTTTACCTGCTACTATTCCCACCCACCACATTTGAAATATAATTCAGCACATTTCTTCACCAACCACAAGTGGGGCCCACCAATTCTAGAATTTTTCACCAAAATGATAAACTCCGAAAATTCAACAATTTCTGAACCAGTCATCTTGTAAAATTCATAATAAATCATACGTTCATTTTTAACGGTTCAAAATTTGTGGACATATACTCAACTTATATATGTATAACATATCCAAAAATTACCACGATCCAACGGTCGGATTAAAAATTATAACACCCGCAAACTATCTCAAAAATCCTGATTTTTAATACCTCCATTCCGACAAAAATACTGACAAAAATCTCAACATTAACTCCTTCATTTTTAACCACAAAAATATATCCCTCATTTATATCCACATAAAATAAATATTTCCTTATCATATGAATCAATAATTAATTATTCACAAATAATATTACAGAATCACATTTATGACAACCAGGCCGTTCCCAGGAAAGAGGGGGCTTTCCAATAAGGATTTCTCCTTACTGGCGCGCAATTAGATGACCAAACCTCTCCTTAGACAGAACTTTCTAGACATTGCCAATAATGTTATCTAATAATATTATTCAAATAATATGAATTATTGATCTGATAAATGAAAATACTGTGCAGCAACAATTATTGAAACAACAATAATATAAAATATCAACGCAGCAATTATTGAATCAATAAAATAAAATATTGAATAATAACTACTGTAACAATTATTGAGTAGTGCCTTCTTACGTAAGAATCAATAATTGGTGCAATACCGTGTGCTACTGTATTTTAACCACCGGGTATTCCAACAGTATTAACGGTAACAACTACGCCGTTATTTATAAACAACTTATACTTGTCGTTTTCTTCATCCAATCGCTTTCCGTTATGGGGCCCACACAAGGCTGCGTCGTCGTACGAATATTCCCCGACAGCAAGAATATTCCACGACCAACCGAATATTCACCGACCAAAAATAAATATTTTATAACCACTTGCTTATTTTGCAAAATTTGCACATTTCACCCATAACCAAAGTATTATATCAAATTAACCCCTTATTATTCACAATAATATTTAGAGAAAATTTGATTTTATTCATTAATAAGTTGGGGTCTTACAACTGGCATAAGAGTCAGTACATGCAATCACAAGGTTAACAATGAAGGAAAATAACGTCTAGTGTATTGAGAGAAAAAAAATATCAGTTATATCCTAGTAAGTGTTATCCTTGCTATCATATAACCCATCTCTGGTTTTGCGTGCCACCGACTCCCCTGACACCTCCCACTACCGATAGCTCACCTGCTAATCCCGTCACCTTTATCCACTGCTGGCTAATTCGGTCACATCCTCATTAATGTCATGCAGGATATGACAGTCAAACGTTATCTTCTTCATCATTGCTGGTCAAAACCCAATCAATATATTATTTACATAATTAGTCAGCCCAACGAACCGGCCCAACACATTCAAGACCCATTAACACAACCCAATGGATAAATCCATCCGGTCCGGCCCACTATATAAAGTATCATGGCCCAACATTGCCCCCAGTCTTTTATTGAACAAAATGTTTAATGAAAAAGTATAAATGTCATTGGCCCACCATGAAAGGAATCAATATAAGACCAACAATGGCCCAAAATGTAACTCACTAAGGCCCAACTGGTAAATCTCATACAACAACTCAAATAAAAATCGGAAACCCACTCCGGTTAATAATTAAAACCAAAATCGGACGCTACCCTTTCAAATTCACCATCATTGTCCCCATTTAATGTGTCGCCTTTGATTTTCATGAAAAGTTGAAAAGACCGTCAATATAAAAACTGTTTTCCCCCAAATTTGACAGTTTTACCTGCCAATTCAAATTTCAGGCGCTTTTTGCTATCTTCCTCTTCCTGAATTCTCTCTCTACATGCAAATCCCCAACAATGGCTTCTCAAAGTTCTGATAACACTACCTCCATTCCTGCAATTCCAATTTCTACTGTTCCTCCTTCCTTAAGCCCCACCAAAATAGCTTCGGGGTCAAACCCCAACCCAACTGCTAATCCAAGCAAGAACATGTCGACCAAACCGCTTCCAAACCCTTCCTTGTTCTTCCAAAATAAAGAGCAGTTTCCTCTTGCCAGCACTCCATCTTCCCTGACAGAAAAGGTATGACACCCCCAAAATAAGTATACATCACCCATCTTGAGTCGCCAAATACATGGTACAGAATTCAAATACAAACTTAATTATACAACAGCCGTGTAAAATATTACTAAACACATGCTGTGAGTTTTAATACAAATATTGTCATCTAGACAATATACAAAGTCAATGGGGTCCTCATTACATTTATTATCACACTATTTCATATAATAGTGAGGACTACTAATGTTATTATCTGGATCATCACTCTGTTCTCTGACTAGTCCCTGCTACGTTCTCATTTCCTGAAGAGAATAATGAAAGCAAAAGGGTGAGCTCAACTAACCCAGTAAAAAATAGTATGACTAAGATAATGCAGAATAAATTATCATTAGCCTTCAACAGTGTTAAACTGATAAAATATAACAAACATCAAGTTTAACTGCAGCGGAACAAGCAATCCATTAGAAGAGTCAAGTAGAGAATAAAATCTACTATCTTCTATGATTTAAAAGATTTTTCATGACTTTTATCACTGAGACTCAGCTTAGTAAATAATCCATATTATCCCTGCACTATGGCCAATGATATTCATGTATTCATCAATGGTCATGATCATGCCAACAACTATCCATCAACGTACTACTGGTCAATGAGGACTTTTTGCACATTATTTGTAACATTACGGTCATGATTACATCGAATAATTCTTGGTCATAATCATACCAAGTCCATCTATGCACTACAGGCCACAGATGACTTTCAACATAATATAAACATGAGAATGATGACAATGATATAAGAATTCAATAAAACAAGTTCAATAATTAATTTATCTAGGAACCCATAACGTCCAAATTGTCAACATGATACTTCTTTGTGAAGTAAAATTCACGAATGCTGAGAAGAATATTTCCATGAAAAGATACCAGATGAAGCGCAAATATCAAGGATATTCCACTAATTTCATGGAGTATAGAAATCAAAACTTTAATCAACTGAGTATAATAAAGAATGAAATAACAAAAGAAATCATCAGGCATGCGATAGACCCCACAGACAGGTTATTCCAACAGAATAATAAATAATGGAACCAGGTCAGGCGTAATACGCACCGACAGGATATTCCAACAGAATAATAAAGACGGAACCAGGTCCGACGTAAAACGCACAGACAGGATGTTCCAATAGAATAATAAACAACGAAACTAGGTCATTCGTAAACGCACAAACAGGATGTTCCAACATAATAATAAATCATGGAAATACAGAAGAATTTCACCAAGTATAGGGTATCCCACGTATACAGGTTATTCCAACAGAATAATAAAGAATGGAATAACAAAAGAATTTCACTAATAAGAAAGAAGGAATACCCCTAACGAGTACAACAAAAAATATCCCTTACCGTAAAAGAAGAGTATTTTGACTGGTAGGGCGAGTATATACTAAAAGAAAACTTGCACTACGCTCAAGATTATAGAAGAAGAACTCACTCTATAGTTTCTCTCTCTAGAGTTTCAGTGAATTCGTAAGAAATAATGATGGAATAAGCTTCTATTTATAGAAAAATGGACTGCATAGTAACTAACTCATGAACGGTCCAAATTGATTTACTTTAATCTGACGGTCTATATTTAAAGTAAAATCTTTTAAATAAAATATAATATATATAATAATAATAACAATCACAGTACTCCCCCGTGAAACCAATAATTCAATTTTTCTGACAATTTTTTCAAAGCAATATATATATATATATATATATATATATATATATATATATATATATATATATATATATATCAGTTCACATGCAGCATGGACACATTATATATATGTAATATATAACACATGTTCCCACTATCATTATATACATATATTATAATCATACAATGCTAATATCTAGCCATTCCCTCCCGACAATGTAATTCCCCCCTCCCCCTTAGTCAATCTTCACATGCTAATTATATTATATTATATTTTATATATATATATATATATATATATATATATATATATATAATATTACAAAATTACTAACACTCATCAAATTCTCCACCACAACCCACTCACCCATATATAACATATAAAAATACTTATTATTCACACACACCACAATATTATATATATAAACTCCCTCAATATTTTTAACAATATTTATCATCAATATTATAATTCACAATAATAATCGACCAGGTCGTTTCCAGGAAAAAGGGGGCTTTCCAATAAGGATTTTTTCTCATTGGCGCGCAATTAGGTGACCAAACCTCTCATTGACATAACTTATAGACATCGTTAATATTGTAAATAATAATATTAATAACTTTGTCATCTCAATTATTGATTATAAAATATCGACAATAATTGAATTAAATAACTTGAGATACTATGCAACAATTACTGCAACAAAATTGAGTGACTTCTCACGTAAGCATCAATAATCAATACCATATGCTACTGTGCAACTACGCGTATTACTGTACTTTTAACACCGGGTGTTTCAACAGTTAACGGTAAAACTTCCGTCGTTATTTTCATAAAGTATTTTTGTCGTTATCTCAATCCGATAATAATTCCGTTGTGGGGTCCACCAATGATTGTGTCGTTGTACGAATATTTCCTGTTAAAACGAATATTCCACGACCAATCTAATATTATATAACAACTTGCGTACTTTGCAAAATTTATAAATATTACCCACAATTATAACATTATATCCAATTCATTCCATAATATTCAAAAATGATATTTATAGAAAATTCATCTTTATTCATAAAAGTTGGGGTCTTACAACCTCCCCTTCTTATGAAATTTTGCCCTCGAAATTAGGGTACGTACCTGGTATGTCGAAGAGGTAAGGATACCTTGATTTTATTTCAGATTCTAACTCTCAGGTCATTTCCTCAACATCGTGGTTTCTCCACAAAACTTTGACTTGAGGTATAACCTTGGAGCGTAGAATATGTTCCTTCCTATCCAAGATTTGAACAGGAACCTCTTCATACGTCAAATCTTTCGCTATTTCGCCCGGTTCTAACTCAATAATATGGTTCGGGTCTTCCACATATTTACGTAACATGGATATGTGAAAAACGTTATGAACACGAGACATACTTGGCGGTAAAGCGAGTCTATACGCCACAGTTCCTACTCGATCGAGGATTAAAAATGGGCCGATAAATCGAGGATTGAGCTTTCCTCTCTTTCCAAATCTCGTAACTCCTTTCCATGGAGCAACACGTAACAACACATGATCTCCTATATCGAATTCCATGTCCTTTCGATGAAGATCAACATAACTCTTTTGTCGATCTTGTGAGGTTTTTATATATTGTCGGATCGTTTGAATCTTTTTCGTAGTCATACGTACCAACTCCGATCCCAACAACGTTGCTTCACCCACCTCATCCCAGGAGAACGACACTTTCTTCCATACAATGCCTCAAATGGAGCCATGCCAATAGTTGCTTGATAACTGTTGTTGTACGAAAACTCCACTAATGGTAAGAACTTATCCCAACTTCCCTTGAAGTTAAGGACACAGAGTCTTAATAAATCTTCAAGAGTTTGAATAGTCCTCTCCGACTGCCCGTCCGTCTGAGGATGGTATACTGAGCTAAATCGTAAATATGTGCCCGTAGCTTTCTGTAAACTAACCCAAAATCGTGAAGTGAATCTTGGGTGTCGATCAGAAGCTATGGATACTGGCATACCATGCAGTCTTATAAATTTCTCGTATCGGTAAGAAATGAGCAGACTTGGTCAATCTATCAACAATGACCCAAATCGCATCTATACCTTGAGAAACCTTAGGAAGATCGGTAACGAAATCCATGGTAATGTGCTCCCACTTCCATTCTGAAATTTCAAGTGGTTGCAATGGACCTTTTGGTACTTGATGCTCCGCTTTAACTCGTTGACAAATTAGACACCTTGAGATAAACAGTGCTATCTCTCTCTTCATATTGCTCCACCAAAATGTATGACGAATATCATGATACATTTTGGTACTCTCAGGATGGATTAGAAACTGTGTGTTGTGCGCCTCCATCATAATTTTATACTTTAAATCAGGGTCGTTAGGAACACAAAGTCTAGAGTTGACTCGAAGTATTCCTTCTTCATCGATTCTTGCTTCCGGCATAGCACCTTATTGCACTTTCTTCTTCATACACATCAGCTCCAGGTCTGTAGCTTGAGCAGCTTTAACTTTATCAATTAAAGTTAGTTCTACTCATATATTCGCCATCATCACATGGGTCCCTAGAGTCTTTAACTCTATCTCCATCCTTTGCAAGTAATATAAAATGGGCCTTTGTGTTGACAATATCGTACTCGTACTTGCATATGATCTTTTACTCAATGCGTCAGCTACTACGTTCGCTTTTCCAGGATGGTATTGAATGGTATGATCATAATTTTTCAACAGTTCAAGCCAACGTCGTTTTCGCATGTTGAGTTCCTTTTGAGTGAAGAAATATTTGAGGCTTTTATGATCCGTAAAGATTTCCACCTTCTCCCCATACAAGTAATGCCTCCAAATTTTAAGTGCGAAAACAACAGCTGCTAATTTTAGGTCATGAGTAGGATAATTTCTCTCATATTCTTTTAGTTGTCTTGAGGCATAGGCTATAACTTTTCCATGTTGCATGAGAACACATCCCAATCCTTTGCCCGAAGCATCACTGTAGATGACAAATGTAAGACCCCAACTTTTATAAATAAAGATAAATTTTCTATAAATATCATTTTTGAATATTATGGAGTTAATTTGATATAATGTTATAGTTGTGGGTAATATTTATAAATTTTACAAAGTACGCAAGTTGTTATATAATATTCGATTAGTCGGGAAATATTCGTACAACGGCATAATCATTGGTGGACCCCACAACGAAATTATTGTCGGATTGAGAAAACGAAAAAAAATATTTTATTAAAAATAACGGCGAAAGTTTTACCATTGATACTGTTGAACTACTCGGTAGTAAAAGTACAGTAACACGTGTGGTTGCATAGTAGCACACGGTATTGATTATTAATACTTATGTGAGAAGTCACTCAGTTTGATTCAATTATTGTCAGTTAATAATATGAATTATTTAGCGATAATGAAGTTTTGTTGTATTCGTATTATTAACGTAATAAAATAGAAACATCTTTTTATATAAAACAGAATACTTTATTAAAGTTATTCTATAAATAGAATATATTATATTTTATTTAAAAGATTTTTCTTTAAATATGGACCGTCAGATTAAAGTAATCAATCTAGACCGTTCATGGATTAGTTACTATGCATTCCATTTTTCTATAAATAGCAGCTCATTCCTTCATTACTTCTTACGAATTCACTGAACTCTAGAGAGAGAAACTATAGAGAGAGAGAGAAGAAAAGTATTCTGCTACTTAACTACTTCCTTATTTCAGTTCTTCTTTAAAACGGTAAGGGGTGTTATTCTTTCTTATTCATGGAGAGAACTTTTGTTATTCCATTTCTTATTATTCTGTTGGAATAACCTGTATACGCGGTCTACCCTATACTTGGTGACATTCTTCTATTATTTTGTTGGAACATCCTGTCTGTGTGTTTTACACCGGACCTGGTTCCGTTTTTATTATTATTCTGTTGGAACATCCTGTCTGTGTGTTTTACACCGGACCTGGTTTCGTCTTGTTATTATTCTGTTAGAACATCCTGTCTATGTATTTTACACCGGACCTGGTTCCATTATTTATTATTCTGTCGGAATATCATGTCTGTGCGCTTACGCCGGACCTGGTTCCATTATTTATTATTCTGTCGGAATATCCTGTCTGTGCGTTTACGCCGAACCTGATTCCATTATTTATTATTCTGTTAGAATAACATGTCTGTGCAGTCTATCGCATGCCGGGTGATTTTTTTTGTTATTCCATTCTTTATTATACTCAGTTGGTTAAGTTTTAACTTCTATACTCCATGAAATTAGTGGAATATCCTTGATAATTGTGTTTCATCCAGTATCTTTTCATGAAAATATTATTCTAAGCATTCTTTTCATGAAAATGTTGACAATTTGGACGTTGTTAATTATTGGATAAATTAATTCTTGAACTTGTTTTATTGAATTCTTATATCATTGTCATCATCCTCATGCTTATAAAATGTTGAAAGTCATCTGTGGCCTGTAGTGCATAGATGGACTTGGTATGATTATGACCAGGGATTATTCGGCATAATCATGACCGTAATATTACAAATGATGTGGTAAAAGTCCTCATTGGCCCGTAGTGCATTGATGGACAATTGTTGGCATGATCATGACCATTAATGAATACACAAATATTCTTGGCCCGTAGTGCATGGATAATTTTGGTCGTGATACTAAAGAATATCCTTGACCGTAGTGCAGGGGTGATTCGATGATGTCGATTATTTTGTTAAGCTGTGTCCCAGCGATAACAGTGTTGAAAAACCTTTTAAATTATTGAAGATAGTAGATTTTATTCTCTACTTGACTCTTTTAATGGATTGCTTGTTCCGCTGCAGTTAAACTTGATGTTCGTTATATTTTATCAGTTTAACATTGTTGAAGGCTAATGATAATTTATTTTGCATTATCTTAGTCATAATATTTCTTACTGGGCTAGTTGAGCTCACCCTTTCTTTCACTGTTCTCTTCAGGAAATGAGAATATAGCTGGGACGAGTCGGGGAACGGAGTGATGGACCAGATGATAGTATTAGTAGTCATCACTATTCTGTTAAATAGTGTGACAATAATTGTAATGAGGACTCCTTTTGAGTTTGTATAGTCTCTAGTAGACAATAATTGTATTCAAGCTCACAGTTATGTTTTGTCGTATTGTACACGACAGTTGTATTAGTAAGTTGTATTTATATTATGTACCATGTATCTGACGACCCAAGATGGGTGATGTATACCTAATTTTGGGGGCGTCACAACAAATCCCTCCGAGGTAGATGGTATTGTCAGAACAGGTGTTAAAATGAGTCTCCTCTTGAGTTCTTGAAAACTCTTCTTACATTCTTCGCTCCAATTAAACTTTGTATCTTTCCTAGTCAGCTAAGTTAATGGAGTAGCTATTCGAGAAAATCCTTCCATGAATCTCTGATAATAACCAGCTAAGCCGAGAAAGCTACGTACTTCGGTCACTGATTTAGGTTGCTCCCAGCTTTGAATTGCTTCAATATTTATCGGGTCAACAGATATTCCATGACTTGATACTACGTGCCCAAGGAATGCTACTTCCTCAAGTCAGAACTCACATTTCTTCAACTTGGCATAAAGCTTGTATTCGCGAAGCTTTTGGAGAACCAGCCTCAAGTGTTGCTCACGATCTTCACGGCTTTTGGAATAAATAAGGATGTCATCAATAAAGACGACCACAAACTGATCCAAATATTCCTTGAATACTCGGTTCATCATATCCATGAAGGCAGCAGGAGCATTAGTCAATCCAAAGGACATGACTAGGAATTCATAATACCCGTACCGAGTTCTAAAAGCCGTCTTTAGAATGTCATCGGTTCTGATCTTCAATTGGTGATATCCGGAACGAAGATCAATCTTTGAAAATAATTTGGCTCCTTGCAACTGGTCAAATAGGTCATCAATACGTGGTAATGGGTGCCTATTTTTTATGGTGACATGATTCAACTCCCGATAATCAATACAAAGTCGCATACTCCCATCTTTCTTCTTCACAAATAGAACAGGAGCACCCCAAGGAGACGTACTAGGACGACTGAAACCAATGTCTAACAATTCTTGCAATTGGGTCTTTAACTCCTGAAGTTCAATAGGAGTCATTCGATATGGGGTTTTGGAAATGGGTTTTGTACCGGGTTCAAGGTCGATACAAAATTAAATTTTACGCTCTGGCGGTAGGCCAGGAAGTTCTTCAGGGAATACGTCAGGGAATTTATTAACAATAGAAATATCATTCAAAACTGACATATTTTTGTTTAGATCCGTGACATGAGCTAAGAAAGTTTGACATCCGTTTTTCAATAAACGAATAGCTTTATGGCTTGAGATGACCGTGATTGATTTTAATGGTTTGGTCACTTGAATTCGTATAATAGGTTGATTAGGAATATGAAAGCTAACAACCTTACGAAAATAATCAATTTTAGCATGATGAGTATTTAACCGATCAATCCCTAGAATCACATCAAATGCAAGTATTTTTAATGAAATAAGATCGACAGGTAATGTGAGGGTACCGATTTGAACCAAACAAGACTTATAAACAGTGGATGTAATGAAAGTTTCTCCCAACGGAGTTTCCACAGATAAGTCAAAGTCTAATTTCTCCGGAGTCAAATTTAATCGTTGAGCGCAAATAAGAGAAATAAAAGAATGGGTAGAATCGGTATCAAATAAAGTATAGACTTCGCTAGAGTTTATGATAAGCTTACCCGTGATGACCTCATTTGGGTTCCTTGCTTTCTGGGAGGTCACAACAAACGCTCTCCCTTGCACTACCGGCTTTGACTTTTCTGGGATGGCCTTTGGTGCCTCCATCCTGGCTGAACTTGTCTTCGGTGAACGACAAAATCGGGCTAAGTGACCTTCTCTTCCACAATTATAACATGCTTTAGACGACATCGCGCAGTTTGTACTGATGTGTCCCTCCCCTCCGCATTTGAAGCATATGATAGGTGGTCGTTCTCCTTCCTTAACAACGGGTGCTAGTGCTGACGTCTTTCCATCATTGTTGAATTTTCTCTTCTTGAAATGTCCATTCTTATTGTTTTGGCCCTGATTACCACCGAAGTGGTTACCACTTCTGGCCTGTTGATTCCCTCCACGCTTGTTGTCACTGCTTCGATGACTGCTCTCATTGATATTATCATTTTGTCGGCTGCTCTCTTTTGGTTGCGTTGACTCGTTATCGCACTCTACTAACTAAGCCCTATTTATAACATCTGAATACAAACACAGTTTATGAGAAATAAGATGTTGACGTATCTCCGGTTTTAAACCTCTTAAAAAAATTCGCGTCATTCTCTCTTCATTATCCACCAAGTGGGACGCAAACCGAGACAACTCGACAAACTTTTCTTCGTACTGCGACACGGTCATATTATTCTGCTCTAACTTGATGAACTCTACCTCTTTTATGTGACGAATACTTTCGGAAAAGTACTTGTCGTTGAATAGTTCTTGGAACTTCTCCCAAAACATCTTCAGTGCGGCAGGTTGAGTACGCTTTACCGATTCCCACCAGTAATCTGCCTCTCCTCGCAACATAAAGGCGACAAAGGGAACCTTTTGCTCCTCAGAGCATCCCAAGACATCAAATATCTTGGTAATTTGCTTTATCCATGCTTCCGCCTAAAGTGGTTTTGGCTCTCCACTAAACTCCGGTGGTCCTAGCTCCTTGAACTGTTTAGCGGTGACCGCCCCAGAGTTTTCAGTGCTTTCACTTACATTTTGGACAGGAGCCGCTCTCGCCTGCTATTGCATAAATTACATAAAGTCTCTGAACATTCCATCATTCATCATTTGGTCAGTGTTGTTGTTTGCATGAGGATTGTCGCCTTCCTGATGCACATTATCCTGATTATTGATATGTGGTGAATCAACGGTCGCCTGTGCTCTATTGCTATTCTCAACATTCTCGGATGTCATTTTCAGATACTGCCACAAAACAAAGGTTAATTTACACGTAACATATTATCCATATATTCTGACCGACCAATTAAATACCAAATAAACTTAGGTAGGTCATACTAGCGAAGGACTTTCCCGTCTCTCCCCTCCTAGTTTTATTCTCACATCTTAGCCAGGGATCATATCCCTAAGCTCTGATACCAACTATGATGCCCCCAAAATAGGTATACATCACCCATCTTGAGTCGCCAAATACATGGTACAGAATTCAAATACAAACTTAATTATACAACAGCCGTGTAAAATATTACTAAACACATGCTGTGAGTTTTAATACAAATATTGTCGTCTAGAAAATATACAAACTCAATGGGGTCCTTATTACATTTATTATCACATTATTTCATAGAATAGTGAGGACTACTAATGCTATTATCTGGACCATCACTCTGTTCCCCGACTAGTCCCTGCTACGTTCTCATTTCCTGAAGAGAATAATGAAAGCAAAAGGGTGAGCTCAACTAGCCCAGTAAAAAATATTATGACTAAGAAAATACAGAATAAATTATCATTAGCCTTCAACAGTGTTAAACTGATAAAATATAACAAACATCAAATTTAACTGCAGCGGAACAAGCAATCCATTAGAAGAGTCAAGTAGAGAATAAAATCTACTATCTTCTATGATTTAAAAGGTTTTTTAAGACTTTTATCGCTGAGACTCAGCTTAGTAAATAATTCACATTATCCCTACACTACGGCCAAGGATATTCATGTATTCATCAATGGTCATGATCATGCCAACAACTGTCCATCAACGCACTACTGGTCAATGAGGACTTTCTCCACATCATTTATAACATTACGGTCATGATTACACCGAATAATCCCGAGTCATAATCATACCAAGTCCATCTATGCACTACAGGCCATAGATGACTTTCAACATAATATAAACATAAGGATGATGACAATGATATAAGAATTTAATAAAACAAGTTCAAGAATTAATTTATCCAGGAACCCATAACGTCTAAATTGTCAACATGATACTTTTTTGTGGAGTAAAATTCAAGAATGCTCAGAAGAATATTTTCATGAAAAGATACCAGATGAAGCGCAAATATCAAAGATATTCCACTAATTTCATGGAGTATAGAAATCAAAACTTTAACCAACTGAGTATAATAAAGAATGGAATAACAAAAGAAATCATCAGGTATGCGATAGACCGCACAGACAGGTTATTCCAACAGAATAATAAATAATGGAACCAGGTCAAGCGTAATACGCACCGACAGGATACTCCAACAGAATAATAAAGACGGAACCAGGTCCGGCGTAAAACGCACAAACAAGATGTTCCAACAGAATAATAAACAACGGAACCAGGTCATGCGTAAACGCACAGACAGGATGTTCCAACAGAATAATAAATAATGAAAATACAAAAGAATTTCACCAAGTATAGGGTATCCCGCGTATAAAGGTTATTACAACAGAATAATAAAGAATAGAATAACAAACGAATTTCACCAATAAGAAAGAAGGAATACCCCTAACGAGTACAACAAATAATATCTCTTACCGTAAAAGAAGAGTATTTTGACTGGTAGGGCGAGTATATACTCAAAGAAAACTTGCACTACGCTCAAGATTATAGAAGAATAACTTTCTCTATAGTTTCTCTCTCAAGAGTTTCAGTGAATTCGAAAGAAATAATGAAGGAATGAGCTTCTATTTATAGAAAAATGGACTGCATAATAACTAACTCATGAACGGTCCAGATTGATTTACTTTAATCTGACGGTCCATATTTAAAGCAAAATCTTTTAAATAAAATATAATATATATAATAATAATAACAATCACAGTACTCCCCCGTGAAACCAATAATTCAATTCTTCTGACAATTTTTTCAAAGCAGTATATATATATATATATATATATATATATATATATATATATAATATATATATATAACACATGTTCCCACTATCATTATATACATATATTATAATCAAACAATGCTAATATCTAGCCATTCCCTCCCGACAATGTAATTCCCCCTCCCCTTTAGTCAATCTTCATATGCTAATATATATATATATATATATATATATATATATATATATATAATATTACAACATTACTAACACTCATCAAATTCTCCACCACAACCCACTCACCCATATATAACACATAAAAATACTTATTATTCACTCACACCACAATATTATATATATAAACTCCCTCAATATTTTTAACAACATTTATCATCAATATTATAATTCACAATATTAATTGACCAGGTCATTCCCAGGAAAGAGGAGGCTTTTCAATAAGGATTTCTCCCCATTGGCGCGCAATTAGGTGACCAAACCTCTCCTTAACAGAACTTCTAGACATCGTTAATATTGCAAATAATAATATTAATAACTTTGTCATCTCAATTATTGATTATAAAATATTGACAATAATTGAATCAAATAACGTGAGACACTATGCAGCAATTATTGTAACAATAATTGAACAAAACTGAGTGACTTCTCATGTAAGCATCAATAATCAATACCGTGTGCTACTGTTCAACTACGTGTTTTACTGTACTTTTAACACCGGGTGTTTCAACTGTTAACGGTAAAACTTCTGTCGTTATTTTCATAAAGTATTTTTGTCATTTTCTCAATCCGACAATAATTCCGTTGTGGAGTCCACCAATGATTGTGCCGTTGTACGAATATTCTCTGTTAAAATGAATATTTCCCGACCAATCGAATATTATATAACAACTTGCGTACTTTTCAAAATTTATAAATATTAACCACAATTATAACATTATATCCAATTCATTCCATAATATTCAAAAATGATATTTATAGAAAATTCATCTTTATTCATAAAAGTAGGGGTCTTACAGAAGGATATTCGAAACGCCCGAGAGCGATACCAGATTCCGGAAACCCACTATTTCCGACGACCGTCCGCCACTAAGAGGATGTACCAATGTCCAGAGGGTTGGACCGACATGCCTCTCACCCACCTAGAAAAAGGAGTTCGCTTCCCTCTCCACGTCTTCTTGGTTACCCTCCTGGGGTTCACTGGTGTCAAATTCGCCCAGCTTGTCCCGAACTCATACATCCACATCTTAGCCTTCATCGCATTCTGCCACGAAGTAGGCGTTACCCCTACTCTTGACTTTTTCTTTTCCATCTATACCATCAATAAATCCCGAGAGAAGAGATTCAAGGTTCTCAGCAAGATAGCTTCGAAGCCGGGAGAGAACTTCGAGAGTCGTTCCCTGATCAACACACCTTCCAACAACAAAGGATGGCACAAGGAATGGCTTTTCATCAAGGGGCCCAAAATCGCTTCTCTTCCAAACTGGACCACTTTAGAGAAAGTCTCTGTAGACTTTGGAGACATCGCCGAAGAGCGTGTCAAGGAGATGATAGAGCTCCTAGACTATTTCCCAAAGAAGGAGTGGAACCATGGTCTCCTCACCAAGAAAGCCTGATTATATGACCATAAATGTAAGTTCTAAACTCATACTGATTGCATAACTTGTTGAATTTTCTTTGATAAATTGTTCTGAATGAGGTCGTTCTTCTTTGCAGTATCTCTGATCAAACCGACGTCGATTGACCAAAGGGATCTAGACAGATTCCTTTCGAGTACATCTTCGCCGACCCCCACTGAAGTACCAACTGAAGAGCTTTTAACTTCCGAACCTCAGGAAGTTAAAACTCAAACAACAGAATTCACAACTGCCGATGAATCCAACCAACCCCGGTTGAAGAAATGAGCCTTTCGGAAGCCCAGATCAAACCCTCCACCATCCTCCAGCTCAGTTCCACCTCCAACCTTCAGCGCAGGTCTTCTCGACCTACCTCTGGACGAAAGGACGCGAGTCCTTCGTATCAAGAAGAGGAGAACTATCATAACGCCTCTAGCTACTGAAGAATTTCGAGCACCTCCTCCCGAAGCTCCTCAACCAATAGTGATTCCGATTGAGATAAACGAGCTGGAAATCGAGGTGGAGGAGCAAGGTGAACCGATCTCTTCTCTATCTCGAAAGAGAAAACAACCTTCTGACGATCAGCCTCTACCACCTACTGGACCCGCTCCTACTCAACCTTCATTTCCTTCAAAACCACCTATGTCTTCTCCACAGCGAACATCCCCATCAAGATTCAGTCGTGAAGCCATGTCATCCTCTACCATATGGCCTGAATTTGATGAGAACTTCCCTTTTCAGCTTTATGATTCATTCGTTCGTGACACCGATGACCATCGGTTCGACAATAGTTGTGACGCCCCCAAAATAGGTATACATCACCTATTCTGAGTCGCCAAATACATGGTATAAAATACAAATATAATTTTTAATATACAACAAGAGAGCTGTGAGTTTTAATACAAATATTATCTTCTAGACAATATCCACTCTCAGAATAAGTCCTCATTACATTTATTGTCACACTATTTAACAGAATAGCGAGGACTACTAATACTATCATCTAGACCGTCACTCCGTTCCCCGACTAGTCCCGGCTACGTTCTCATTTCCTGAAGAGAACAGTGAAAGAAAGGGTGAGCTCAACTAGCCCAGTAAGAAATATCATGACTAAGATAATGCAGAATAAATTATCATTAGTCTTCAACAATGTTAAACTGATAAAATACAATAGACATCAAGTTTAACTGCAGCGGAACAAGCAATTCATTAAAAGAGTCAAGTAGAGAATAAAATCTACTATCTTTTATGGTTTAAAAGGTTTTTCATCACTTTTATCGCTGAGACTCAGCTTAATAATTAATCCACATCATCCCTGCACTACGGCCAAGGATGTTCATTAGTATCACGAGCACAAATTATCCATGCACTACGGGCCAATGATATTTGTGTATTCATCAATGGTCATGATCATGCCAACAACTGTCCATCAATGCACTACGGGCTAATGAGGACTTTTATCACCTCATTTGTAACATTACGGTTATGATTACACCGAATAATCCCTGGTTATAATCATACCAAGTCCATCTATGCACTACATGCCACAGATGACTTTCAACAAAATATAAACATGAGGATGATGACAATGATATAAGAATTAAATAAAACAGGTTCAAGAATTAATTTATCCAGGAACCAACAACGTCCAAATTGTCAACATGATACTGCTTTGTAGAGTAAAATTTAAGAATGCTCAAAAGAATATTTTCATGAAAAGATACTGGATGAAGCGCAAATATCAAAATATTCCACTAATTTTATGGAGTATAAAAGTCAAAACTTTAACAAACTGAATATAATAAAGAATTAAATAACAAAAGAATTCACCAAGCATGCGATAGACCGCACAGACAGGTTATTCCAACAGAAAAATAAATAATGGAACCAGGTCCGGCGTAAAACACACAGACAGGATATTCCAACAGAATAATAAAGACGGAACCAGGTCCGACGTAAAACGCACAGACAGGATATTCCAACAGAATAATAAAGACGGAACCAGGTCCGGTGTAAAACGCACAGACAGGATATTCCAACAGAATAATAAAGACGGAACCAGGTCCAGCGTAAAACGCACAGACAGGATATTCCAACAGAATAGTAATATAATGGAATAACAGAAGAAATTCACCAAGTATAGGGTAGCCCGCGTATACAGGTTATTCCAACAGAATAATAAATAATAGAATAACAGAAGTTCTCTTCATGAATACAAAAGAAATAATACCCCTTACCTTAAGAAGAAGAGTACTGGATATATGAGTAGTGCAGTAGCAGAATACTTTTTTTCTTTCTCTCTATAATTTCTCTCTCTAGAGTTTCAGTGAATTCGTAAGAAATAATGAAGGAATGAGCTTCTATTTATAGAAGAATGGACTGCATAGTAACTAATTCATGAACGGTCCAGATTGATTTACTTTTAATCGTACGATCCATATTTAAAGCAAAATCTTTTAAATATATAATATATTCTATTTATAATCTAATAAAACGAATAACTTTATAAAAGTATTCTGTTTTATATAAAAATATTTTACTATGCAGGCACTATGCAAATACTATGCATAATAAAATATAATATATTCTATTTAAATTCTAATAAAATAAATAACTTTATAAAAGTATTATGTTTTATATAAAAAGATTTTACTATACAAAATACTATGCATAATAGAATATAATATATTCTATTTATAGTCTAATAAAATAGATAACTTTATAAAAGTATTCTGTTTTATATAAAAAAAAATTCTGTTTTATTACATTAATAATACTAAAAAACAAAACTGAGTGACTTATCACATAAGCATCGATAATCAATACTGTGTGCTACTATGCAACCACGTGTATTATTGTACTTTTACTACCGAGTAGTTCAACAGTACTAACGGTAAAACTTCCGCCGTTATTTTCATAAAATATTTTTGTCGTTTTCTTAATCCGACAATAATTCCGTTATGGGGTCCACCAATGATTGTGCCATCGTACGAATATTCCCCGACCAATCGAATATTATATAACAACTTGCGTACTTTACAAAATTTATAAATATTACCCACAACTATAACATTATATCAAATTCATTCCATAATATTTAAAAATAATATTTATAGAAAACTCATCTTTATTAAAAAAAAATTGGGGTCTTACAATAGTTCCATCAGGGACTTGATTGATG
The DNA here is from genome assembly GCA_016801055.1 of Panax notoginseng. Lineage (NCBI taxonomy): Eukaryota > Viridiplantae > Streptophyta > Magnoliopsida > Apiales > Araliaceae > Panax > Panax notoginseng. Next base: position 22,602,993 of record CM029022.1, read on the forward strand.
AAGCCATGAAATATCAGGCCAAGGTACTTCTGTCAATAACTTAGTCATTTAGATCTTTGCTTTATAATCTGAAATTGTTTGATTAATACTGAATATGTGTAGGCAAACGCTGCCTTCGGGCGCCTCCGTCCCAGATACAAAGAAGCTGAAGCCGAAGAGGACGCAGCCCGAAGAGAAAACGCCATTCTAAATTCGGCCTTGGCCCGGGAGAGAAACCAACACGGAAATACCCTCCTGACCAATGAGGGTCTTCGAAAAGATTTGGCTCGAATCAAAGAAGAACTAGAAACAACCAAAGCCAACCAACGAGCTACAGTCGATATGAACGTCGACTTAGTTCAGAAGAATGAAGCTCTTTGGAATAAGAATGGAAAACTCGCCTCGGCCACTCTAAATTTGACGAAGCTAGTCGACGAAGTCCAGACCAGGGCTCAAGCAGATAAGGAAAAGCACTTGATCAGACGTCGCAAGCTCCAAGATAAGCTGCAAGCACTGGAAGAGCTAGGTCCTCCTCTAACCGAAGAACTACGTCAATAGATAAAAGACGACTACCGAAAATCAACTGAGCTAAACGAGGAAATCGCACTGATGTATTCCGAAGGTTACGAGATATGCCGAAGCAACTGCAAGAAAAAACTTGTTGCTGCTAAGGAATATCCCAAACTTCTCGACTCTTCGGATGGTGAGGATGATGCCTGAAGATGACTACTCCTGTCTTTAACTTTAGGACTTCTGTAAAAAAATTTACCTTTCATGTAAAGAATACTATGTTAATGAAATATCAACTTATTTCCTTATTACTCCTTTGTGATCTCTTTTTGTCAATAATTCACCATCAATCAACTTGAAAAATGTACAAGCTCTTTTTAAACTTAACTTAAACTGTTAGTAAATAATTAAGCAAGTCATATAGCAGATAAGATCAAGTAATAACACAATCTAAACTCAACACTTAAATAAAATAAGGTAATAAAGTAAGTCAATACTTATTCGTTACCGAAGTGTGAGACAGATCTGTATTAATATGGAATTTATTTACCACGCGAGGCCTAACAAATTCATAAGGTCCACCTACCATATAGGCTACCATCGAATAGTCAGTAAGTCCACCCGAACCTCCTTACGCCAATGAACTTTGTTTACCACGCAGGGCCTAACAAATTCATAAGGTCCACCTACCATATAGGCTACCATCGAATGGTCAGCAAGTCCACCTGAACCTCCTTACGCCAATGAACTTTGTTTACCACGTAAAGCCTAACAAATTCATAAGGTTCACCTACCATATAAGCTACCATCGAATGGTTAGCAAGTCCACCCGAACCTTCTTACGTTAATGAACTGAAGACCAATGAACAGAAGACCAATTGAGAAAAAGGATCTTTTATTAATGATGATTCAAATATTTACAGACTCTGGTAGACTAACGCTACTGAAAATAGTTCTGAAGCCTGTCTGCATGCCAAGTATTCTTTATTTCTGATCCATCTAAATCCCTCAACAGATAAGTCCCTGGCTTTAGCACTTTAATAACTTCATAAGGACCTTCCCAGTTCGGCATCAGCTTTCCCAAATTCTGAGGTGTAGATGCTTCGACTTCCCTGAGAACGAAATCTCCTATTTCAAACCTTCGAAGCTTTACCCCCTTATTGTAGTGCTTAGCTACTCTTCCCTGATATGCTGCCAATCTAATCAAAGTTGTTTCTCTGACTTTTTTAAGTAGATCCAAATTGACCTTCAGTCCTTCTTCATTGTATATCTCCTTAAACTGACTGGCCCGAAGACTTGTAGATCTAATTTCAACTGGGACCAAGGCATCAGTACCATAGGCCAGCCTGAAAGGTGAATCTCTCGTTGTAGTCCTCGGTGTGGTTCGATAAGCCCATAACACACTGAGTAGCTCCTCTGGCCATCTTCCCTTAGCCTCATCCAGTCTACACTTGATTCTATTTAGAAGCGTTCTATTGGTCACTTCAATCTGCCCATTAGACTGTGGATGAGCTACCGAAGTCTTTCTGTGCTGAATGTCTAATTCCTTCAAAAATGCTTCGATCCCACAAACTGGCGTCCGTTATCTGATATTACCACTTAAGGAATCCCAAAACGAAACACTATAGATTCTTTTAGAAACTTTAAACACTCCTATTCCGTTATCAACCTAGGTAGATTTGCTTCTACCCATTTGGTTATGTAATCAATTGCAACTATAAAGAAACTGACCTGACCTTTAGCTTTAGGCATGAACCCAGTATATCTACCCCCCAGACAGCAAAAGGTATAGGAGATAGGATCGAATATAGCTCTTCTGGTGGTTGATGTGGGATCAGACTGTTGAGTTGACACTTCGAACACTTCTTTACATACTCCGTAGCTTCCTTAAAAATTGTAGGTCAATAATATCCCTGTCGAAGTACTTTGTAAGCTAATGACTTGGCAGCCATATGGTCGCCACAGCTGCCTTCGTGAACCTCCCAAAGAGCATAATCAGCTTCAGATGGAGTCAAACATTTCAGCAATGGAGACGAAAAAGCCCTTCGATAAAGATCTCCATCAATAAGAACAAAGTTAGCACTCTTGTACTTAACTTTCTTGGCCAGCATCTGATCCGAAAAAAGGACGCCATCTGCCAGATACTCCATATATGGAGTCAACCAGCAGTTAGAACGGTCAACACACATTACGATTCATACCGGATACTAGGCTGCTGTAGAATTTCCAAGTAAACAGATCCATCAAAATTACTCGCATATGTAGTAGCCAGCTTTGACAGTGCATCGACAATGGAATTATCATTGCATTCAACTCCTTGAAGCTCATAAGACATAAATATTGAAGTCGATCTTTCAACTCTACTAGATACTTGATCATTATGGGTCCTCGGGCTTCATACTCCCCTTAAATCTATTTGATGACCAGCTGAGAGTCACTGTAAATGATTAACTTCTGAACTTCGAGACTCTTTGCCAATCGTAAACCTGTTAGTACCGCATCGTACTCTGCTTCGTTGTTCGTTGCTCTGAACCTAAATCTGATGGCCTGCTGCACCTTGAATCCCTCCGGACTTGTCAATAAACTTTGCTTCTGCTGAAGAATCGTAACTGCCCTGTCAGACTCTTCGGCTTCTCCCGGACCATCATCAGCCTCAGAAAACGAACATTCGACCACGAAATTAGCCAATGCCTGCCCTTTAATAGCCGTCCGGGGATGATATTCTATGAAAAATTGGGACAATTCCATTGTCCAAGTAGCAAGTCTCTCTGAAGCCTCAGGCTTGCCCAAAACCTTCTTCAGAGGCTGATCCGTGTAGACCACTAACAACCGACCTTGAAAATATTGCCTATGCTTTCGACTAACTATCATCAAAGCAAAGGAAAACTTCCATCTTCTTTTACTCTTACTAAATTGGGACAACTCGTTACCCGTTAGTAAGTTTGAAAAATTATTTAAATATAGAAGAGTATTAATAATTTCAATTTAAAATTTTATTAGTATAGTTTTTTAGCATTTTATTATTTATATTAATAATTTTTATATCATATTATTACTTAATTAATTTAATTGTGACGGTCAAAATTTTATTTTTCAAAAGTTCTGTTTAAAAATTAAAACATCTTAAAATGGTTAATATGGTTTTGAACCATAACCATATAGTTCCAACCCACACATGTGACGCCCCCAAAATAGGTATACATCACCCATTCTGAGTCGTCAAATACATGGTACAGAAACAAATACAACTTCATTACTACAATTGTCGTGCAAAATACAACAACACATAAATTGTGAGTTTAAATACAAACATTGTCTAATAGACAGTATTAAAACTCAAAAGGAGTCCTCATTATAATTATTGATACACTATTTTACAAAAATAGTGAGAACTGCTAAAACAACTTTCTAAAACCATCACTCCACACCCTGGCTAGTTCCTGCTATATTCTCACCTCCTGAGAAGAAAAATGAAACAAAAAGGAAAAGGGTGAGCTCAACTAGCCAGTAAAGAATATTATGACTAAGATAATATACAACAAATTATCAATAGTCTTCAATAAGGAAAAATCTGATAGAATATAATAGACAACAAGTTTTAGATCAACAACTGCAGCGAAAATAATAATTCATTAGAAGAGTTAAGTAGATAATGAAATCTACTATCATCTATGAATTTAAAATTCCATCATCAATATTTTATCCATGTAACATCAATCAATATACATCTTGAATCAAATATTTATCTTTGCACTATAGGCCAAAGATATTTATTTGTATCACTAGTTGGTCATGTTCATCTCAACACCTGTTCATCTTTGCACTACGGGCCAAAGATATTCATCAGGTAATCATCCATCTTTGCACTACAGGCCAAAGATATTCATCAAGTATCACCATTAAGGACTGAGGATGATGAAAAATATTTTAGAGAACGAATCCAGTGAGACAGAAGGACAAATATTAAGGATTCGTATTTCGTTTTATCCAAATTCAATAATACTCCATAATAACCAATTGTGAAGTAGAATTCAAAAATAAAGATCAAACATGAATACAATCAAATATAGTAACCATAATAGACATCTTGGACAAAAAGGAAAAAAATTATTTTTTCCGGTGAATAGTGTCGTATTCGTGAATAGTGCCGTATACGTGAATAGTAACCCTAACACAAAAAGTTTCAAATTTTATAAAAAGTTTAGACCAATATTTTGGCATAATGATATTGAAGAAAATAATATCATTTAAGAAGAAAATAACATCCCTTACCTCAAAGAAACAGTACTTCGAAATGAAATGTCGGATATGATGCTGAATTAAACTTGTACTGAATAGCAACTCTCAAAGTATCTAAATACTCACAAAATACGCTCGATAATATAGAGAGAGAAATAGAGAAAGCTTATATTTCTGGTGTGATTTTCAATTCTAACTCAGCACCCTATTTATAGAAAAATGCTAGCACGCCGAAGCAGACCTGACCTGTAACCTGATGGTTTTACCTGCTACTATTGCCACCCACCATATTTGAAATAAAATTTGAGCACATATCTCACCAACCAAAAGTGGGGCCCACCAATTCTATAATTTTTCACCAAAATGATAAATTTAGATACTTCAACAATTTCTGAATCAGTCACCTCTTAAAATTCATAACAAATCATGCGATAATTTTTAACGGTTCAAAATTTGTGGACATATACTCAACTTATATATGTATAACATATTCAAAAATCACAACGATCCAACGGTCGGATTAAAATTATAACTCACGCAATAGAGCTTTAAGAACACTGTTTTGATTTTTAAAACCTCCATTCCGACAAAATACTGATAAAACCCCTCAACACTAATTCTTTCATTTATAACCACAAAAATAAATCCATTATTTATATCCACATCAAATAAATATTTTCTTATCATATAAATTAATAATTAATTATTCACAAATAATATTACAGAATCACAATTATGACAACCAGGTCGTTCCCAGTAAAGAGGGGGCTTTCCATTAAGGATTTCTCCTTACTGGCGCATAATTAGGTAACCAAACCTCTCATTAGACAGAACTTTCTAGACATTGCCAATAATGCTATTTAATAATATTATTCAAATAATATGAATTATTGATCTGATAATGGAAAATACTGTGCAGTGACAATTATTAGAACAACAATAATATAAAATATCAACGCAGCAATTATTGAATCAATAAAATAAAATATTGAACAGTAATTACTGTAACAATATTGAGTAGTGCCTTCTTACGTAAGAATCAATAATTCAAAAATATTGTGCAATACCGTGTGTTACTGTGCAACCACGCGTATTACTGTATTTTAACCACCGGGTATTCCAACAGTGTTAACGGTAACTACTACGCCGTTATTTATAAAAACTCAAACTTGTCGTTTTCTTCATCCGACCGTTATTCTGTTATGGAATCCACAAATGACTGCGCCGTCGTATGGATATTCCCGACAAAACGAATATTCCACGACCAAACGAATATTCCCTGACAACAATGATTATTTTATAACCACTTGATTATTTTATAAAATTTGCACATTTCACCCATAACCAAAATATTATATCAAATTATCACCTTATTATTTCAAGATAATAAATAGAGAAATTCAATTTTATTTATACTAAGTTGGGGTCTTACAACACAACCCATATTAAAAATGGTTAATATGATTTTAGTTCTTAAATGGAACCATAACCATATTTTAAAAATCAAAACCAACCCATAACCATATTTTACCAAGTCTTGTTGCAAGTATATACACAAAAACATATATATATATATATATATATATATATATATATATATTTCACATGAAAAATATAATGTTCTTACATGGGTCTATCTCACATAAATGTGGATATCACTCGCTATTCACATGAAAATCTTATATATATTTTAAGAAATAAAATAATTATTATTAAAAAGATATAAATGTATAAAAAATCATTAAAAATGTTTATAATTTCCTCTCGAATTAACTTTAAAAAAGTAAAAATGAAACTTTTTCAAACAAAGTATGTAAAAAATATAAATCTAGGTATAGAAAAATATTTACTTTAAGGAATTGAAATTTTTAATATACATCTAAGAAAAGAAAACATAAGGACATTTCTTATTTACAAATTTGAGCACAAAATATGTGGACAATTGTGCCTCATGAATCAACTATAGGTGATAGATTTATAATATATTACTTCTTTCGTCCTATAATATTATAGCATTTTAAAGTTGTACACAATAATTAAAAAATAATTGTATAACATTAAATATAGTATTAATTATCTATAATACATTTTATCATATACTTATTTCATATCAGTCTCTTTCGTTTGTAATATTATTCCATTGGAAATAATTATGAAAAAATTGTTGATAGAGTTATGTTTGTTTGCAATGATTATAATTGTAAGACCCCGAATTTTATGAAATAAAAGTATTCAATTTTTCTTATAATTACTATTCAGTAAATGGTTAAATTGATAAAAGTTTAAAATTATGGGTGAAATATGAATTTTTTTTCAAAATAAGCAAGTGGTTATAAAATAATCATTGTTGTCGGGGAATATTCGTTTGGTCGTGGAATATTCTTTCTGTCGGAGAATATTCGTACGACGGCGCAGCTATTTGTGGGCCCCATAACGAATAACTGTCGGGTGAAGAAAAAATGACAAATTTGAGTTTTTACAAATAACGGCGTAGTTGTTACCGTTAACACTGTTGGAATACCCGGTGGTTAAAATACAGTAATACGCGTTATTGCACAGTAGCACACGGTATTGCATAGTATTTTTGAAATTATTGATTCTTACGTAAGAAGGCACTACTCAATAATTGTTACAGTAATTACTGTTCAATATTTTATTTTATTGATTCAATAATTGCTGCGTTGATATTTTATATTATTGTTGTTTCAATAATTGTTGCTGCACAGTATTTTCTATTATCAGATCAATAATTCATATTATTTAAATAATATTATTAGATAGCATTATTGGCAATGACTAGAAAGTTCTGTCTAAGGAGAGGTTTGGTCATCTAATTGCGCGCTAGTAAGGAGAAATCCTTATTGGAAAGCCCCCTCTTTCCTGGGAACGGCCTGGTTGTCATAAATGTGATTCTGTAATATTATTTGTGAATAATTAATTATTGATTCATATGATAAGGAAATATTTATTTTATGTGGATATAAACGAGGGATATATTTTTGTGGTTAAAAATGAAGGAGTTAATGTTGAGGTTTTTATCCGTATTTTTGTCGGAATGGAGGTATTAAAAATCAGGGTTTTTGAGATATTTTGCGGGGGTTATAATTTTTAATCTGACCGTTGGATCGTGGTAATTTTTGGATATGTTATACATATATAAGTTGAGTATATGTCCACAAATTTTGAACCGTTAAAAATGAACGTATGATTTGTTATGAATTTTAAGAGGTGGCTGATTCAGAAATCAGGTTATAAATCATTTTTGGTGGAAAATTCTAGAATCGGTGGGCCCCACTTGTGGTTGGTGTAGAAATATGCTGAATTATATTTTAAATGTGGTGGGTGGGAATAGTAGCAGGTAAAGCCATCAGGTTGCAGGTCAAACCTACCAAAATTTTCCTATAAATAGAGGGCTAAGTTAGAATTGAAAATCACACCAGAAACATAAGCTTTCTCTCTTTCTCTCTCTAGATTATTGAGTGTATTTTATGAGTATTTAGATACTTGGTGAGTTGCTATTCATCAGTGCAAGTTTTCTTCAGCCTTATACCGATCAGAAGTACTGCTCTTTTGAGGTAAGGGATATTAAGGGATTTTAAGGGTTGTTATGATTTTCAGTTTCGTAATTTTTCTGATCTTCAAAAATTCTGAAAAAATTTGAAATGATATTTTGATGAGTTTTCTTGATTGTATCCAAAAATGGTGATTTTTGGATGTATAAATTGAGAGTTATGAATTTTATGAGAAAAGACTATTTTAAAAGTAACAGCTTATAATTCCTTGTGGTTAACTCCAAAATTGATGAAATTTTTATTGGGAGTACATGTATATGATAGAAGTATACTCTGTAAATTTTAGAATTTTTAGACAAAAGTACAATTTTTGATAAATGTCTAAATATTTGGCTATTTTGGCCATATGAAAAATAGTAAATGACTTTTAAAAATTCTGAGAAAAATATATGTTCACTATGGGACTATATTATGCTAAATCCCAGAAAAGAAATATTTTTGGAACTGATTTGGTATTTTTCATAAAAATGGTCTAGTTATGAGTAAATGAATTAAATATGTTTTGTGAAGAAAGAAAATTGGAAAATAGGATTTTATGGCTTGAGAATCCTATATGAGGTATATGCAGATTTTTTATGAGGGTTTTGGTTATTGATGATGAAATTGTAAGAGTTGGCATTTTATGATGATTAAATGCATTAATTAGTAAAGTGTAAACAATTAAAATAAATTATTTATAAATTTAAGTAATGTTATTCTTTCAATATCATTATATCGAAATATTGGTATGAATTTTATTGTAGAATTTATATCTTTTGTGTCGGGGTTACTATTCATGAGTTACGAATATTACTTTTGAGATTAAAACTATATGTTGATCATATTATTTTTATCATCATATATAACATTTTTATAACCCTGATGTTGAAATTCTCTTTCACTGGAGTGTAAAGATGGGTAGATTATTGGTATGATCATGACTAGGGTTCTCTTTGGCCTGTAGTGCAAAGTTGAATTGTGACTGGTATGATCATGACCATTGAATTTATAATTGAATATCTTAAGCTTAAGTGCAAAGGTGAATTGATCAACATAGTTATAATTATTGTTTATATAAATTCTGAAATGATTATATATTTCTTTGAGATATGAATATATTTGGCCTGTAGTGCAAATATGAATTGTTGATGAATATCTTTGGCATGTAGTGCAAAGATGGCCTGTTGATGAATATCTTTGGCCTGTAGTGCAAAGATGAACTGTTGTTGAATATCTTTAGCCCGTAGTGCAAAGATGGTTTGTTGATGAATATCTTTGGCCCGTAGTGCAAAGATGGATTTGTTAGTATGATTATAAACAGGAACTGTGATTTGGTATAACCATGATCTTTGATGTTTCAGGTAAAGACAGGTGATGAAAATATTCTTCGTCCTGGGTGCGAAGAAAAATTTATAGTCACAATTATGATTATGAGTTATTCATATGATTGTGGAAAGGAACTGTTGAGTGATGTTACATGGATAAAATATTGTTGGTGGATTTTTAACATGGAGAAGATAATAGACTTTATAGTCTATTTGACTCTTCTAATGGATTGCTCGTTCCGCTGCAACTATGGTTGAAATTTTTATCATTTACCATATGTTCTAAATCTCTGATTTATTATTGATGAAGGCTATTGATAATTTAATTATCTTTAGTCATGATATTCTTTACTGAGCTAGTTGTGCTCACCCTTTTGCTTCACAATTCCTTTCAGGTAATAAGAGTGTAGCTGGGTCGAGCGGGGGTAACAAGGGAATAGAACGGTGGTCATCATTTAGTAGTTATATTTGGTGAAGAAAATAGGGTGAGGCGAACCCAACGTTGGAAGGGTGTTTTGTCACTATCATACAAGATGTCTAATGACATACAACCTCGTGTCATCATAAGACAGGGTTGTGCTCATCCACTTGCTGAGTATATCTATGGGCACTACCTATATAATCTTGGTGTTTGTTTGAAGTATAATTCTCAATTAGAGACAGTGGAGATAATGATAAGTCAAGAGAAGACTCACCATTGGGAAGAATATGATAGTAATCTTCTCGTTTTTCTTTGGGGTCTATTGGGTCAACCAAGGATAATTCTGTGGCCATATGATATCTATCATAACCTAGACGCGTGGCCTCCCATGTACGAAGGTTTCCTTGAGCACTTCCCAAAGATTCTAATTTCTAAAACAGTTTTTGACTATACCTTTATGTAAGGTGTTATTGTGAGGTGATGTTCACGGTTGGAACATGAGTCACATTTGGTATATATTTGTATCCAAACTCACAACATATGTGTTGTTGTATTTTGCACGACAATTGTTGTAATAAAGTTGTAGTTATTTTCTGTACCATGTATTTGGCGACTCAGAATAGGTTGGATGGAATGGACCTATTTTGGGGTTGTCACAGGTGGTATCAGAGCTTAGGGATATGATCTCTGGCGGAGATCGGGGAATACAACTAGGAGGGGAGAGATGAGTAAATCCTTCGCTAGTGTGTCCTACCTAAGCTTATTTGTTGGTCAGTCATAATATTGAGATATTATGTGATATGTTAATTTGTTTAATTAACCCTTGTTTTATGGCAGTATTTGAGAATGACAGCTGAGAATGCTAACAATGGAGTGAATGAGACTGTGGGGATACCTCTAATCACTAACCGTGATAATGTGATGTCAGACGAAGAAGGAATTAGAGATATCCATGTGGTGAGTGAAGAATTGATAGTTACACCCGAGATAGTCGCAGAGGTAACAGCTGATACTGAGGAAGAAGAGGAAGAAGAAGTACCAGAGGAGAGTTTATTAGAGGTATTATATGATCAAAATGTAGAATTTCAAAATCGTATTCATGAGTTAGAAGAGCAGGCAGAAGAACGACAGGCGGTCGTGGAACAAAAGGATGCAACAATTCAAGCTTGTGTTACCCGATATGTGATGCTTGAACAGAAGCATTCTTTGGCAAAGTATAAGATGATAAAAATAAATCTGAGCTGAGAGAAGAAAAAACTGAACGAGTGAGAATAAGTGATGCATGGGCAAAAGCCGCACGACACGTGGATATTGTGGAAAGAGATGTTCGATCTAAGAAGGCTAAAATAGATGATATGAATTTCTCTTTTTGGAAAGCAATTGGGAGAACCCAACATCGAGTTTTGAATTACCCTGTACATAGCGGTCAACCTGAATCCGATATGGATCGAAGATTGATGATTCAGATCATGAATGAGGAGTACGAAGAGGCAGTTGAGGGAGGAATATGTCCTATAGAAAGGTATATTCCAACGGTAATGATGACGCCAAATGCTGCTCCAGACAAGTCAAAGCCGAGTAGTTCGAGGGATGGCGGTTGTCATGACTTCCCAACAAATGAGGAACCCAAATGAAGTTATCATTGGAGAAGAGCAATGGAGAAATCATGATGATCTGAGAGATAGAATCTGAAATGGAAGCAAGGTATTCTCAACTCTTCGAAATACCAGGTACGTAAATTTCGGGGACGAAATTTCATAAGGAGGGGAGATTGTAAGACCCCGAATTTTATGAAATAAAAGTATTCAATTTTTCTTATAATTACTATTCAGTAAATGGTTAAATTGATAAAAGTTTAAAATTATGGGTGAAATATGAATTTTTTTTCAAAATAAGCAAGTGGTTATAAAATAATCATTGTTGTCGGGGAATATTCGTTTGGTCGTGGAATATTCTTTCTGTCGGAGAATATTCGTACGACGGCGCAGCTATTTGTGGGCCCCATAACGAATAACTGTCGGGTGAAGAAAAAACGACAAATTTGAGTTTTTACAAATAACGGCGTAGTTGTTACCGTTAACACTGTTGGAATACCCGGTGGTTAAAATACAGTAATACGCGTTATTGCACAGTAGCACACGGTATTGCATAGTATTTTTGAAATTATTGATTCTTACGTAAGAAGGCACTACTCAATAATTGTTACAGTAATTACTGTTCAATATTTTATTTTATTGATTCAATAATTGCTGCGTTGATATTTTATATTATTGTTGTTTCAATAATTGTTGCTGCACAGTATTTTCTATTATCAGATCAATAATTCATATTATTTAAATAATATTATTAGATAGCATTATTGGCAATGACTAGAAAGTTCTGTCTAAGGAGAGGTTTGGTCATCTAATTGCGCGCTAGTAAGGAGAAATCCTTATTGGAAAGCCCCCTCTTTCCTGGGAACGGCCTGGTTGTCATAAATGTGATTCTGTAATATTATTTGTGAATAATTAATTATTGATTCATATGATAAGGAAATATTTATTTTATGTGGATATAAACGAGGGATATATTTTTGTGGTTAAAAATGAAGGAGTTAATGTTGAGGTTTTTATCCGTATTTTTGTCGGAATGGAGGTATTAAAAATCAGGGTTTTTGAGATATTTTGCGGGGATTATAATTTTTAATCCGACCGTTGGATCGTGGTAATTTTTGGATATGTTATACATATATAAGTTGAGTATATGCCCACAAATTTTGAACCGTTAAAAATGAACGTATGATTTGTTATGAATTTTAAGAGGTGGCTGATTCAGAAATCAGGTTATAAATCATTTTTGGTGGAAAATTCTAGAATCGGTGGGCCCTACTTGTGGTTGGTGTAGAAATGTGCTGAATTATATTTCAAATGTGGTGGGTGGGAATAGTAGCAGGTAAAGCCATCAGGTTGCAGGTCAAACCTACCAAAATTTTCCTATAAATAGAGGGCTAAGTTAGAATTGAAAATCACACCAGAAACATAAGCTTTCTCTCTTTCTCTCTCTAGATTATTGAGTGTATTTTATGAGTATTTAGATACTTGGTGAGTTGCTATTCATCAGTGCAAGTTTTCTTCAGCCTTATACCGATCAGAAGTACTGCTCTTTTGAGGTAAGGGATATTAAGGGATTTTAAGGGTTGTTATGATTTTCAGTTTCGTAATTTTTCTGATCTTCAAAAATTCTGAAAAAAATTTGAAATGATATTTTGATGAGTTTTCTTGATTGTATCCAAAAATGGTGATTTTTGGATGTATAAATTGAGAGTTATGAATTTTATGAGAAAAGACTATTTTAAAAGTAACAGCTTATAATTCCTTGTGGTTAACTCCAAAATTGATGAAATTTTTATTGGGAGTACATGTATATGATAGAAGTATACTCTGTAAATTTTAGAATTTTTAGACAAAAGTACAATTTTTGATAAATGTCTAAATATTTGGCTATTTTGGCCATATGAAAAATAGTAAATGACTTTTAAAAATTCTGAGAAAAATATATGTTCACTATGGGACTATATTATGCTAAATCCCAGAAAAAAAATATTTTTGGAACTGATTTGGTATTTTTCATAAAAATGGTCTAGTTATGAGTAAATGAATTAAATATGTTTTGTGAAGAAAGAAAATTGGAAAATAGGATTTTATGGCTTGAGAATCCTATATGAGGTATATGCAGATTTTTTATGAGGGTTTTGGTTATTGATGATGAAATTGTAAGAGTTGGCATTTTATGATGATTAAATGCATTAATTAGTAAAGTGTAAACAATTAAAATAAATTGTTTATAAATTTAAGTAATGTTATTCTTTCAATATCATTATATCGAAATATTGGTATGAATTTTATTGTAGAATTTATATCTTTTGTGTCGGGGTTACTATTCATGAGTTACGAATATTACTCTTGAGATTAAAACTATATGTTGATCATATTATTTTTATCATCATATATAACATTTTTATAACCCTGATGTTGAAATTCTCTTTCACTGGAGTGTAAGGATGGGTAGATTATTGGTATGATCATGACTAGGGTTCTCTTTGGCCTGTAGTGCAAAGTTGAATTGTGACTGGTATGATCATGACCATTGAATTTATAATTGAATATCTTAAGCTTAAGTGCAAAGGTGAATTGATCAACATAGTTATAATTATTGTTTATATAAATTCTGAAATGATTATATATTTCTTTGAGATATGAATATATTTGGCCTGTAGTGCAAATATGAATTGTTGATGAATATCTTTGGCATGTAGTGCAAAGATGGCCTGTTGATGAATATCTTTGGCCTGTAGTGCAAAGATGAACTGTTGTTGAATATCTTTAGCCCGTAGTGCAAAGATGGTTTGTTGATGAATATCTTTGGCCCGTAGTGCAAAGATGGATTTGTTAGTATGATTATAAACAGGAACTGTGATTTGGTATAACCATGATCTTTGATGTTTCAGGTAAAGACAGGTGATGAAAATATTCTTCGTCCTGGGTGCGAAGAAAAATTTATAGTCACAATTATGATTATGAGTTATTCATATGATTGTGGAAAGGAACTGTTGAGTGATGTTACATGGATAAAATATTGTTGGTGGATTTTTAACATGGAGAAGATAATAGACTTTATAGTCTATTTGACTCTTCTAATGGATTGCTCGTTCCGCTGCAACTATGGTTGAAATTTTTATCATTTACCATATGTTCTAAATCTCTGATTTATTATTGATGAAGGCTATTGATAATTTAATTATCTTTAGTCATGATATTCTTTACTGAGCTAGTTGTGCTCACCCTTTTGCTTCACAATTCCTTTCAGGTAATAAGAGTGTAGCTGGGTCGAGCGGGGGTAACAAGGGAATAGAACGGTGGTCATCATTTAGTAGTTATATTTGGTGAAGAAAATAGGGTGAGGCGAACCCAACGTTGGAAGGGTGTTTTGTCACTATCATACAAGATGTCTAATGACATACAACCTCGTGTCATCATAAGACAGGGTTGTGCTCATCCACTTGCTGAGTATATCTATGGGCACTACCTATATAATCTTGGTGTTTGTTTGAAGTATAATTCTCAATTAGAGACAGTGGAGATAATGATAAGTCAAGAGAAGACTCACCATTGGGAAGAATATGATAGTAATCTTCTCGTTTTTCTTTGGGGTCTATTGGGTCAACCAAGGATAATTCTGTGGCCATATGATATCTATCATAACCTAGACGCGTGGCCTCCCATGTACGAAGGTTTCCTTGAGCACTTCCCAAAGATTCTAATTTCTAAAACAGTTTTTGACTATACCTTTATGTAAGGTGTTATTGTGAGGTGATGTTCACGGTTGGAACATGAGTCACATTTGGTATATATTTGTATCCAAACTCACAACATATGTGTTGTTGTATTTTGCACGACAATTGTTGTAATAAAGTTGTAATTATTTTCTGTACCATGTATTTGGCGACTCAGAATAGGTTGGATGGAATGGACCTATTTTGGGGTTGTCACAATAATCTTAGGATTATATATAATATCAATACTATTAATCCTAGAATTATAATCTCGGAATTATAATTATAATGTCAAGACTATTGAGTCATTTTATGATCTCGAGACTAATAGTCCAAAGTCTATATTTGAAAATAAAGAAAACACTTGGGATTAATAGTCATATCCCAAGTATAATATTTATAAATAAACATAGTTCTTGATTATATAAAACGTCAAATAATTTTAAAAAAAATAAAATTATCTAAAATGTCATATATTATGGGACGCATGAAGTAGTATTTATTAAAGGGTCATTTACATAAGTATACAATAAATAAAAAGATATTACAAGAATAGTACACCAATTAAATAATTATAGTAATAATGCAATAATATATAATAATATCAATAGTAGTGCAATCCACGTCACATACCCAAACCAACAATAATAGAAACCCCTTGATTTAAGGAGAAAATTACTCTACTTTATGCGGCAGTTACCAACTAAACAAAAATTCAAAAATCGAGACAAGAAACGAATACTCCATAGAAGAACATTTCGAAAGCTTTTATAGATAATAACCATCTTCAACAGCGGATCAATCGAGAAGAAACAGAAACATTCATACAAAAGAAGCCTTGCCTTCCGTCCTCCTTTTCCCTAGACAAAATAAGGGCCGGAGCAAGATCTCAGGGCATTCATATTTTCAGTAACATAATGAAAGATCAATTCCAGACGAAAAAACTCAAATTCTAACCCTAAAATCAACCAAAAAACCACCGAGGAGAAGAATAATAACAAGTGGAAGAAGTACAACAATCGAAGGTGGTGGTGGGTTAGGAGATGGAAGGAGTGGTGGAGGTGGTGGAGGAGAGAAAGAATGGGGTGGTGGGGAAGGTATTTGAGGAAAGAGAAATGGTGGGGTTGTTGGTTAAGGAATTTGATTGAGTAGATTTGGGTAAGGCTAGCCAAACCTTTAAGCAGTGGGTAGCCAAACCTTCATACCAAGGTAACCAATTCAGTTTTATTAAGTTACCAATTTATTTTGAATGTGATGCAGTTGGTAGCCAAACCTTTAAGCCGTTGGTTGCCAAACTTTCAGACTAAGGTAACCAATTTATACTGCAGGTGTGGAGGTAGATTGGTTACCTTGTTATAAAGGTTTGGTTATCTTTGTATAAAAAGTTTGGCAACTAACTGCTTGAAGGTTTGGCTATCAACTGCATCACATTCAAAATAAATTGGTAACCTAATAACACTGAATTGGTTACCTTGGTATGAATGTTTGGCTACCAACTGCACTTTAAAAAAATTATCAAACAAAGCCTGCCTTTTAGCCGACTGAAAATATCAAACTCTTTTCAAAGCCCACTTGTTATTTGCAAATAAGCCTCAGAAGCTGTTGTATGAAGGTTAAAAGAGTTGATAAAAGAGTTGATAAACATGTTGATAACCAAACCTTCTTAAAAAAGTAACCAAACTTTTATACCAAGGTAACAAAACATTTATACCAAGGTAACCAATCTACCTCTACATCTGCAGTATGAATGGGTTACCTTAGTCTGAAAGTTTGGCAACCAACTACATGAAGGTTTGGCTACCAACTATATCACATTCAAAAATAAATTAGTAACCTAATAACACTGAATTGGTTACCTTGGTATAAATATTTGGCTACCAACTGCACTCTGAAAAAAATATCAAACAAAGCCTGAATAGCACTTTTGAATCATTGAAGTTGGACTCTGGGAACTACTCCGTGCCCTTTACCTACAACCCACAACTTATTGAAAATTCTCCGTGATCGAGATGGCAGCAACTGTATAGCACTTTTGTTTTTGCTGCCATTCTTAAGTAACTTGCCATTTTTTCGAAAAATCCTGTTCTAATGTAATACGAAAAACAAGATCAAATGAATACTTGATCCCATAAAACAAATTCTAACACTGATCTTATAGTTCCACCTAAGAAACATTCCTCTCTCTCTCTCTCTCTATATATATATATATATATATATATATATATATATATATATATAGATGCACACTGTTTATTTTGGAAATATATGAGAGAAAAATGTGTGAGAGAGAGAGAGGTGGGGATAAAGTGAAGAAGATGAAGATGACAGGCGGACAGAGCTGAAAGTGGGTGTCCTCCGTTTGTAAATAAATTATTTTGAAAATTGATTGTAGTATGTAGATAGTGGCAAAAAAAAGGAAAAAAAAAGATAAAATATAAATCACACCCCAAAATTAAAGGAAGCATAAATATGTACTAATAATGAAAATAAAAATTTAAAAGTATTAGTTGTGTAAATATTTTATGAGTGCACTATTGTTGTAATTATTTTTTAAAATTTAATAGAAAATGTAATTGTTCCTTTATTAAATAATAGGTTTTAGAGGTTAAGGTCCACTGGTCCTCCTGGGCTTGCTTCAGATTTGTGGCACCCATTGAATTCACATCTAAACATATAAAATAATAATTATCAATAATTCAGTTACATCCAAGAAAAAGTTAGTGGGCCAAAATGGGATTCTGGTCTGATATAGTTAAATGGGCTTAATAGGAGTATACAAAACTAGATAGCTATTCAAATGCACGTGAGAATTGTTAATACTCACAATCACATAAAAGATGGGAGACCGCCGACAGATTTTGACGAGAGGGATTGGGTTTGGGTCAGAGTGCGGACAAAAAGGTTGCGAAGCAGCAAATCTTAAAAAGCCCCAGTATGCTGTGGCCAATAATACCTTGTCAAAGTCAAACGGGCCCCACCCCAAAAGCCTTTTCACCTCTTTACCATCTACTCCCCCGGTAGCCGGTAGCCCCCGCCCCCAAATTACTAGTATCATTTCCTTTATTTCTTTAATTAATTTTAATATTTGTAAAAGTTTAAGTGTACCTTGAAAGTTGTAAAATCTAGTCTGATTATCAACAATTAATTCCATTTGAATTTATATTTTTTTCCTTCTTATTTTCGCACTTTGTTTTCTTATTATTTGATACATATTTCACTCATATAATTTTGAGATTTGTCTTTAATGTGAGGTTTGAATGATCAAGCTTCGACTTAAATATATCTTCAGATTATGTACTCGTTTTAATAGTCTATTATTGTATCTAGTCACAATAAGAATTACTCTATCTCCTTCACATAATATAGGATATTTTATTTGTCTAAAATTATTTATCGTTTTATATAATATAGGATAATTAATTATAATATTTTAAAAATTACCCTTCGTGTAAAAATGTTACGGATAAGAAACGTATGGTAATAAATGAGAATTTAAGAGTATTATAAATAATTGATATTATATTTAATGTTATTCAATCATTTTCTTAATTGTTGTGAACAACTCTAAAACATCATATATTATGGGACGAACGGAGTATATTACTACATTCGTTTTAAATTATATGGTCACTATTGACCTTTGGAAGTTAATTTGACACAATTTTAAACTCAAAATTGAGATGGCTCATTAAAAATCACGAAACAATAAAATCTATAATGGGTAATACTTTCTAGATACTGTACAATATTTATCATTATATTGATTAATTTTTTTATTTTTTTGTCAATTTCGAGTTTAAAAATCTCTCAAATTGACTTTCAAAAGTCAGTAATAATCAAATAATATGGAACAGAATGAGTATTTTATTGCATATATAATGGAACTCTTGTGAAAAATGTTCTAAAATATCTTATTTTGCTATATGTAAGCTTTGTAAAATACTTTGAAAGCTTTTAACTGAAAGAGAAGAAATCTTCATTGCTTCAAGACTAATTACAAAAGCTTAGTGTGTAAAATATAGTACATTTCTTTTTTATACTACCAAGTTAGCTTACGGCCTACAAGTCTATAATTAACTCTATTCTTAACTCTAACAAGGTTATATTTAACCATGGGTATAAACAAGGATGGAGGGAGTATAGGGACGGGGATAAGGGTGTTTATCGGTAAAAAACTGTATCGAATCGATTTAAATCGTACTAAAACGGTTGCCGAATGTTTAAAAAAATGAATATCAATATTAAAAACGAAAAATCGTTATCCTAAACCGGTATTTGCCGATTACTCCCTTCGTTTCTTAATATAGGTCGTTTTAGAGTTGTGCACAAGTATTAAAAAAATAATTATAAAACATTAAATATACTATCAATTGTCTATATTGCCCTTGTATTGAAAAAAGAGGGTGTTTTTTATTGAGCAAAAAATAGTGAAAAAACCAAAGTTATATTTATTACTTGGGGTAATATTGAAAACTAAGCAATTAATGCTTACTTGAAATTCTCAAGTGACTTATATTTAGGAACAAAAATATTTTTTTAAAACGACTTATATTAAGAAACGGAGAGAGTATATTATTATTTTTATTTTTAATAATTTTATTATAATATGTAGTCATAATTATGAGCTGAAGAGTAATATAAGTATGTATGCATGGTACATACAAAAAAATGAACTAGTAAGCTTTCTTGTTTTTTGCTAGGCAATACGCTCATGTGCCTATATGCATGATTTTTCTTTTTATTTGATTTTTTATACTTTTTTTGCTCTTTATGTTAGTGGTATAATAGTTTTTTTGGATAAATTTTAAATGTAAATTCACTAATTATCTTGTTTGTTAATTCTTATAATACTTCGTAATGATATAAATATATATATATATATATATATATATATATATATATATATATATTCGGTACGACATATACCTCCGTTTGAAAAAAATTAGATACCGATATTGATACTGGTATAGTAATTTTATATATCGTTATCGGACAAGTTTTAAATTTTATCGAATCGTTCGGTCGGTATAGATAAAAAACAATTTGTATCAAAATTTTTGAACACTCCTAGACAAGGGCGGGCTAGTATGAGATTTAATTTGAAGAAAAAAATAGCCTATGAAGTTTTGATATTTTTTATGTAGGTCCTCCAAAAATTATTTAAAAAAACGTAATATATATTGATACTTTTTCAAAAATTATAAGAATATACTTTTATTCAAAATATAAGAGTCATTTTTATGAATTTAAGTTAATTTGAAATATAGGAAAATTTATAAATTGATCACTCGTCTTATTTTTTGATTATCATTATACGAATTTCTCTTCAATTCACTTTGTACACTATAAAGGGTGCATTTGTACAATATAAAAAATATATTATTTCAACTAATTAATAAGTATAAAATTATATACAAAATTTGGACCGAAGACGATACCTCATACCTCAATAAGTTATTTATGACCTCATAATATTATGTCTCGACATTTAAAAAAAAAATAATCTTACCTTCGTACTAGGGTGTAATTTTATCTTTTTTTAATTTTTTAAAATATTTTGAGACTCATACTTTAAATTTGTCCGTGACTAATTTTCTTAGATACGGTCGGACGTCTAAGCCAAGACATCTCCATTTTTTTTAAGACATTCACAAGAATTTAAAACCGAGATAACTATCTTGTGCCTTGAGCTTGGACAACTCAAGTCCCTTGGGTTGGACCTGGTGCTGGTGTACGAACTTTGTGTCTATCAGTCGTGCTCATCATTATGTTCGGTTGATTTATCATTAAGTTAATTTTATGATAAATTAATCAATTGATCAATACAGGATCGACTGACACGCAAAAAAATAGATCACATCCCCACCTGCGTCGACACTGTATTAATCAATTGACCAAAATTAATTTTATGCTAACCACTTCCGTTGATAGGAGTACTATATATATTGGAAATTTATATTCTTTATGAAAATGTGGTCATAGAATTTATATTTTGATGATTTTTTATTGTATTTAATTATTGAGTGATTAAGTTTCTCAATTTATATATGTTTACAGTTTTTCAATACTTAATTTGTACTATTCATTTTTTTTACTAGTGGTTAATTGAATAATGATAATTTATATTTCACATAAAATTGTATATTACAATATAAAACAAATCAAACATATTAACATGTACTTCATCCGTTCCTTAATATAGGTCGTTTTAGACATGTGCACAAAAATTAAGGAAATGATTGAAAAGCATTAACTATATTATCAATTGTCTATAATACCATTTACTTCACTTATTGGTAAAAGGAGAGAAAGGCTTAAGAGTATAGTAGTATAGAATAATGATAAATATGGATTAAAAAATTAGGTGGAGTAATAAGGGATAATTTAAAAAAAATAGTGATCAATTTTCCTAGATAACCACAAACGACAAATAATTAAATAATAAAAAAAATCTAAAACGATGATGGAGGGAGTAATTGATATAAGTTGTCCGCGTGCCATTTCTACATGCAAATAGAAGTTACTTATTTTTCACTTCCATAATTCTACGCGACAACAATATTCTTAAATTTTAAGAATAATGTTAGATAAATTTAATTATTATATATAAATGATAAATTTATTTTATTATAAAAAATAAATTTATTTTATTATAAATGATAAATTTATTTTATATATAAATGATAAATTTATTTTATTATAAAAGATAAATTTATTTTATTATAAAAGATAAATTTATCTTTTATTCAAATTTATCTTATTTTTACATTATATATTTATAAAAATAAATTTATCTTTTATTCATACTTATCTTATCATTATCTTTTATTTTTACATTATGTATACATAAAAATAAACTCATCTTTACATTATAGCCATATGACTGAAACCCACACTGTCGCTACAGCCTGTAGCGGCAGACTGCCGCTACAAGCCGGCAGGTGAATTTTTTGACCAATCTAAGCTATTAAATGTCTAAATCAACGAATATGAGCTTGTTTACTGAACAGTGTTCGTAACAAACGTTTGCCACGGATGATTTCCATATATATATATATATATATATATATATATATATATATATATAAAGACAATTAAAACTGTGTTATGGACGACCGGTTTGACCGGGACGTACATAATAACCCATGCTTTGATTATTATAAACTTTTCTTTACCTACTACATTCCCACCGCCACCGGATCCTACTTAGCTGCATCTCACCACAGTAACAGACATCTACATGCGCAAGATCTCAACCGTTGATTCATGCAAAGCTATCACAACGGAATTAACCGAAGCCAATAAGAATTCACGCGCTTGTCTGCAGAAAACGCATTGTATACACCCCACTTCCTCCTCGGCTCCTCTCAATTAAAGGATATAATAAATTTCACTTAATACAAAACATGAGGTATACATTTTAAATAATTATTTAATTTTAAATTATCTGATTGTTATTAAATTTGTTAAAAAATTTTAATTTAAAATTGAGATGATTAATTAAAAAAAATTAAATAATAAAATTTATAATAATCATTGTATTAATTGAAATAAAAAATATATATCAATTTTGAATAAAAGCCTATCTAATTTTATTTATTTATTTAAAATGTATCTTTTGTATGCATAAGATGAAGGGCGCCTAGAGGGACACGATATCTGTAGTGGACTATGGAGTATGCTACACGGCTTTCAAGTGAGAGTGGACTGGAACTGTGGAAGGCAGCCTCGCTGAAAAGGAGAGTTAATATCTAAAAAAACTGAACACGTTTCTATATATCTCCCCATTTTTAATATTTAAAATATTCTATCCTTTTCAAAATTAAATATATGATTTGATTTTTTAAATTAAATCACGACATATTAAATTTTAAATTAATATAAATTTATTTAATTTTAATTAATACAATTATTATAAGAAAATTAATATTTTTATATATATTTTTGATATTTTTACATAGTCATCTCTTACATGAACGTAGAAACCATGTGAAAATAGTGTTACTCTTATTATAGTTGCATAGTACATAACTAAAATTATTAGTCACAAAATTTATTTCATTTTAAATTTTTATAAGTCGTACAAATTTTAATGTTTCATATGTCGTTATTTGACCTTAAAAGTCTAATTATATTTTTAATTTTAAAACGGAACTAGTAACACATTTAAAAGTCAAATATCTGCTATATATTTCCTTCATCTCTTAATATATATCGTTTTATAATATTTTATTTTCCCCTAATTTTTTATCGTTTTATATAATCTAAAAAAATTAAGTACAATATTTTCAAAATTACTCTTATGAAAAAATATTACAGATAAAATAAATATGATTAATATAAAAATTTAAAAATATTATATATAATTAATATTATATTTAATAATATATAATTATTTTTTTAATTATTATACATCACTCTAACCCGATATATATTAAGATACGGACAGACTTTTTCCTTAGCACGTTATCTCACATACCTTTATTTTTTGTTAATGTGAATTACTAGAATTATTATCACACACATCACATGATCTCTCACCCTTTCATTTCCTCGTTTTTTCATGTGAATTATAGGCTAATAATTATCACGCGCATTTTGGTATATGCATGCAAATTACCCTCCTGTACTATTTGTTTCGAAATTAGAGATATAATTTAATTTTTAAAATTAATGACGTTATATTAAATTTTAAATTGATGTAAATTTTTTGAATTTTAGTTGATACAATTATTACAACTGTATAATAAATAATAAAATTTATTTTATTTTAAATTTTTACGAGTCATACATACCATTAATTTTGAACTTTAATATAACGTCGTTTGACCTCAAAAATCAAATTATTTTTTTAATTTTAGAATATTATAAAATATAGTTGTCATAAACAAATAAAAATTGGTATGCATGACGTACTCCACCCTTAACAATTATTAGGTGGAGTAATAATATACTATATTAGTAGCATGTCAAATTCTATCCATGGGAAAGGAAGGCCATTTTAATTATATCCATGTCAAATTTCCAGAACTAGAAATATACTTATCAAAGGGTATGCGTCTCGTAAGAAGCATACGTAATTGGTACTCTCCTTCAAAGTACACAAAAACATGCGCAAATTAATGTGTCAAATCATTTAGCCTAGTAGTGTAGCATGCCATCGAGTACCCTCTTTCTGTGCCATTTTTTTGTATATTCTTTAATCGTCTTAGGACTGTTTATTTATGATTGAATAGCTGAATTGATCAGTCATTCAGATAATTTAGATTTAATAATTTAGTGCTATTATTTTGACTAAATGGTTTAGTATCATTTTTTTTTCGCTAAATGGACTGTATGGAGTTTTTTTTTTTACAATATTAACTATTATATTAAGTAATATTAAATAAATTTACAACAAAATTTAAATTTTTTTAGAGGGATAGAATAATAAAAATTTATTATTCAGATATTTCAGACATGTCAATTATCAAACAACTTTTTTAATTCAGATTCAAATTCATTCAATTTTTATCAAACACCCCCTTACCCAGCCACCGGCCCATCAATGTTCGATTCACATTAATTATATTCTATCGGCTCTAAAGTTAAAGATATATTTTGATTTTTTAAATTAAACGAAGACAGAACTAATGCATGTGTGTAATTATAAAATTTAAATATTTTTTTTTCCTGATAAACAAACATAGTCTCGTTCGTTTAAAAAAAATGGTAAAAAATATTGTCATAGAAAATTGTAACCCAGTCCCAATGATGCTGTACCAAAAAAAAAAGAAAAAGAAAAAGAAAATGGAATCACTACTTATTTGGGTAAATATTAAAAAACCAACCAAGTATAATTTATCTCAAAATGTGACCCAAAATTACAAAAAAATGATTACTAATACCTTTGACTTTATAATAAGAGATTAGTTCAAAATTGGAATTAAGCACTAACACAACATGATATGTTGATTAATGACCAAATGTCCACCACATACTAATTGCATTCCACAGTTCGGCTGCACCCCATAAATATGACTTTATTTTAACGTTACATTCTAAAATACTTCTTCCGTCCATTATAATTTATAAATAATCTCTCCTAAGAAATCAAAATTTCCCATTTAATCCCATAATTTTACTTAAAGTTGTAGAATGAGCAAACAGTCAGACTCAATTTGTACTCGTTCTCAATTAAAAGTTCGATTCGAAAAATAAATAATTCAAGTATGAACAAATTTTAAATTTCGATAAATTACTCGAACCACCTCAAATTATAATTTTCTATTGATACTTGAATTATATTAATTCAAATTGTTCGAGCTCAATTTGAGATCGTGCTCGACTCGACTTGGTAGTTAAACGAGCTTTAATCAAATTTTATTTAATACTCGATAAATTTTGTGAACTAAATTTGAACAGTTCAAACTCAATTTATTTCTACGGGAAAAAAATTGGTATTAATGACACATAAGTTTAACAAATTTTCATTAACAATAAGTTTAAAAACTTTATTAATTTGTCAGCACATATTTTTTAAACCTAGTATTTTGGGACTAAAGCTTACATAATTTTTACCACACTAAACTTAGTTTGTGTTAATTATAAAATCTACGAGAATAAAATTTTAATTTCTGATTTTATAAGGGAAAGAAAAAGGGAAAAAAATAATCTAGTTCTTAGTATTTTGCCAAACAGCCCCCAAAAAAAGAGTAAAGGCACTTGGTATAATTCTGTCACGTGGCTGGACACATGTCTAAATTCTAAAAACGGAAGAGGGCAGTTTGGTCATTTCGTAAAATAACAGTGTCTTTAATCTAAACTGTGTTGGCTTTAACTGGGGTTATCACTTTCAACCGTATAAGGGTTTCTTAACCACTCTCTTACATTTGGCGCGTAGATTAACTAACAGCCCACACAAAAATACTGAAAAATCTAAATAAAAATAAAAAAATAAAAAAAATCCCCCATTGAAAAGAAAAAATATTCACACTTTTTAGAGAGAGAGAGAAAATGATACAAAACCCAGACCAAATACAAATACAAATACAAATACAATTACAAATACAGTGAAAGGAGAGAGAAAGAAGCCCAAAAAAACCTCTAATTTATCTCTCTACCTCTAATCGATCGGACCCTTTCCTTTGTAGCATTCAATTTGCTTCTGTTTTCTCTTGAATATGTATATATATACATATATCTGAATCTGTGTTTATATATATATATATATATACACGCATATTTATTGTATCGTATATAGGTGTATGTTTGTATAGGTACAGTTGGTGTAATGGAGAGGTACGGAGGGGTACAGGCGACGGAAGGGTCATCGGCGGATCCAGTGGCGGAATGGAGCTCACCGGGAGGAGAAACAGGGCTCGAAGGCAAGTCCAGTGTCAGTGCATTTCAATTTCATTTTAATTTCGGCTGAATTTCGGCTGCATGTGGTGGATTTGTGTTGAATTCTGTAATGTTGAGTGCTTTTAATTGAATTCGATGCTGATTTCGCAAATGCAGAGCCTATGTGGCAGATGGGACTAGGCCGTGGCGATGAATCGTACCCTGAACGGCCCGATGAGGCGGATTGTATCTATTATATGCGGACAGGGTTTTGTGGCTATGGCTTTCGGTGTCGGTTTAATCATCCCCGTGATCGGAATTCGGTATTTTTAGTGATTTTTTATTGGTTTTGTTCGAGTATCTTGTATATTTGTGTTAGGGTTTTATCGGATTTTATGTGATCGTGGTGTTTTAACTGTTAAATCTAATTGGATCTTTATTTATTAATCTGAAAATCTCATAATTTATTTGATCTGTAGTGGTTTTGTGCCTAGATTTGATACCCAATTTGCATAATTGAACTGATTTGGTTGGATGGGATTTGTAATGTTATGGTGTTGAATTGAGTTTAGTCTGAGTGTGAAATTGTAGTAAATTGAAAGCAATGACTGATTTGACATGCATTGGGTGAATCTAATTTGTATTTGTTGTTGTTAGGTTGTGGGGGCTATGAGGGCTAGTGGAGGGGAGTACCCAGAACGACTTGGCCAACCTGTTTGCCAGGTACTTTCTTTGTAAGAATTTTTATCAAAATTTAATAGTTGGAATGTTTGATTCGGATCGAAGATGCATATTTGCTAATTCTACTGTTTTATTTCTGTTCTCATCATTGTTCTTTCTATGTATAGAGTGAGCCACAATTTCTCTGATTATGACTCGTCTTTTCTCTAAATTTTCTCTAAATTATTTAAATAACGGAACTTGTTGATGTTTGAGATTGAAACATGCACATTTACTGAAATTAACTTTTTATGATTTTTCTAATCATTATCTAATTTATAGATGTAGTGAGTTCCAAATTTATATATATGAATTTGTTTCTTCTTTATTTCGGCTCTATTTTGTTAGAATACAGGAATTTCCTTTTATGTTACTTGTTACTTTTGTCCTTCTCTATAGACCACACTATTTCTACTCACTTGTATACTATGCTAGTATGCTGTTGTGCACGTGTACTCCATTGATTTTATTTTTTGGAAAAACTAAATAAAAGAAGTTTGATACTGGAATTGGGAGCTGCACATTTTGATAAGTTGTAATGTTTTATAACTGTTCTTTCAGTGCTCTTTCTAAATTTATAGAACGACCACCATTTTATCAGAGAATGACTCGTCTTTTTCTGTATTTCGTCTCTACATTAGTTAAAGTAATGAACTTGATAATGTTTGTGACTGAAAGATGCACATTTTCTAAATCTTAAACCTCTCTATAATTCTTCTGATGTTTACAATAAATGAAGTGAGCTCCAATTTTGTTGATATGTATTCGTTTTCTTCTTTGTTTTGGCTCTATATTGTTTATAGACGGGAAGTTATTTTTATGTTACTTGTCACCTGTGTCTTTCTCTATTGCCTATGCTATTTCTACTCAACTTGTATACTGTGCTGTTGTACTTGAAATGTAGTGCTATACAAGGACTACAATGTGATTCTGGAAAATATTTTAAAATGTTTGATATGGTTCTGTGATTGTTCTGATTCTTATATATTGTCTTACTAATTCTTTAACTTTGTTGATCATGTCTCATATTTTTATTGTCTCTACATTGTTTGAAGACAGTTTTCTTTAGGTTATTGTGCCACTTTGTGTTGGCAATGCTGTTCTACTCAACTTGTAGTAGTATATGAGGACAAATATTTGGTCAAATGTTTAATTTTGATTGTTTATGTTGTTCCTACTCAACTTGTAGTACTATATGAGGACAGGAACGTGTAAATTTGGTACTTCCTGTAAGTATCACCATCCAAGACAAGGGGGAGGATCTGCAAGCTCAGTGGCACTTAATATATCTGGATACCCATTGCGCATGGTCTGCTCTTTGTTCGTTGTCTCTGATTTTTTCCGCTTTTTTTTTTTTTGGCATAGAGTTGGATTTTAATTATTGTTATTGTGTCAGGGTGAAAAGGAGTGTTCATACTATATGAAAACAGGGCAATGCAAGTTTGGTATAACCTGCAAATTTCATCATCCGCAGCCAACTGGTATACAAGTTCCATCCCCTGGACATTTGCCTGCAGCCGCAGCAGCTGTGCCATCTGCAGTTTATCCAACTGCGCAGTCTCCTGTTCATTCATCTCAACAATACGGGGTTGTAACCGGTAACTGGCCAGTTGTAAGACCTGCTCTTCTTCCAGGCTCATATTTTCCAGGGACATATGGTTCAGTACTTCTTCCCCCGGGAATGGTTCCCTTGCCTGGTTGGAATCCCTACCAGGTATGTCCAATAAAGCTTCCTTGTTCAGCTTAGTAATTTATATAGATGAGTACCTTTGTTAAGTTGTTACTGACCATGTGCAGGCAAGTCCAATTGCCTCTCCAAGTGGTCAATCTACTGTAGGAGCAGGCCCTATGTATGGGATAACACAGTTATCGTCTTCAGCACCTGCCTATCCCGGACCTTATCCATCTATGCCTTCTCCTGCTGGGCCTTCGGGTTTTAGCCAGAAGGAACCTGCATTTCCAGAAAGACCGGGCCAACCTGAGTGTCAATATTACTTGAAAACAGGGGATTGTAAATTTGGATCCTCGTGTAGATACCACCATCCACCACAGTGGAGTGTACCAAGGACAAATTTTGTCCTCAGCACCGTGGGCCTTCCTCTACGTCCGGTGAGCATCTGATCTCAAAATCTTTTGAATTTTTTGCTTCTCTTGAGAGAATGTTATTTGGATCATTATGGTATTTTTTTTAATCTTTGGTTAATTTAAGTATTGATTTGTGATGGTCATAATTTCTGCTGGTAGAAACTTCTACATCAGATGATGCATGAAGTATTATTTGAGTGGTTTTAATATACGATTGAAAGCTTACATTGCTGATTCTTCTTGCAAGTTTAATTGAATCAGACGGCCACACCATCTCTGTTTGACTATCTGCGCATGCGAGCTTGTGTTTGCAAATGTACATGCATGTTTAGTACATCCATGTTTGTGCTAATTGGTTTTATTGTGCACTGATATTACTGGTTCTCTTGTTCGTGTGGGATGTATATATGATGTTTCCCTTCTTTATAATGTGCGATGTCTAATGTATAAGAATACCACAACAGTTGTTTTGCAAGCTTGATCTAATCCCTAATGTGAACCATCTGTGGAGGATTCTATTTTTAATAAAGCCTTCAAGCTTATAAAATTATTAAAGATTGTCATTGTCTGTTGCTGTAAGAAAAGATTCGACATCATATCAGAGCTTATAAGATCATTAAGGATGTGTACAGAGTTTCACGAGTTCAGCTGTTTGTTCTATCATTGAAGTACTGTCACTGGAGGTCTTCCATTAGTTCAGCTGTTTGTCCTATTATTGAGTACTATAATAATCTAATCTTTCCTTGTATCCTAGATGTTGACTACTATAATAAAAATCACGATTTTATGACATTCATTCCTGTACTTAGATGTTGCATGTTATCGAGTGCGTTGTGAGACTATACTTAATGTTTTGATATTTTACTAGGGCGCACCACTTTGCTCTCACTATGCACTGAATGGAGTATGCAAATTTGGGCCTTCATGCAAATTTGATCACCCAATGGCAACACTGAGTTATAGTCCATCTGCATCTTCTCTTTCTGATATGCCCGTTGCTCCTTATCCTGTGGGATCTTCAATGGCAACCTTAGCCCCATCGTCATCATCGTCAGATTTGAGGCCTGAACTTTTATCCGGATCTAGCTTATCAACCAGAATGTCTACTTCTTTGAGCACAGCTGCTGGTTCAGTTGGTTCAACCTTCTCAAGGAACATCCCCCTTCCTCAATCTACTATCCAGCAGCCCGGTCAGAGTTCTACCCCTTCAACAGGCAGCAGCAGTAAAGGGCATGTTGGTGAGGTTCGTACATCAAGCTGAGCACCACTTTTGGACATTCCTTCCCTTAATCAACACATTCATGAACCCAATTTTATAAAATTTATTCAATTCCTCTATTAGGAGGCTTGTTTTCTTAATCTTCATGGTTCCTTGGGTTGGATCTATGAAATGCAGCCAGCCTTTTTCTCCTGTGTTGATATAATCTATGGCCACCACTTTCATCACAAATAAGCCATATCCAACCTTCAAACATCAGCAACCTTATATAACCTCTCAGCTAGTTTCTTCCAAAAAAGAAAGCCCAGTTCGATTTATCATAATCACATTCATATCTCCAATTTTGGAGGGAGTTGTGTTTATTTATGTTGTAATACTTCCCAGAAAAAGATCATTTCCGCAGCCTACTCCCATCTACTCGCCCTCTTGATATCATTGTTCCATCATTTTTGTCTGGAGCTTTATTGTGGGAATAGGATTAATTTAGAGACTCCAAGCAAGCCATCACTATTCTGCCTTAATTGTCATATGATGCATGGCTACGCCTAAGCCTAAGCTGCGAGATTGAATTGTTAAGTAATTGTTTATAATTTTTAGTAGTACCAAATACAACAAAAGCATGAACATGAGAACTTCAACTTTGTAAAAGTTACCATGTTTGGTTGTTTGTTATCCATATAGTTATCAAAAGAAGCCAAATTGCCGTACGGTCTTTTATGCTTAATATCTGTTGTGCGCAACTTTTATGCTGATTATCATTTTATATCTTTCTGTCAACTTAAGCTTTTATACATGTCCATAAAGTCTCATTTGACCTTAACGACATTCTTGACCTTAACAATATTGTCTTCTTTTTCTACTCGTTAAGGTTTGTGGAAAACATATATATCTGGACATAACAACTTTTGTTAGATTTATACGAACGAACTTCAGCTTATAAAGCAAGAAAGTAACTTCAACTTATACTTGTAAGGTTCAAATTTGTGAATGTGGAAAATTAAATAAATCACAAATTAAGAAAAGCCCAAACTAAAGAAGCAATAAATAAAGACTAGTACATGCGTTACATATATGATGATATTCATGGAATGTAAATCAAAACATTCCATCTCTCTCTCTCTCTCTCTCTCTCTCTCCTTGTAGCATATATATATATATATATATATATATAGTACAATTACAATAAAGGGAATGTGAGCAAATTAATCAAGATTAACATAAAAAAAACATGAGATTGAAAGTGTTAATTAATAATTAATATATATAGAGAGAGATAAGCAGTCATCAAAAGGGAGGGTAGGAGTATCCCAAGTCAACCACACCACCATAAGTAGGAAGTAAAGATGATGATGATGAGTAAGTTGCTGCAGAAGAAGAAGAACTCGCGGAGCTGATCAAATTATGATGATCACTACTAGTAACTGGATATAAATGTCCCATGCATGCATCTTCCACCATTAATGGATTGTTTATCATTGCCTCCGCTTCATAAGAATTCAGCTCCCATGACTTCTCCCCACCCCAGAACTCATTATTAATAAGTTCATCATAACAAAATTTATTATTATTATTATTATTATTATTATTATTATTATTATCTGCAGGGTTTGATGCCATTGTGGCATTAACACTTTGTGCATTTCCATCCCAATGTGATTGAAATTCGGAAAAATTACTGGTATTTGGGCTAGAGTTTGGATCTTTCTTGGTTGGGTTATTAAGAGGAGGGTTTAAGTAATTGTCGGGAACAATGCACCCCAAGTAACCAGACTTGTAATCACTATCACCAGAGAAAAAGAAGTTTTCATTAGGTGAAGAACCATATGAAGATTGTGAGGAATTAGTGTCGATATCTGATTGAATTTGTGTCGTCTGACAAGAAGAACCCTTGATTTGATTAGTGGGTTGTTTGGCAGTGAGGAAATGTGACGGTGGCTGAAACAGAGTTTGGACATCGAGAGGAGAGAGAAGAGAGTGGAAAGTAGAGCTGTCGGAGTATATGAAGTTGGTTCTTGCTTGGGTTCCCTTCATGGAAAGGGCAGCCCTATCATAAGCAAGGGCTGCTTCTTGAGCAGTGTCAAAGGTTCCAAGCCAATGTCTTTCTTTGGTTGTGGGGTCCCTTATCTCGGCCGCGTATCGGCCCCATGGACGTCGCCTCACGCCCAGGAACCGCCCTGGCTCGGCTTGCTTTCGCCGGCCTCGGCGCTCACTAGATTGAGGTGGGGATGTGTTTCTTTGGAGAATGGAGAAACCCGTTTGAATAGGCATGGTGGATTCACAGGCTTTGAGTTTATCTGATGTTTTGGAGGTGGACATACTGTCTAGCTAGCTAGCTTTTGGAGAAATATTTTTCAAGGCTGAGAGCTTGGAAAGTTTGAGAGAAAGAAAGTAGTGTCTGTGTGGATGAAGTACACGAGCTAGGGGGAGGTCTTTTAAAGGTGTGATTTTGATCATAAAGAGAGGGAAATTAAAGAACACTGCAGATGTCACTCTTTGAAAGACCATGCTTCCCTTTTCAAAATATATATATATATATATATATATATTTTTTCTCTTACTGATTTTTTATAAAAAGACCAACTTTTTCTTTATATGAAATATAAAGATTCCTTGTAGTTTGTCAATTAAAAGAAATTAAAATGGGATGTACACCCTTTGAGTTCATGCCATGTAGCTTTGCAAGTGGAAAAGTTGCTTTCTTCCAAAGTTTCAGCAAG
Organism: Panax notoginseng; assembly: GCA_016801055.1. Lineage (NCBI taxonomy): Eukaryota > Viridiplantae > Streptophyta > Magnoliopsida > Apiales > Araliaceae > Panax > Panax notoginseng. Next base: position 22,636,392 of record CM029022.1, read on the forward strand.
TCCAGAATATATGTTACTATTATGTTCATGTTCCTTGTATTGAGGCATATCCCTGGCTATTTACATGATGGAACATTAATATTATTGGGAAATTGATGCATCTTGTTACAAAAATTTTCCCACTTACAATTATAGATATGTCACCGTGTCTACTCGACTCCTATTATTGAACATTCTCTCCTATTTATGCATGCATTACCTCCTCGAGCAATAAAACAAAATATTAATTAATGAAAACTCGAGTCTTTCAAATATAGTAACATTGGATTTTAATGAGAAACATCAAGGATTATCATCGAATGGGTTGTTGAGAAAATTCTTGGAACAGTATAATTAATTGATCCCTAGGCATATATATATATATATATAGAGAGAGAGAGAGAGAGAGAGAGAGAGAGAGAGAGAGAGTAAACCAGAAGGTTAAACTAGAGGCAAATCTTTGTCTTCATACTCCTAGAGAGTCTCAAATATTTGAATTTCAAGGCACTTCCATTAGCATAATTTGTTTTTGTAATTGTGTACGTATTTCTAAAATGCACGTGTAAATCCGCATCCTAAGCGAAATAAATCAGCTAAAATTTGTATCAAGCTCTTGTTTTCATGCTTTTCTGAGGGAGCAGTTAAAGATATCTCCAAGACAACAACTAATTTAAGTCATCACAAATATCTTCTTTTACATAATTCACTTGTTGGTATATATTTATTTATAATGGAAATTAATTAACAGCTAGCACTGCGTTAGATTTGTTTTCTAAGACAAAGAAATAAGTCAATAAGTGATTGCTCAAGTCAAGTTTTAGCTATCTTTTGTTTGTCTGTTCTCTCTAAATTTTAGAGAAAAATGATGTCGTGTAAATATCAGTTTTCCATTTTCTCACATTTTTTCTTAAGTTTTCAGAATAAAAGGTACTACATTAATAGGAAAAAAAAGGGACAAAAAATATATTAAAAATGATCAACTCCCTATAATTAAAACTTGCATATATATATATATATATATATATATATTTTTTTTTTTCTTGTAGTCAAAATTAATATGCTTTAGTAAATTGCAAAACATAAAAGAAGGAAGAAGATGCCAAGATTTAAGAGAGTTGTGGGTCTTTGTCTCTCCAAGAGTGAGTTAAAAGGGAAAAATCCAAAGCTTATATATATATACTCCAAGGAACACTTGTAAAGCAAACTTCCCTAACAAAACAATTAGTGGGGCACCAATCCATTTAAAATGGCACTTCTAAAATGATTATCTTTCAACCCCGGCCCTCTATTACTAAACTCACATGCCTACATGGCATTGGGAACAACACATACTAATCATAATCAAAAATGGGTCAACCAATATTTCTTGAATTTAGCATTTCAATGCTCCGTATGTTTGCCACTGCTCACTATTATATGCTGTTTTCAAATTAAATATGTAAATATACAACAAAACCTTGTGTAAATGAAGAACATATATCATACATAAAATTAAAGGCATAATCAACTTTGACATAAAGTAGTTATGGATCGTCTTTTTATTCAGTATGTATGACATAGGCTTAATCAAAATCAATAACCCTTGACTCTTCCACTACAAGTTTTACTTATAAATGAATGTATATGTGTTTATATATGTTTGATTTAAAATCTACAATGATGTTGTACAAGTTGAATCGACATATAACCAGTTAAACATAAACGATAAAAATTCATATAAAATGAAATCAATATTTGAAGTATTTATTTTGTGTTTAATTAGTTATACACAAATTTATATACGGTGTATGTTTGGTTACTCAACGTTTGTTACGTTTAAAGCGTTTGAAAGTTCAAATGAACTTGAAAATTTTGTTAGTTTAATAGCATGCTAGCATCTTATTTTAAATACAACTTATTTAACTCACAAACGTAACGCATCAAAATTAACACAATACGTTTGAACCTCCGAGCACGGGTGTAACTGAACAAAATCACTGCTCTTGATTTAATTTGTAAGAAAGTTTGTAGGTAAAATGGAAGGAAGACTTGAAAGAGTTGGCCAGTCAAGGGTAAGGGTGCTCATACATATCAAAAGATGTGATCGTAGCTACTCCACTAACTATATAAGATTAATGGGTTTGGCCTAAATTAGTTTATTAATGAAGCAAGACACTACCTAATTATATGAAAATAAATATAAATGATGTGGGGGTGGGGGTGGGGGTGGGGGTGGGGGTGGGGGTGGGGGTCCTCTTTCTCTAGATCTTTAAGTTTGAGTTACCCTGGCATGATAGAGAGAAAAATTAAATTGGAATTTTTGCACATTCTTCAAAACTTTTGTCTAGCTAGTGTATAAGGTCGCCCGGGATTTAGGGATAAAGAGTATGACATTCTTGATGAGAATTTCAGGCTACCATCACTTGGACTTTGACGAGATCACAAACTGAGATATATATATATATTTCATGTCTTTGACCAACAAGAATCGTATATATAATCTCAAGAAATTCTTGACATTTTCTTTTTACCACTAGAAAATTAATTACCCTATGATATAAATTGTTGCAAAAGTGAGTTTTAAAATGACCAATTTGGTCAAAACAGGACATTTAATTGGGGACAAAAGAATTATTATATTTTTAACTAACAATAAATTTACAAACTTTTTTATTTTCCATAAAAAAAACGTTGGTTTCTAAATATATCTCCGGAGTAAATCCAATCTGATTTGAGGAAACAAGTAACCGGATTCTATGACCTAACCTTCTTCCACTCACTGCTCATAATCATGGTTGCCACGTGGGTGTGACGAAGTGACACGTGGAAACTGTTGCCATGTCATTCCCGCGTTCTCGACCAGATAGCAAGCCCGCGAGTTGTCACGTCAGCAGCGAGCGTACGGAAAGTACTGTTGCTTGATCATGTTTCCATTCATTCCAAATCTAGGCTACGTGCAGTGTGGGTGTTTTACTACTACGTACAACTTTCTTTCTTTTTTTTACTGTGGCCCAACTTGTCAAGCAGGAATAGTAAAAATGGTACGAGGTTAAATTATAATTTACCTATGGTATGAGATTTACTAGTATCTACATTCTACTGTACTAGGGTAGCCCTTACTAGAAAGTACGAAAAAGTAAATCAGAATCTCATTCTTATACCCCACCCACTCCAGTATCTGTCCTGCCCAACCCGACCCGAGACATGCGGCAGCATGGGATATATCTAGTTGAAAGTTCCACAAAAAATATGCCACACTTTCACTTTTTATTTATTTATTTATTATAACTAAATAATTGTGACTCATTTTTATAGAATGTTTAGTTATTTCAATGAATTATTATCGTACTTGCCAAATTTATAATGAAATAGAATGAACCGTTCCGTTATTCATTCCATTCTCCTCTTTATTCTATTTTTTTTAATCCAAACACAGCATGAGCTACAGGTTTGCATAGATTTTTTCGTCTTTTTACAAATCACACTATCAGTATGAAATTTATGTCCCTGCTTGACCAATAATTTTCACTATTTAAGCATTGCCACAGTAAACATCACGAGAAATGACCTGAAGAAAAATACCCATTAATTATATTTATACAACAGTTTTCTACTTGTATAATTAATACAAATATCAGCTTTATTAGAGGGTAACTTCTTAGCTATGAGAATCATTACCTAGGATACAACTGCAATTGCAGTTTCTTTTATTTTTTTGGAGAATCAATTATAATTTACAAGACAAAATGGACCAATAGCACAACAAAAAATACATTTAAAATTGTCCTAGCTCCATCAGACCTGCATCAGCGTAAATTGAACAATGCAAAGGATCAGAAAAATTACTTCTTTGTGCAGAAGATGCATGTAAAATATGAAATTTGAATGATTTTTTGTTATAGGGTACCTTCACCTTGCATTCAAGTATATGATAACTTATTCTGACTGCAAAAAGTGAAGGCTCACAATGCGATCCGCATCATCAAGTACTCGCAAATACATTGAAATGTATTAGGTTTCGCATATATATATATATATATATAGAGAGAGAGAGAGAGAGAGAGTCCGGATCATGTCCGGAGTCCCGGACCGGACCAAAATCTGGACTTTATTTATTTTTTTTGCTTTTTTTTTTATTTAAAACAACTAAAAATAAATAAATAAAAAATTATGAAATTGAAATTTTTTCATACTATATTGTTTTGGTTGTGATTTGGATACATATAACAAAACATGGTAGTATAGTATCCAAAATATTGTATTATAGAAAAATTTCAGTTCCATAAAATATTAATTTTTTTTTTAGTTGTTTTTTTTTTAAAAAAAAAATGTCCGTTTTTGATGGTCCGGAGTTCTGTATATATATATATATATATATATATATATATATATATACAGTCCGCTCCCTCCAGTTCTCCAGCGAACTGGAGGAAGCGAACTAAGAACGAACCGGCTATAGCGATGGTTTTTCCATCGCTATAACATAGAAGCCGGATTTTTATGCTATAGCGACGGAAAAAACCGTCACTATAGCCGGTTCGTTTTTAGTTCGCTCTCTCCAGTTCGCTGGAGAAAGCCGAGCTATATATATATATATATATATATATATATATATATATATATATAGTCCGGATCCAGTCCGGGATCCCGGACTTTATAAAATCCGGACCTTTATTTTATTTTTTTTTTTTTGCTTTTTTTTTTTTTGAAACTAAAAAAAAATAAAAAAATTATGGAATTGAAATTTTTTCATAATAAAGTGTTTTGGGCGTGATTTGGGTACGTATAACAAAATATGGTGGTACAGTCTGTGCAGACTGTACCACCACTTTTTGGTATAGGTATTCAAAACACACCCAAAACATTATATTATGAAAAAATTTCAGTTCCATAAAATATTAAATATTTTTTTTAGTTGTTTTGAAAAAAAAAAGCAAAAAAAAAAAAAAAAGTAACATATTAGGTTTTACACGGACCGGATCCGGTGTGTATTAGGTTAAGAAAATCCGGACTCCCGGACCGGATCCGGTGTATATATATATATATATATATATATATATATATATAGTAACATATTAGGTTTTACACAGTTTTATGACAATACAAATAGTTTACAAGCCGCAGTCGATGAAACTAATTGAAAACTTAGAAATTTAAAAGGACATTTGATTTGAACTTGTGATGGCAGGTAATATAACTGCAAGTTATCTTGAATATCTGAATGAATTTGTAAATGTCCGAAGTAAGGCAGGTATGACACCAAGTGCCATGGTGAAAATATTATCAACAAAGGTAAGTTGTGTTACCATATAAATAAAAAGTCGCAAGGTACCTTCAGAATAGGAGAAAGATGTTTTAGTTATACCTTTCTTTACTAGCATTAACAATGGCGGTGATGTCTACTGATGCCATCTTACTGAAGCCGCCGACCGCTTCATTTTTGATGAGCCATTATCCTTGGAATCATGCCACACCATCTCCATCTATTAGGAACCAAAGAAAACATCAAGAACACATCAAGTTTGTCTTGGACTACGTCTACACCACTGAGGCATTAACGTATAGCTTCCAGTTGGACATGTAGATAGCAGAGAATAATTAGACAATCAACACTCCAATTATCCAAGCACCTCCTTAAGACAACTTGAAGGCACTGTAGTAGAAAAAAAGTTTCACAGGGGATAGAGGGGAGCGGGAGCGGGAGCAAGAGGAGCCTATAATAATTACATACCTCGCCAATGACAACGGTATCCCCCTCCTTAACACCAAGTTTGCTGAGGGACTTGAATACCCCACATGCCTCCAAGACGTGTTGAAACCTTCTGTCAGAATCTACATAGCTGTTCAAATCAAGAAATTACAAATTTGTCATAAATAGCAACTTCACCAACATAAAGATTGGCTTACTCCCAAAAAATGAAGTCGATATTGCAATTTGTTCATACATGAGCAATTAGAAAATCAAGTCGGATATCATCGTGCTGGTTGGATTTAAACATTGAAAACCCACATAATGCAGATCCATGCCCAATTTTCTCAAAGAAATATATGACAAATTTCAGCATAAAAATACTATACGACTTAGAATTCCCAGTCCAGTCCAGCCAGAATATTAATGTTCTACATCAGAATCTTGTCAGTTTAAACATGAAGAAAAGGCAAACTGCATTATTATCATCATGATCAATAATTTAATTCACCCTTAACAGAGGGCGCAAGTATGTTGGAGCAAGAAAGTAAAACTTGGCACAAGACAATCAGGTCAAGACTAAAAGGGACAAAATATAGGCAGTCAAGAAAAATTAAGGCAATAGCTCATACTTCCAGTTTGTCATCTGGACAAAGCGTTGCAGCCCCGATCCAACTACATGCCAAGTATTGGAAGAGTTGTCATGAGAGATCTCAAACTCATTTATTGGAGCAGTTCGCTGCTTCAGCACCATATCAGCCACATGATTCAAATTTAACGAGCCACTCAAACCTAAATCTGATAAAACTTTCACCATTTCAATAAGTTAAACAAAGAAGATATTATGCATACGTATGCATGGGACTAAAAACTAGATTGCTAGACATCCACGGAACTTTCTATTTCAACCATATAAGTTTAACTCTTGAAGGGAGGACTTTCTAAACAGTTTTTATAAGAGACATCCTACTAGAATTAATCTAAACTCCAACAATAACTCAATAATCTAATCAGATTTTACATGAGAGCATAGAAATTTGTTCCTGATAATCTTTGCAAGCATAAAATGACCCAACGAATATCTACACGTGCACCCATAGCAATCTATTGGCGAAAGAAACACTTGAATACCAAAAAAGTAAAATAAATAACAATAATGACAGTTCCTTCTCAAGGCCAATCATAAACGGCTTGAAGCTGTTCCTTATGCAGACAAAAGCTAAGCACCGCAAGGAGATTTCCAAATATTGTCAAAACCTCACAAGATTTTAGTATTTCACAGGCTGTACCAACAAAGCTCCAAAATGCAATAGTTTAGGTCCTTTGAAGTCTTAAAAGAATGTTATTGAAACTCTAGAGGCTCCACTCAAATGAATGGGTTGTGCAGTCCTATGCATTGATTGCGCTGAAAAATGGTACCGTCACATGTGACGGTATTGTTTCATATATAAATGAGATAATGATGAAAGCCCACATAATATGTGTTGTATCGTAGGATACAAAACTGTGTATCACAAGATTTGACCATAAAACCATGAGCCAATAAAACTGAACTCTACTCTGATTCATTAGTGGTAAAAGTATGACTAAACTAGGTGCAACATGCACACAATTAACTAAAAATAAGATGCCTTTTAACATATGTTATATCTATGGACAGGAATGCATAGCGCCATGCCAAATTTAAGTATCTAACAGCTCATAACAAAAAGGATTAACTTTTAATGCAGTAACATGTTTAAAGAAAATAAATATAGATAATTCTGTCAGACCTTCTCCCTTAGTGGCTTCTTTTCTTTTTCGTAAAAGCTCATAAGCAGCACAGATCACTTCTTGAGTACCCTCTCTATTCACTGCACTCATGCAAAAAGGTTCAATCCCGCAGCTACTTAACCTTTCCTTGAAAGATTTCCAATTTTCATATGCATCGGGAAGATCCATTTTGTTGTATGCAACTAAATAAGGCTTTTCAGCAAGTTCAGGACTAAAAATTTCCAGTTCAAGACGAACTGCATCAAATTCATATTCTGGCTGCTGTGATGAGCCATCAACAATGTGTACCTAAGCCTCCATAATGATAATGCTTCCATTAGCCAACTATAATATTTCAGGGAGAGCACAGAAAGATTACATTTTGGTATAATCTAACCACCATTTGATTAACATAAGATGTCCATAACGATTGAAAGTATACAAAGGATGTGTAAGTAAGTTGGCAACTTGGCAACTTGGCATGGCACAACGAAATAAGAGATCCAACACTCATGTGACAGAGGACGTTGAAGAAAAATCTCTTTTACTTGTAGAAATAACAATTCCCTATATTTATGACAACGAGGGTAATCAAACTAAGAACATCACAGTATCAAGCTAGTAATTTGAAAATGCTCCAATTCCAATACTATCTATGCTAAAATAGTACTTCCATGCGAGATAAGTGATGTGTCATCGGAATCTCTTTTAATACTCTAGATGGCTAATAGGATACAATCATACAAATACAAGATCCAGAGACCCTGAGGAACACCGAGTCGCTAACAATAATTAATTAATTTCATAGGCTCATAAGATGAGATAATACGAAAATTTTGAAAATAAATGTACTATATTCTCAGCAGGCACAACTTTCATTTTTTACTATATATATGAAATTTAACAACAGTTTATAATCTGAAGTTTATACCAGAACTGAGCATCTTTCTGTGTGCCGGAGAAACTCGTGGCCTAAACCAAAACCTCGGTGTGCTCCTTCGAGTAAACCTGGCAAATCTGCTACAACCATTGTAGCATCGTAATCAAATGAGACCACGCCAAGATTTGGAAGTAAAGTTGTAAAGGGGTAATTTGCAATGTTTGGCTGAGCAGCACTAATGACGCTTAGAAGTGTGCTTTTCCCAGCGTTTGGAGCACCCACTATCCCAACATCTGCAACCAGCTTCAGCTCTAACTCCAACCACCTGCTCATGAACAACGTTACTTTTTATAGCAAGAAACAAGGGTTATCAAACAAAATTTGTTACTCTGCAAATGGGACAAGAAAAAGTTATTGCTATCCAACTTTCAGACGAGTCAAAATAAAAATATGAGAATATGCAATTAACCTAATTCCTATTGAAGCTTACATCAATAGCTAGTGTTGGAAAATAATGTATGCCATATCCACTCTCATATATAATCCATTGTCCTGGTAACTTTGGAATTGTTTCCTCTTCTAACTAACCATCTGTTATTTGGATCATAATTTTGTTCAGTTGTGCATAAATGATAAATCTCTAATATGAGTGATGAGTCAAATTCAAATCAAATATCCTATGAAGTTCCATCACATTCAGTGACAAATTTAATGTCTATGTTTGATTCTAGGTACTATAAAGACTTAAACATGATACAACAGCCACCACTTAAGCGGAGATAATGAATAATACTTTCTTATAAATATATGTTGATAATGGAGGTAACCTATGAGCTAGAGCTATATACTATGAAAAATACTTTTGTAAACAATAACTATGCAATTATGCAATGAAAATCAAAAATTGATAGTCAAACAAATTATCAAAAGTTAAAAGGGATCACATTTCTGCTCCCTCTTCACCATTCTCCGCAATCTTTGGAACCCTGTTTTTCCCCGACTTAAAAGCTGCATTACCTCTCCCACCTCTTCCTCCCGGTAACAACAATGCCCTCTGCCCCGGATGCAACAACTCCAAAAGCACTTCCCCTTGCTCCCCATCCTTCCCAGCCTCTCTCACAACTGTCCCAGGTGGCACCTTCACCAGAACATTTTCTCCCTTCGCCCCATGCATATTCCTCCCCTTCCCATGGCTTCCTCTCCCTGCACGATAATGAATGCTTTGCCTAAATGGCAACAAAGAATTCATTGAACCATCAACTTCCACATACACATGTCCACCCCTCCCTCCATCACCGCCTGATGGCCCACCTAAAGGCACAAACTTTTCTCTCCGAATCGCCACCACACCATTCCCTCCATCCCCAGCCTTTACATAAATTTTTGCCCGGTCAAAACATCTCATTACTGCCGGCACCCCTTTCTCCTTTTCTTTGTCTTCCCCTTCTTCGGATTCCACACCTTCAGAACCTTCGTACTTAAACCCTAATAGTTCATCACCATTTTCATCCTCATCATAATCCGTGTCATTTTCATCATCAGAATTAACCTCAAATAACTCAAACTTACCATAATCAAACCCTAATTCCTCATCTTCACTACTAAATTCACCAACTTCATCCTCAATCTCATTAACATACGGCTTTTGAATTGAAAATTGTGCAACTGATAAATCGGAAAGCTTGACCTCTGTAGCTTGGGACGGAGACTCGACCGGATTGATGAAAAAGTCATCTTTGGGAGGTAGGCGAGTGTAAGTGGTGGCCTCGCCGCCGGATACGGAGGAGAGCGGCAGCGGCGGAAAGCTTCGAGATTTGTGCCTAGGATTAGGGTTTGGAGGAAGCTTTTTAGGGTTGGTTTTGCGAGAGCTTCCATTGTTCTTATTGTAACGAGCTAGGGCTTGCGGCAAAAAGGATATAGAAATAGTAGATAAAGAGGAAGCCATTTTTTCTTTATGGCCGTAGCTGACCTCCGGCGATTAAAGAAGAGGGAAAAATTTTCAGTTGGAAGGTCAAAATCGAAAATTGGAAATGGATAACGTGCCACGTCTTTATTGTTAATACTTACACTTTAGACCGTGTTTGGATAATATTTTCAGTAACTACTAGGTTACTTCTCAATATACTACTTGTGTTCAAATGTTTTAAATATGTTCAAATTAAATGAAAAAGGGTCCACAATTATGGATGGATATCCTCCTTGTGACTTTTTTTAATACTAAGAATTTAGGATCCCCACACAATTATGAAATGTAATCATTTAATTATGACTCAATTATTGTTATTAAAGAGTAAGTACGTTATTTAATTAGGTTCAATATAATGTTATTATTTAATTTATTAAAATTTTTTTGTTTCTCTTGGTTTTATAGAATTGAACTTAAGTTCCATATATTTTTTTTAAGAAAATAATTAAAAGTGATTGACAAGAAAAATTAAATAAACAAAATGGGTAAATTGGTAATTAAGAGGAATATGGGCTTCAAACGCGTAACAAGCTCGACCCGGGAACCGGGCGGACAATGTAATTTCCGAGTCTTCCTTTTTCATGCCTCTTGCCGATGCTTCTGCAACTCTCTTTTTCATGTGCTTTCAGGTATGTATAAATAATTACTGCTAATCTCAAACAAAATCTTAATTACTCCATTCTCATACTTTCGTCTTTCTGGTGTTTATGATACAATGCTAATTCTGTACCTTTGGATTGCATACATGTACGAGATATTTGGTTTTGATTATCAATTTCCCACACTTTACCTTAAGCTGCTGGTGTCACTGTGATCTTCGTGAAAATTATTAATTTAAATTGTCAATAACAAAGTGATAGTAATAGGGTGCTGTATGAATCTTTTGAGGACCCATTAGCTGAATAGTTTAGGATCTTAATTGAAGAAAGAGGGAACTGGAATTTTGCGATTTCCTACAATGTGTTATGTTATATGTCCTATATCACCTATATATATATATATTAAATTTTACTTTTTAATCTTGGGCTTTTGTTAGAGGTGAAGATAGTTTGCATTAATTTGTTCCATTTGCGCTTTTAGACAGGTATTTTCTATGATGTTAGTGATTAGAAGTATGTGCTGAAAGAATAAATTAGATGGACACATTCTACTAAAACCATGTAATTAAGTACTGTCATCTCGCGTTATTAATTATTAAAATAAGATTGTGGAATACAATCATACATGGAATACTATTTACGTTGAAACTCTTGTCTTTCCAGTATTACCAATAGTAGAAGAAGATCATGACTTAGGTAACCAGTTTCTTGATTGCTGGACTACAATTAGCACCAGATAGATTTATGTTCCTTTTTATCCCCCGACCTGGACCTTTCATTCTCTTATTAACAAGTAAATAGTTGGCTCCCCAGAGTAACTTGAACGCTACCTTCACCCATCACTGTTGTGAGCCTGATCTCTTTCTCAAGAATTCTTTCAAGATCTATCATAACCATTTCCATATTCGGTCTCCCTTTTCCTGGAAGAGCCGTGCATCGTAGTGTCAATCTAATAAAGTCATTTATTCCCTCAGCGGTGAAGCTCCCGACAAGCCGGCGGTCTGTGATACTGTTTGAATTTAGGTGCGTCTCCACCTACACAAATTTTAGAAATAACAATGAATTTGAAGAATCAATGGCCTATATAATAAGACTGTTACAAAAGACAGTGTAAGACTCTATTAAGTGTTAACTTTAGCTGGTTTTAGAGAATGGAGCAGACAAGTCTTCCCTAATGTGTTGTACTGTCATATGACATCTACATACTTAAAAGTGGATACAGAAATTAAAAAAGCTGTTCAAAAGTGGACAAGAGGATTTATATATATATATATATATATATATATATATATATATATATATATATATTCTCAGTACCCATTGAAGCATACTTCCATCTGATCTGCAGGAATCAATATGTGAAGCCTCCTGTCCTATTATAAGCTCCAAAAGAAATACCATAAAGCTGTACACGTCACTCATCTCAGTAAATATCCCTGTTTGAACTACCCTAAACATTGTGATAGATGATAAATCAAATATAGGTAAATACTAACTTGAAAGCAAGTATAATAAAGCAAGAAAAGAATTAGTTTACTCTGGATCTTTGAAAACATTGACTCTGGTTGGGTGAGATGATGGACCTGCATCTTCAATTTTCTCTAGTAGTCTTGAAACTCCTGTATCTGCTACCTTAGGAATGAAGTTCTCATCAACCAAAACATTTGCTGTCTTGAAGTTACGGTGCACTATAGGAATTTGTTGGCTATGTAAATGGCATAAACCTGCATCAGAAGAACTTTTCAAATTATGGCCTGTTCTTCATCTCATGGTACATAATCAGTTTGTTTGTTGATACCTCTAGCTACTCCAAGAGCTATGGACAGCCTCTGCTTGAACTCGAGCTTTGTTGCTGAATCTTTTCCACTGGCTGTCAAATGATGAATCTCTATAACATGGCATGTAACTAATATACAATTATGAGCTACTTCTCTCAACGAGTCATACCATATAAATGACTGCACATGCTGCCATTTGGTAAATATTCGTACACCAATATTTGGTTTCCGCTGTCCTGACAGTAACCTAGAAGAGAAACTAGGTTTCGGTGCCAAATCCAGACAAGTAAGCTACCTGTTATTCCAAATAGGAAAGTTTAGAATTATGAAGAATACTAGGAAGAATAGACTTTCAATGCAATGATAATTGAGATTTGAGAAGGTGTTGGTAAAAGCTGGAGCTTTTTATGTTATTATTTCTTGTCTCTTGGCAATGTAGAAGTGATTCATTTCCCTTTTACATACACTCATAAGAATAATTTTATTTGGATCCACAAGCTGATGAGTTTGTTCAAACAAATGTTTGTAATCTTTAGTTGATCAACGGTAGAAAACATGAAATATTTAAATTCTAAACAAATACCTCTCTACAGAATAAAACATAAACATACACATCTTGAGCTAAAATGCCATATTAAATTATGTATATTTGATAATGATTTTCAGATTTAAATTTGTTATACCTCTTCAACAAATTTTTGTTGAGGGACACCAGTACGCCTTTTGATAGCCACAAAAATCCCATCACAAAGCAATCCTTTATAAACTATACCAAAACTTCCGTATCCAATGAGATTGCTCTCATCAAAGTGGTTGGTAGCTTGCTCTAACTCTTCCATTGTGAATTGGCTTGCTTCATGTGGTCCAGTCAGAGGACAAGCTACAGAAGAACTGGGTCCACCTCTTTTTTGTTTCTCCACTGTAATATAGTTGAGCAGGAATTAACAAAACTAGACATAGAATTATATACTAGTTATCTTTATGTCTAATTTTGTGAAACCTTGCCTACTGCATATGGATCTGAAGAACCTGTATCTGAATTCTTGTTTGAGAGCTTTTTACACTTAAACATGCAAAACCATATAACTCCAATGACTATTCCCAACAATGCTATAGCTCCTGCTGCACCTCCAACTGTAACTGCAAATGATCTTGACATCTGGTATGATCTCCACGTGGTTCACTGAAGACCTGAACATTTGAAGCTGCTATATCGAAAAAGAAAAAATTATTTGACTGAAGTATCTAAAAACCTGAAACTTATAATCAATCTTTACATACTAGAGCCAAAAATAGGATTGCAGTTAAGTACCAGTTTATACAATTGGTGAGGTCAGGAACTCCAGATCAAGTGGTCCTCTTTTATACGATGGCTTTGTGCTGTTCTTCCTACTCAAGTGCTTATTGCGTCCGCTTCTCTGAAATGTTAATTGGCTGATCTCAAGTCTCCACTTGGGAAGTTGTATTATAGGAAGAACCCCAAGGGGTTATTAACTCATGTGATAGTGAGTCTAGTGATAATTACCTTTCAAGGTGTAGGTGATGAGTTCAATACTTTGAAAAGGCATGGCCACCCGCACATAGTTTAATATGGGATTACCAGGTGTGTGTTGTTGGGAGGGTATTACGTGCACCTGGTGGTTTATCATGTGCACAACCTCATCGTGAAAAAAGACGTAGTAAAGATCTATGCTGTCAATTCTGATAAAGAGATCAGAGGACAATTCACTGTCTTTCATAGTCCCCCACTGTACTGCCTAGTTTTCAGCATATCATTGCGATCACATAGTGAATCCTAAGAGAGCTTCATTGCTTTCTTGCATGACAAACCCTTGCTATGTTTTGTTTGTTGGGTAGGGGTTGATTCCACAGGACAGTTGAAGAATTTAAGCTGAAGTCACTACATTTTTTTTCCTGACATAGACCAGTTGGTCATATATTTTTTCATGAATTTCATATATACTCCTAACAATTTTCCTATTTCTAAATTTTAGTACCTTGGGTAGGAGCAGCTATTCATCAAAAAAATTAGTTTCTCCTCGTCATATAGAAAATATTCTACTGTGTAAAAGGATAGTGATATTTGAACATACCTGTAGAGATTCTGAACTTGTATTATCGTGCTTTGTATAAACTTTGTGGAATTTTCCTACTTTAAAATGTGAGCTGCTGTTAGTAAACCGTAAAAAACGGATTTTTTTCTAGGACAAGGATGGATTGCCACTGGAATTCAATATTGTTGAAGGTTATCAGAAGAGAGGTAGTTATCAGATTATCTTATCAATTAGAAGTCTCTTTCTTCAGTTCACTCTATCTGCCATTTGCCTCTTTCACCATCTGATATGGAAAAAATAGAGTGAGTTTCGATATTTTTTTAGTGGGATGGGACTATTCCTCATAGATGATCATGACAACTGAACCAACAAGACAATAACAGATAATAAGTGATGCAGGCATTTAACTTGTATCACTATATCTTTTTAGTTTAATTTCTAATAGAGAGAGGTAAAATATTTTGGAAAAATGTGCGTCTCTGCTTGAAACTGTTGTTGGCATTTATTATTTATACTATTGGGTGGCTGTGATAAAGGATAGTGAAGATTCTTGAGCTGCAAGGCTCCAGAAGTTGTTGGCTGAAAGAAGAAGGGGATTGGTGGAATGGAATTTGTCATGTTGTGCAGTTGCTCAGGGCTCTGGATCTAAGAGGCCCATGTCAGAAAAAAAGTGTTAGGGGATTTTGTTGGGAAGTGTGGATTTCATCTAGGGTTTATGATGCATGGCCTGATTAAAAAAGTTTTCTTTCTTACTAATGTTTAGTTTCTTAAGCTGAATATCCTATAAGAGATATATTTTCTTTTTTAGTACGTTCTAAAATTTGAGATACGAATTTATTTTCAGAGTATAAAGTCACGTAAAATTCCTAGCATGCCATCTTTTATATTTCACTGATTTTTAGCAAATGTTATGGATATATGTTTAGAAAAGTAGAGTTCTCGTTTTAGAAATGTATCTATAATTTTAGAATGGGGAGGGTAGGATTTTCCGTAACTATGGTACCTTAAAATACAAGAGTATCATTGAGAGTACTATGTATAGCAGCATAGCAGCAGAATTTGTTTTTTACTTTGCTGGAAAAGAAGTAGCTTATGCATGTGGTCCTCAGTCCAGCTAATCTCCTTTCCTTTCACCCCCATTATTTCTTCTTCCACTTCAAGGTTTTGCTTGGAATAGGTAAAACTTGACTGCATTGTGGGGACTGTAAACTCAACTTCACAGCCATTCTTTGGGCTCTCTACTTCTTCAAATGTTGCTACTGGAAATCTTGAATGCTTGATTTGTCAATGTTGGATCCAGTCAAGTGAATGACAACCTCATGATCAAGTACATTTGTTGTTTGTGCCATTTCACCTTTTAGAAGCATTTTATATCTTTTTTTTATGTGGGGACAAATTTGTGGGGCTTTACACTAACTAACTAACTAGGCTATTTTATTCAGATTACCTAATATGTATCTCTATTATCCTATGTTTTGAACTTTTGATAGCAGGGACTATTTGAAGTCTTGCATGTATAATAAATGTCTGCTTTTTTCTTTTTTACTTCCAATTAGATTAAGATGGATTAAATGTGATGCTGATGATGTGAGTTAAAGGGTTTTTGTGCAGGCAGCCGAGCAAGAGCAACCTTCATTTTCATAATTACCATCTCGACGACTAGTGTCATGTCCATGTGAATCCAATTTGAAAATGTAGAGGTTCTGAATTACCCTTCTGCATGGAGAATAAGCTCCATTACATTGATGAGCTTATGATGTTTTTTGGGGACTAAGGTGATTTGAAGGAAGTAAGCCGTGGGGCAAGTTTGGTCATGGTGGAGTGAGTCTCCAGACTTTAGAGAACTTATGCAGTTGAACCCCTCTGAAGTTTAAGTCAGTATTTGGTTGGGGTGATGGCCTACTAAGTTCTCAAAGCTTGGGAGAGTTAACTAGAGCAAATATAGGGAGGGGCAGATTGACTAGTTTGCCCTTTGGAAGAAAAAGAAATTCTAGGGATGTCTTTTGAGCAGAGGGGTGAAGATGTTCAAATTGCCACTTCAGAAGGGTAAAAGGCCTGTAATATGCTGTGCTTTAGTGGTAGTAATATTTGTAATTACTATCCACCTGAGGGCAACATAGATAGAAATATGATGTGTAATTTTCGAGTCAAAATATTAAATATGGCAATTTCAAACTATTTCTCCTCTTTATTGCACAGATATAATTACAATTTTGCTTTACATTTTCAGATGGGGAAAGTCCTCTTATATAATCTCTTAGATCATACAACCGATTACGTACTAAAGATCAAATATAATAGAAGGTATAAAAGAAGATTATGAGAAATGTCGTGTGTAATGTAGCCAATTGAACATCTTGTGTGTTTCAAGTAAACAGTCACGTAACATAATTATGTCAAAAATATGTGTGATTTGACTCCCCTCCGATACTTCTTTTCATGTAAATTCATCTAATACACTAAAAATTATATTTATAACAAGTATAATTGAAACCTACACCTATCATTTGATTTATAATACTGGTTGTATCGTTATTGCAGATATAAAAGTAATACGGCACTTTTTTTTATCATTTGATGATATGAGCCTTTTTCATGAAAAAATTCATTGTTAAAATTTCTTATTATGCGTTGGAATGATTCTAATTCTATTTTTTTATATATAGAGTTGTTCTAATTATCATGAAATATCTGTCAATATAGTTGGAACATTACTGATAAAATTGTTAGGATAAAAAATATGGTGGAGTTTTAACTACATCTTAAAAGTATTTCTAGGGTATCACGTTGGGAACCAGTTGAGCAATTCGAAAACACACGTACCCCTAGACGGACCGGACCTAGAAATTGTTGTTAGCCATGACATTATGTTAGTTAGTTAGAAAAAAAAAATCAAAAATGTTATTGAGTAGAATTTTCAAGTGAGATGTTTAATAGGGCAATCTACATAGCTTACCTTCTCAAACAGACAACATCACATTCAAATTACATTTTTTTTTAAAAAGAATTTTAGAATTGAATATCTAATATTCTTTAGAAACTTGTGTTTTATTTATTTATTTTTATATAAAAAAGTTGTCAAAAAAGTGCCTATTTAATTTTATTAAGGAGGGGGAGTACATATTTTGCGTTGAACATAATTATACTCCCTCCGAGGTTGAAGTATAACAGTCTTATTTCTCAATTTTAGTTACAAAATAAAAATCTCGTTTTTATCAATTTCAGCATCAAATAACACAATGTAATCATTGTGCTTTACAGTCACTAAACTCTTTTATTATGAAGCGTAGCTAATACTCCTACTTAAGAGGCACCTGCATGCATGGTTAATAGAGTCGGCACCGAAGAGAGAGGTAGCTTGAAACCGAAACTTCTTGCTTAACCGACCAGAGTCCTTTCACTCGGTCCAACCAACCTTCATTGGTAAACTTTGATCAAGTTGATATGTCAAAAACCTCTCCTGATTTATTTTTTTACATTTTTGCTTACATTGAACATCACTTTCTTTGTACAAATACAATATAGAAAAGTTTCTTAAAAATTCCAGTTATGGCAATTGCCGTAGTTGGCTTAAGGCTGGATCCTCCCATGCCAACCATACTCCATGTCACCAAAAGTAACATTGCCGTCGACGCATGCAACTGAAGACTTCTAGGGGCACAGCTGAGCTAAATGATGCAGGATTCCATCTGTTGACTTAATCCGTGTGCATGATGATATATTCAACTACGGTGTCATAAGTATCCATGTTGAATGAGCTTTCCGCAAAACACCTAAAGAAGAGTACAGCTGTTTGTTAGAAGTAGGTAATATCAAGTAACAGAATGATGTTCATTGCAACCTAATAAGTGCTTACTCCAAATCTACTTCCGTTCGTGATAAGAAATAAAGTATCAATGTGGATCAGATATACATTCTTAATATAAGAATTGGAATCTGAAGGCAAATCTATTACTATCAAATAATTTATTAAATTCAATTACAATCTCAAAACCAATAGCATAATGCTAATTTGAATGTAGTACGTTTTTTCAAAAATAAGTAATTTTAATGTAGTACTTCTAAAAAAGGCCTTTTCTTTCTATATAAATTATGCAATTTCCATTCATGAATAAACACAACAGAACAATCAAAATGAAAACAATGAAACAAAGGATGTTTAATTTAACTGATTGCAACACTAACGCACAAAGAAGGGTAGGGAATTATCCATTCCTTGAGGCTTGAGAGGACCGACTGAAAGCTAACAAAACCATTTGAAGAGGAGTGTAATAGTTTTTGTATAAAACACATAATTTTCTTCAATGATCTATTTTCAATATTAAACTTTATAGACTAAAACTTATTAATGGAATATATATATATATATATATATATATATATATATATATATATATATAAAGCAAACCTTAAAATCCGGGGGGAATATCAACCAGAAAAGAAAAAATCTTATTTATTATTTCTTTAAAATAATCAAATGTAGAAGATGGATTCACACAATCACAATCTGCAAAAACTTGTATAGTGATTCTAGAACCTACTTTATTTTAAGACTTAGGAAGGCATTGAGTGGTAACTCTGGAAATGTATGATCTTAATAAATGATGATAATGTACCTAAGTTCATGCCAGAACATACTGGTCCTTTCAAGCAGAAAAGGACGCAAAGGCTCGAGATAGTTATCCTCCGGACCAGAGTGTCCTGATGAGACCTTACGTTTTTCTTCAAGGCTTGAGATAAAAAGTGTGGTACCCACATGGACAATTATAGATGGATCTGGATCCCCAGTGATCGCTTGTAGTTCCCTTCGTATCCATGGCTCTATTTTCTGCAGTATCCTCTCTTTGACACCACTTTTTGCTATTTCACTCTAAATACCCAAAAGAGAGAGAAGCATCAGTTCTCACAGAATAACCCAACTTTTCTGACCGAAATGCATCTTTATGAACTCAAAGTCAGTAGCATAGTAATTCTTCATGACATTTGCACCAAGTCCAAAAAAAATGCTAGTATTTCCTTTCATTTTTCTCTTTTCGATGGTGTTTTTCTTTTTCTTTTTTTTTTGGGGGGGTGGGGGTGGGGGGGGGTGATATTCCCTTTTCACACCCATTTTATCAAAAAAATGTATGATGCCTATTACTTTTAATGCATCAAATAAATTGCTACAACTGGGGCCACAAACAAGAGCATAATGAAGAAAGAAGATGCCAAACATGACATGTTTAATATTTGTCACTAAATTTTTTTTGATATCAACAGGCAAATAACTATATATGCATATTTAATGCCAACTTCAACAATACAAACATACACCCTTGTTAACAATGCATGATAAATGATCTAAGCTTAGCTAAAGTAAAATACATGCGGAGGGACTCTAACACCTACGCAGAGGGCCTCCATGTTAGAGTCCATTGTCCATGCATTCTTCCGGCTTTTGAAACAAAAATAAAATAACCCAACTTGCTATGATTCTAGCAAGTGTCGGTCACATGCACTGTTTGACAACTAGATATTATATCTGTGGATTATAAAGAAAACTGAACAAACAGAAACCTGTGAAACAGTATACCTGCTCACAAAAATTTCTCATAGAACACGGCACAGCCTGCAACCGTCGCTCATATATGCTGCAAGAAACAGTAATGAATAAATAAATAAAATGGAACATCACATAACCCAATCAAGCTATCATTACTTGTAAATAGAACATATTCGTATACTTTTTTGTTGGCCAGCGCACCAAATGAAACACAAAAGTGGTTGTTTCAACGGGAACAATAAAAAAGTACTCCCATGTTTCCGAAATATAAGAGCAAAATTATTTTTAATTTCGTTCCGAGGAGCAAATTGACTTTTGAAAATACAAATATATAAGTGACATCCTCATTTCTCAAGAAGATAAGCTATCTCCTTAATTTCTATATTTTAGTAAGTTACTCTTATATTTTGGAACAGAGATGGTAATATGATACCTGGCACGCCATTGTAAAACTCGATCTCTAATAATGTCAGGAGGAACTGATCTAGCCTGTCCAAACGATCTCCGCCTTCGTAATGGCCTCGTTCTCCCATTAAGAACATTGAATTCTTTCCTTGATCTTCTAATAACTCTAAGCAACATTGCAAAGCGAGAAGTTAATTTCTCAATGTAGAATCTTATGAACACCTAATGCCCCTGTACAAAAAAAAAAGAATATTCTTCTTTTTAATATTCAAAGAACATTCATGTTCTTTGAATCTTTGTCACAAAGTAGAAAATCCACTTTCTGCCAGTAGACATCTATCCAAAAAGTGTCTGAACCTAATTAACTCAATTAAATTCGATTCTTAGAATGCAATACGTATCATAGTTCGAATATAAAAGATTTTGTGGAGGAGACACCAATACAGATTTTCAAAATTAAAAATGTTTAATTGTATTAACAACTGCTATGTTTAATTGTGAAGTGCCACTAAAATCAATATATGAATCAAACCAAATATGTTGGATAAAAGCTTACGATTGAAAATTTAGTCGACAACTTCTCCTTCCGTATAAATCTTCGCTATTGACCTTTTTAAGGTTGTTGAGAGCTGGTAATTGCAGTTTATGGAACGATCGAGAAGAGAGGCTGATTTTGAAGAACCAGGAATCGAAGAATGAGTTACAGAGGGGGCAATTTCGCTTCATATTGCTCCACTTTTGAATACAATCGATACAGTAAGCGTGCAAACACACTGTGATTACTGCTGATCTCCGATAATCGATGTGATTCAAGCATATCGGGCATGATTTTCCGACGATTGCCGGTGCGATTCGCTTAGATAAAAACTTTTCGCTGTATAATTGTCTTCGCGAATACGAAGACGACGATGATGGCTCCATCAAGCGAGAAAGAGAGAAACTGCGATGACTCGTTGAGTTGGTGACTCGGAATTTCACGAGAGCACAGAAGGCGAAGGCGTTTTGGCGAATGGGGCGCACCAAGATCCACTGTGTTTCGGTGTTTCCTTGTTTAGGAGTACTGTGGGTTCGATATAAATTACTTAATATGGGCCGGCTCAATTTAATGGACTCAAAGCATCACTAAGAGTAGTAATATAAAAAAAAATTAATTGAAATTTGCTGACCTGCGTGATAATTTAAATAGTAATCCTTCCGTTCCATGATAAAAATTCTTATTATTATTTTGAGTAGTTCCATATTAAATATTTATTTTTCTTTAATAACTAAACTTTTATACATATTTTCCTATTATACCCGTAGCATTAAATATCTCATGCTTTTCTTATTCTAATTCTCTCTCCATATTTAATGACATTATTATGGATAATTTGTCATTTCATTCATCTTCTTACTATGCGTGAAAAGTCTATCAGGACTTTTATCATGGGACGGAGGGAGTATTATTTATTAATTTCATATTTTGTGTCTTGTCAGTCTCTTCAATTCAATGAGATGTACATCAAACCCATCAAATGTAATAAATATTTTTAGCATTTAATTGTAGATTTGAATAGTGAGAAGGAGGTTGCAGATTGAAAGAGTGAGAATGAGGTTACAGATTTGATGATTACAGTTGAAGAGACTGTTAGAAATAATTGTTTCTAATCTGACTCACTTATTTGAGTATCCCAAAGTGGTTAGAGATGCTCTTACAAGTTGCTTAATATTGCTTTTCATAATAAAAGAGTATCTACAATTTGATTTTTTTTATTCCCCACGCCATCTTTTCAAACCATGAAACATATTTTTAAGAGAACATGTGCTCTAATTTTTTTTCAAGCACGGGGTTTGTTGATAAAAAATTTCAAATGGATTCAATTAGAGTTTTGGAACGTATCGATAATTTTTATCAATGTTGCAAGTTGTTTTATGTCATAAAGAAATTCGAACACTCAAGTAATCGATTGTACTGACATATTTAAATCTCTTATAATCGATCTATATTATTAAAATAGAAGAATTTATTAAACACCTGAGTAGTTATGAAAATATACATATCAAAAAATTTAACTCAAAAAAAGAAGAACCTATGGGATAAGAGGATTTTTAATATAGTTAAATGTTATGATAACTATGTAAATAATGTATGTCATTACTTGTTTTTTGTTTTTCTCTTTTTTGTACTCTATTCGTATCTATTTATCATTGTTTAACACCCAATTTTTGTACACCTTTTCTCTAACAGTGATAGGAGGGCAAACGTGTAATTTCACATCAAAGGCACGACATCTAAGCATGGATTACCAGGCTCAGAATGAGTATTCGTAGTCTTCACAATGACCTCCGAGCGACAAGTTACACATAGGAAGATGAACGACTAGTCGGCGTTTATAGAATAATGATTTCCCCATTTTTCTGTATCTTTTCAAATTTGAAATTTATCAAACTTTGATGTCATTGTATAGCTCTCGGAAAGAGTTGAAAGAGTTTTTTAGATTGATATGACACGTTTTCTAATTATTGCCAGTTTGAAAGTTATGAATTGTAAAACCCCAAATTCTACGAATAAGATTTAATTTTCTCAAAATAAATTTTTTTTTAATATTATGGTGTGGATTTGATATAATGTTATAGTTGTGGATAGTATTTATAAAATTTTCAAAGTATGCAAGTGGTCATATTATATTCGATTGGTCGGGAAATGTTCATTTTATCAGGGAATATTCGTACAACGGCACAATCATTGGTGGACCCCGCAACAGAATTATTGTCGAATTGAGAAAACGACAAAAATATTTTATGAAAATAACGGCGAAAGTTTTACCGTTAACTGTTGAAACACTCGGTGTTAAAAGTACAGTAATACGCATGGTTGCATAGTAGCACACGGTATTGATTATTGATGTTTAAGTGATAAGTCACTCAGTTTTGTTTTATTGATATTATTAATGTAATAAAACAGAAAAACTTTTTATATAAAACATAATACTTTTATAGAGTTATTCTATAAATAGAATATATTATATTCTATTATGCATAGTTTTTTGCATAGTAAAATCTTTTTATATAAAACAGAATACTTTTATAAAGTTATTCTATAAATAGAATATATTATATTTTATTATGCATAGTGTTGCATAGTAAAATCTTTTTATATAAAACATAATATTTTTATAAAGTTATTCGTTTTATTAGATTATAAATAGAATATATTATATTTTATTTAAAAGATTTTGCTTTAAATATGGACCGTCCG
This sequence comes from Panax notoginseng, assembly GCA_016801055.1. Classification (NCBI taxonomy): domain Eukaryota; kingdom Viridiplantae; phylum Streptophyta; class Magnoliopsida; order Apiales; family Araliaceae; genus Panax; species Panax notoginseng. The sequence continues at coordinate 22,660,253 of CM029022.1, forward strand.
ATTAAAAGTAAATCAATCTGGGCCGTTCATGAATTAATTACTATGCAGTCCATTCTTCTATAAATAGAAGCTCATTCCTTCATTATTTCTTACGAATTCACTGAAACACTAGAGAGAAAAATTATAGAGAGAGAGAAGAAAAGTATTCTGCTACTTCACTACTCCGTTATCAAGTTTCTTTTACGGTAAGGGGTATTATTTCTTTTGTATTCATGAATAGAACTTCTGTTATTCCATTCTTTATTATTCTGTTGGAATAACCTGTATACGCGGGCTGCCCTATACTTGGTGAAATTCTTCTGTTATTCCATTCTTTATTATTCTGTTGGAATAACATGTATACGCGGGCTACCCTATATTTGGTGAAATTCTTCTGTTATTCTATTCTTTATTATTCTGTTGGAATATCCTGTCTGTGCGTTTTACGCCGGACCTGGTTCTGTCTTTATTATTCTGTTGAAACATCCTGTCGGTGCGTATTACGCCTGACCTGGTTCCGTTATTTAGTATTCTGTTGGAATAACATGTCTATGCGAAGTACTACATGCATAGTGATTTCTGTTGTTATTCCATTCTTTATTATTCTGTTGGAATATCCTGTCGGTGAGAATTTCGCCTGACCTGGTCCCGTTATTATTATTCTGTTGGAATAATCTGTCTATGCGAAGTACCGCATGCATGGTGATTTCTTTTGTTATTCCATTATTTATTATACTCAGTTGGTTAAAGTTTTGACTTCTATACTCCATGAAATTAGTGTAATATCCTTGATATTTGCGCTTCATCCAGTATCTTTTCATGGAAATATTCTTCTGAGCATTCTTGAATTTTACTCTACAAAGAAGTATCATGTTGACAATTTGGACTTTATTAGTTCCTGGATAAATTAATTCTTAAACTTGTTTTATTGAATTCTTATATCATTGTCATCATCCTCATGTTTATATTATTTGAAAGTCATCCGTGGCCTGTTGTGCATAGATGGACTTGGTATGATTATGACCAAAGATTATTTGGTGTAATCATGACCATAATATTTCAAATGATGTGGTAAAAAAGTCCGCATTGGCCCGTAGTGCATTGATGGACAGTTGTTGGCATGATCATGACTATTAATGAATACACAAATATTCTTGGCCCATAGTGCATGGATAATTGTGGTCGTGATACTAAAGAATATCCTTGGCCGTAGTGCAGGGGTGATTCGATGATGTGGATTATTTATTAAGCTGAGTCCCAGCGATAAAAGTGATGAAAAACCTTTTAAATCATAAAAGATAGTAGATTTTATTCTCTACTTGACTCTTTTAATAGATTGCTTGTTCCGCTGCAGTTAAACTTGATGTTTGTTATATTGTATCAGTTTAACACTGTTTAAGGCTAATGATAAATTATTCTGCATTATCTTATTCATAATATTTCTTACTGGACTAGTTGAGTTCACCCTTTCTTTCACTGTTCTCTTCAGAAAATAAGAATATAGCTGGGACGAGTTAGGGAACGGAGTGATGGACCAGTTGATAGTTTTAGTAGTCCTCACTATTCTGTTAAATATTGTGACAATAAATGTAATGAGGACTTATTCTGAGAGTGGATATTGTTTAGAAGACAGTATTTGTATTAAAACTCACAGTTCTCTTGGTGTATATTAAAGGTTGTATTTGTATTCTGTACCATGTATTTGGCGACTCAGAATAGGTGATGTATACCTATTTTGGGGACGTCACAATAAATTACTAAAAGGATATCATCGACTAGTTAAGAGAAGATTATATTCGTAAAGAATCATTCACAACTATTTATAATTTCAAAACTTAGTATCAAACACTTTTAAATATGATCTAGAATGCTATGAGATTCTTAAAGAAAAAATTAGCTATAAACAAACAAAACTTAAACAAAACAATTCACAAAATAAGTTAGATATAGGCTAAATATGATACAAAGATGAGAACTTTAACCTTGGGAATGATAGTTTCTTCATCATTAAGCTTTGTATGGAAGGCTTAATTACACATATTGGTAAGAGTTTTGATAAAAAAAATAGATCTATATTGAATTTAAAGAGATTTTTCTGTTCCTTTCTCTATTTTTTTTCTAGATAACACATTTTGTGAGACCCCGAATTTTATGAATAAAGATTTAATTTTCTCGAAATATTTTTTAATATTATGGTGTGGATTTGATATAATATTATAGTTGTGGGTAATATTTACAAATTTTGCAAAGTAAGCAAGTTGTTATAAAATATTCGATTGGTCGGGAAATATTCTTTTTGTCGGAGAATATTCGTACAACGACACAATCATTGGTGGATCCACAACGGAATTATTGTCGGAGTTAGAAAAAGACATAAATATTTTTTTTATGAATATAACGGCAAAAGTTTTACCGTTAAATCACCCGGTGATAAAAGTACAGTAATACGCGTGGTTGCATAGTAGCACACGGTTTTGATTATTGATGCTTACGTGAGAAGTCACTCAGTTATACTCAATTATTGCTACAGTAATTGATGCATAGTATCTCACGTTATTTGATTCAATTATTATCGATATTTTATATATTAGTAAATCAATAATTGAGACGACAAGTTATTCTAATTATTATATGCATAATTAATAATGTCTAGAAAGTTCTGTCGAGAAAAGGGGTTTGGTCACCTAATTGCGCCCCAATAGGGAAAAATCCTTATTGGAAAGGCTCTTCTTTCCTGGGAACGATCTAGTTGTTAATATTGCGAATTATAATAAGGATGATAAATGTTGTGAAAAATATTGAGGTAATTTTTATGAAGTAATTGTGTAAATTTTGCTTATTATATGGACCCCCATTTACCTATTTTTCAAATTAATCGGTAGAAAGTTATTCATTATATATATATATATATATATATATATATATGGTGGGGGCCACGAGTGGGTCAGGTGAGGACCACATATTGGTGGAATAATGAAAAATTATCGCGGGGAGGTTGTTTTTTTTCAACAATCATGTGTTGGTTTATATATATATATATATATATATATATATATATATATATATATATATATATATATATATATATATATATGTATGTGTGTGTGTACTATATTTGTTTGTTTTATTCTTATTGGATAAAGGCTTGAAAATCAAAACTTTTATCCGTGAATTTGCAAAGATCACATGTTATATAAATATAATATATATATATATATATATATATATATATATATATATATAATATTTTATTTAAAAATTTTCGTTTTATTATAATATTTTATTGTATAGTGCTATATAGTAAAATCAAAATTTTCAACGAAATCAGTCGAAGAATTCGCCCGTGACTTTCCCTTCACTGTGCACTCAAATAGTATCATTTCCATTCTCTTATAAGTAGGATGCTTATTTTGAATTGAAAATCACACCAGACTCAGAGAATTCTTCTTCTATAGTATTGAGCGTATTTCTTTCGAGTTTTAGGAAGCTTTGAGTGTAGAAAATAGTGAAAGTTTTCTTCAAGAATATCCTCGTCCTACCAGTCAAAATTGCTCTATTTTTGAGGTAAGGGGTATTATTTCTTTCGTATTCATGAAGAAAATTATTTTCTTTCAATACTCGTAAGGGTTATTATTTATTTCATATTCGCTTACGATATTATTTTTCGTATTCGTAAAAAAGTTTATTTCGTTTAATATTCGTATGGAATATTATTTTTGTTTAATATTCGTAAGAAATATTATTTTCATTTAATATTCGTAAGAGATATTATTTTTGTTAAATATTCGCTTGAAATAATATTTTCTTCCATACTCTGTAGTATGTAGGTAATATTATTTCGTTTTAAATTTCGAATTCTATATTCGTTTTGTTGAAGTTTTGGCTTATATACTCCATGAAATTAGTAGAATATAGTTGATATTTGCACTTCATCCAATATATTTTCATGAAAATATTATTCTGAGCATTCTTGATAAGTTTTAACTTTTTCATGTCGGAGTACTATTCACGGAGTTACTATTCCCGAAGTACTATTCATGGGATACTATTCACTCGAGTACTATTCACCCGAGGTACTATTCATGATAAAAATTGATTCGTTTTCGGTCCAAATTATTTTTTGTACAATATTATTCATGAATTTTACTCCACAAAGCAGCATCATGTTGACAATTTGGACGTTATTAATTTCTGGATAAATTAAATTATAAATCTTTAAAAATTTATCCTTGAACTTGTGTTATTGAATTATTAAGTCATTGTCATCATCCTCATGCTTATATTGTTATGAAAGTAATCTTTGGCTGTAATGCATAGATGGACTTGGTATGATTATGACCATGAATTATTCGGTATAATCATGACCATAATGTTACAAATAATGTGGTAAAAGTCTTCATTGGCCCGTAGTGTATTGGTATACAGTTTTTGGAATGATTATGACCATGGATTCTCTTCGGCAAAAGGTGCAAAGATGAATTATTTTATGGCACGATCATAACCGTTGATGAAAAAACGATTTTCTTTGGCCCGTAGTGCATGAATAATTCGTGGTTGTGATACTAAAGAATTGTAAAACCCCAGATTTTATGAATAAAGATTTAATTTTTCGAAATATTTTTTAAATATTATGGTGTGAATTTAAGATAATGTTATAGTTGTGGGTAGTATTTATAAATTTTGCAAAGTATGCAAGTTGTTGTATTATATTCGATTGGTCGGGGAATATTATTTTTGTCGGGGAATATTCGTACGACGGCACAATTATTGGTGGACCCCACAGCGAAATTATTGTCGGATTGAGAAAACGACAAAAATATTTTATGAAAATAACGGCGGAAGTTTTACCGTTAATACTGTTGAACTACTCGGTAGTAAAAGTACAGTAATACGTGTGGTTGCATAGTAGCATACGGTATTGATTATTGAGGCTTACATGATTAGTCACTCAGTTTGATTCAATTATTATCAATTAATAATATGAATTATTTAGCGATAATGAAGTTTTGTTTTATTCATATTATTAACGTAATAAAACAGAAACATCTTTTTATATAAAACAGAATACTTTATTAAATTATTCTATAAATAGAATATATTATATTTTATTTAAAAGATTTTTCTTTAAATATGGACCGTCAGATTAAAGTAAATCAATCTGGACCGTTTATGGATTAGTTACTATGCATTCCATTTTCTTATAAATAGAAGCTCATTCCTTCATTATTTTCTTACGAATTCACTAAACTCTAGAGAGAGAAACTATAGAGAGAAAGAAGAAAAGTATTCTGCTAATTAACTACTTCTTTATTTCAATTCTTCTTTAAAACGGTAAGGGATATTATTTGTTGTACTCGTAAGGGGTATTATTTCTTTTGTATTCATGAAGAGAACTTCTGTTATTCTATTATTTATTATTCTGTTGGAATAACCTGTATACGCGGTCTACCCTATACTTGGTGACATTCTTCTATTATTTTATTGGAACATCTTGTCTGTGTGTTTTACACCGGACCTGGTTCTGTCTTTATTATTATTCTGTTAGAATATCCTTTCTGTGCGTTTTACGCCGGACCTGGTTTCATCATTTATTATTCTGTTGGAATAACCTGTCTGTGCGGTCTATCGCATGCATGGTGACTTCTGTTGTTATTCTATTCTTTGTTATTCTGTTGGAACATCCTGTCGGTGCGAATTTCGCCTGACCTGGTTCCGTTACTTATTATTCTGTTGGAATAACCTGTCTATGTGAAGTACCGCATGTATGGTGATTTCTTTTGCTATTCCATTCTTTATTATACTCAGTTGGTTAAAGTTTTGACTTCTATACTCCATGAAATTAGTGGAATATCATTGATATTTGCGCTTCATCCAGTATCTTTTCATGAAAATATTCTTCTGAGCATTCTTGAATTTTACTCTACAAAGAAGTATCATGTTGACAATTTGGACGTTATCAGTTCCTGGATAAATTAATTCTTGAACTTGTTTTATTGAATTCTTATATCATTGTCATCATCCTCATGTTTATATTTTTTTGAAAGTCATCTATGGCCTGTAGTGCATAGATGGACTTAGTATGATTATGACTAGGGATTAATCGGTGTAATCATGACCGTAATATTACAAATGATGTGAAAAAGTCCTCATTGGCCCGTAGTGCATTGATGGACAGTTTTTGGTATGATTATGGCTATGGATTCTCTTTGGCCGTAGTGCATAGATGAATTATTTTATGGCATGATCAAGACCGTTGATGAAAACATGATTATCTTTAGCCGTAGTGCATGGATAATTCGTGGTCGTGATACTAAAGAATATCCTTGGTCGTAGTGCAGGGGTGATTCGATGATGTGGATTATTTATTAAGCTGAGTCCCAGCGATAAAAGTCATGAAAAATCTTTTAAATCATAAAAGATAGTAGATTTTATTCTTTACTTGACTCTTTTAATGGATTGTTTGATCCGCTGCAGTTAAACTTGATGTCTATTGTATTTTATCAGTTTAACATTGTTGAAGACTAATGATAATTTATTCTGCATTATCTTAGTCATAATATTTCTTACTGGGCTAGTTGAGCTCACCCTTTCTTTCACGGTTCTCTTCAGAAAATGAGAATATAGCTGGGACGAGTCGGGAAACAGAGTGATGAACCAGATGATAGCATTAGTAGTCCTCACTATTCTATGTAATAGTGTGATAATAATTGTAATGAGGACTCCTTTTGAGTTTGTATACTCTCTAGTAGACAATATTTGTATTCAAACTCACAGTTTATGTTCTGTCGTATTGTACACGACAGTTGTATTATTAAGTTGTATTTGAATTCTGTACCATGTATCTGGCGACTCAAGATGGGTGATGTATACCTAATTTTGGGGGCGTCACAAGAATATCCTTGGCCGTAGTGCAGGAATGATTCAATGATGTTGATTATTTATTAAGTTGAGTCTCAGCGATAAAATTGATGATAAACCTTTTAAATCATAGAAGATAGTAGATTTTATGCTCTACTTGACTCTTCTAATGGATTGTTTATTCCGCTGCAATTGTTGATTTAAAACTTGTTGTCTATTATATTCTATCAGTTGTTATACTGTTAAAGGCTAACGATAATTTATTCTGTATTATCTTAGTCATAATATTTCTTACTGGGTTAATTGAGCTCACCATTTCTGTGACACCCCCAAAATAGGTATACATCACCTATTCTGAGTCGCCAAATACATGGTACAGAATACAAATATAACCTTTAATATACAACAAGAGAACTGTGAGTTTTAATACAAATAATGTCTTCTAGACAATATCTACTCTCAGAATAAGTCCTCATTACATTTATTGTCACACTATTTAACAGAATAATGAGGACTACTAAAACTATCATCTGGTCCATCACTCCATTCCCCAACTCGTCCCAGCTATATTCTTATTTCCTGAAGAGAACAGTGAAAGAAAGGGTGAGCTCAACTAGCCCAGTAAAAAATATTATGACTAAGATAATGCAGAATAATTTATCATTAGCCTTAAACAATGTTAAACTGATACAATATAATAAATATCAAGTTTAACTGCATCGGAATAAGTAATCTATTAAAAGAGTCAAGTAGAGAATAAAATCTACTATCTTTTATGATTTAAAAGGTTTTTCATCACTTTTATCGCTGGGAATCAGCTTAATAAATAATCCACATCATCGAATCACCCCTGCACTACGGCCAAAGATATTCTTTAGTATCACGACCATAATTATCCATGCACTATGGGCCAAGAATATTTGTGTATTCATTAATGGTCATGATCATGCCAACAACTGTCCATCAATGCACTACGGGCCAATGAGGGCTTTTACCACATCATTTGCAATATTACGGTCATGGTTACACCAAATAATTCTTGATCATAATCATACCAAGTCCATCTATGCACAACAGGCCACAGATGACTTTCAAAAAATATAAACATGAGGATGATGACAATGATATAAGAATTCAATAAAACAAGTTCAAGAATTAATTTATCCAGGAACTAATAACGTCCAAATTGTCAACATGATACCTCTTTGTAGAGTAAAATTTAAGAATGCTCAGAAGAATATTTTCATGAAAAGATACTGGATGAAGCGCAAATATCAAGGATATTCCACTAATTTTCAAAACTTTAACCAACTGAGTATAATAAAGAATGGAATAACAAAAGAAATCACCTGCATGCGGTACTTCGCATAGACAGGTTATTCCAACAGAATAATAATAACGGAACCAGGTCAGGCGAAATTCGCACCGACAGGATGTTCCAACAGAATATTGAAGAATAGAATAACAACAAAAATCACCATGCATGCGGTACTTCGCATAGACATGTTATTCCAACAGAATACTAAATAACGAAACCAGATCAGGTGTAATACGCACCGACAGGATGTTCCAACAGAATAATAAAGATGGAACCAAGTTCGACATAAAACGCACAGACAGGATATTCCAACAGAATAATAAAGATTGGAATTACAGAAGAATTTTACCAAGTATAGGGTAGCCCGCGTATACAGGTTATTCCAACAGAATAATAAAAATTGGAATAACAGAAGAATTTTACCAAGTATAGGGTAGCCCGCGTATACAAGTTATTCCAACAGATTAATAAAGAATGGAATAACAGAAGTTCACTTCATGAATACAAAAAAAATAATACCCCTTACCGTAAAAGAAACTTGATATCGGAGTAGTGAAGTAGCAGAATACTTTTCTTCTATCTCTCTATAATTTCTCTCTCTAGAGTTTCAGTGAATTCGTAAGAAAATAATGAAGGAATGAGCTTCTATTTATAGAAAAATAGACTGCATAGTAACTAACTCATGAACGGTCTAGATTGATTTACTTTAATCTGACGGTCCATATTTAAAATAATATCTTTTAAATAAAATATAATATATTCTATTTATAATATAATAAAACGAACAACTTTATAAAAAAATTTACTATGCAACTACTATGCAGGCACTATACAAACACTATGCATAATAAAAAATAATATATTCTAATTATTGTCTAATAAAACAGATAACTTTATAAAAGTATTCTGTTTTATATAAAAAGATTTTACTATTAGCCTAATAAAACGAATAACTTTATAAACGTATTCTGTTTTATGTAAAAAACTTTTCTGTTTTATTACATTAATAATACCAATAAAATAAAATTGAGTGACTTATCACGTAAGCATCAATAATCAATACCGTGTGCTACTATGCAACCACGCGTATTACTGTACTTTTACTACCGAGTAGTTCAACAGTATTAATGGTAAAACTTCCGATGTTATTTTTAATAAAATATTTTTGTCAATTTCTCAATCTGACAATAATTCTGTTGTGGGGTCCACCAATAATTATGTCGTCGTACGAATATTCCCTGTTAAAACGAATATTCCCCGACCAATCGAATATTATATAACAACTTGCGTACTTTGTAAAATTTATAAATACTACCCACAACTATAACATTATATCAAATCTACAGCATCATATTAAAAAAAATTATTTCGAGAAAATTAAATCTTATTCGTAAAATTTGGAGTTTTACAATCTCCCCTCCTTATGAAATTTCGCCCTCGAAATTTATGTACGTACCTGGTATGTCGAATAGGTGAGGATACCTTGGCTTCACTTCAAATTCTAACTCTTGAGTTATAACCTTGAATACCTTTATCGTCGAAAATATTGCACGTTGCATACGTGCATGCCCGACGTCCTCCGATTGCCTCTGAAAACATAATAGTTCAAAATATAACCATTTTTACACCTTCTAACGATCTCAAATTAAATAACTTAAAGAACAAACATTGTAGGTCTATTCGTCCTCGTTCCGGATCATCTTGAAACACCTCAATCGGAGTTCGTATGAAAAAGTTATGCCCAATTTACTAAAGGACGTCCAAACAGATATTGGCTTAACACTAGACCAGCGCCTTGGCGCCCAAAATTGGCCTTGGGCAAGCGCCTAGGCGCCCCAGAACAGATTCCAAGCGCCGAGTCTAGTGCCAAGGCGCTCGACCTTTGGCACTTAACTCCAATTTTTTAGATTTTGCAACTTTTGACACATATACTTCAAATCTTCATAACTTCTTCATCCTTTATCGGAATTAGTCCATTTTCGAGGCTATGGAATGCTTGTAACATGCTCTACAAAACTCCCATGATTTCATAATTTTTTAGATTCATTAATTATTCTGAAATTTGGCTCCGAAGTCCCCCAAGACTAAGTTTTTACTAACAACGATACGTGAAAAACGTTATGAACACGCGATATACTTGGCGGTAAAATGAGTCTATAAACCACAGTTCCTACTCGATCGAGAATTTTAAATGGGTCAATTAAATCGAGGGTTGAGATAATGCCTTCTTGAACCTTCTTCTTCACATTCATCAGCTCTGAGTATGTAGCTTGAGCGGCTTTAACTTTATCGATTAAAGTCGATTCTAATCGTATATTCATTTTCTTCACGTAGGTCCCTAGAGTCTTTAACTCTATCTTCATCATTTGTAAGTTATACGAAATGGGTCTTTGTGTTAACAACATCTCACTCGCATACGATCTTCTACTCATCTCGTCAGCTACCACTTTCGTTCTTCCACGATGATATTGAATGGTATGGTCATAATCTTCAACAGCTCGAGCCAACGTCTTTGGCGCATGATACGTTCGCTTTAGTTGAAGAAATATTTAAGGGTTAAAGAAATGAGTTTTGTACTGGGGTCAATACAAAATTCAATTTTACGCTCTGGGGTAGGCTAAGAAGTCTTCAAGAATACGTCAGGAACTTTATTAATAATAGAAATATCGTTCAAAACTGTGACCCTCATCCAAGACTTGGATAGCACGTCACATTGATACCTATTAACTTGCCATCATCATTCACGACGTCGCCTACAGAAAGTCTGGCTTCGGTGCATTCCACACAAAGAAGTCACCAGATAAAAGCTCAGGGCTCTTTACTTATGGCTTGATATGATAATGATTGACTTTAGTTGTAAGACCCCGAATTTTATGAAATAAAAGTATTCAATTTTTCTTATTATTACTATTTAGTAAATGGTTAAATTGATAAATGTTAAAGTTAAGGGTGATATATGAATTTTTTTTTCGAAATACACAAGTGGTTATAAAATATTCATTGTTGTCGGGGAATATTCGTTTGATCGTGGAATATTCTTACTGTCGGAGAATATTCATACGACGGCGCAGCCTTTTGTGGGCCCCATAACGGAAAGCGATTGGATGAAGAAAACGACAAGAGTAAGTTGTTTATAAATAACGGCATAGTTGTTACCGTTAACACTGTTGGAATACCCGGTGGTTAAAATACAGTAATACGCGTTGTTACACAGTAGCACACGGTATTGCACTAATTATTATTTTTTACGTAAGATGTGACGCCCCCAAAACAGGTATACAACACCTATTCTGAGTCGGCAATAACATGGTTCAGAAACAACTACAACTTTATTAATACAACATAAAAACTGTGAGTGTAAATACAAATATTGTCATCTAGACAATATTCACACTCAAATAAGTCCTCATTACAATTATTGGAACAATATTTTACAAAAAAAAATGGTGAGGACTACTAAAATAACTTCTTAGAACCTTCGTTCCATACCCCGACTAGTACCTACTACATTCTCGCCTCCTGAGAAGAAAATGGAACAACAAGGAAAAGGGTGAGCTCAACTAGCCCAGTAAAGAATATTATGACTAAGATAATATACAACAAATTATCGTTAGTCTTCAACAGGGAAAAATTTAATAGAATACAATAGACAACAAGTTTTAATTCAATATTCGCAGCGGAAAATAATAATTCATAGAGAAGTTACGTAGAGAATGAAATCTACGATTATCTATGAATTTAAAAGCCCATCATCAACATTTTATCCCTATAACATCAATCAATAAATATCTTGAATCAAATAGTCATCTTTGCACTACAGGCCAAAGATATTCATCAGTTGGTCATGTTCACCTCAACACCTGTTCATCTTTGCACTACGGGCCAAAGATATTCATCAGAAATCATTCATCTTTGCACTACAGGCCAAAGATATTCAGTAACATCATCATTTAGGACTGAGGATGATGAAAAATATGTTAGAGAAAACGAATCCAGTGAAACAAAAGAGTAAATATTAAGGATTCGTATTTCAGCTATTCCATGTCCAAAAATACCTCATAAACAATCATAGTGAAGTAAAATTCAAGAATGATCAAAACATGGATACAATCAACGCTAGTATCCAGAATAGATATTTTGGATGAAAAGAAGAAAATTTTATTTTTCGGTGAATAGTAACTCGTGAATAGTAACTCGTGAATAGTAACCCCGACACGAAAAGTTTCAAATTTGATAAAAAGTTCAGATCAATACTTCGGCATAATGATATTGAAGAAAATAATATCATTCAAGAAGAAATAACATCCCTTACCTCAGCAAAAACAGTACTTCTAGTTGAAACACCGGATATAGGTTATGACTTGAACTTGCACCGTATAGCAATACTCAAAGTATTAGAATACTCACAAGAATACGCTCACTAATATAGAGAGAGAAATAGAGAGAAACTTGTGTTTCTGGTGTGATTTTTAATTCTAACCTAAGCACCCTATTTATAGGAAAATGCTTAGAACACCAAAGCAGAAAATTGAATATAATAATATTATTTATAAAAAAAATTCCTAAACACACCACCAGCTGATTTCAACCATTTAACACATGCCCCTCAATTGAAAAAAATGTTTTTCTTTAAAATAATAATTAAAACTTCTAAAAATCAATTATTTCGGAACTTCGGAACTTCAATAATTCATAATAAATAGCGCTTTGATCAAAAAATTCGAATCTCGCGAGTTTTTATAGGAAATTCAATTCTCTACAACTTTGCAGAAGAAAGTTTTTCCAAATTCTAAACAGAAATTGACCGAAATCCACAAACGGGCGATTTTACAGTCAATAATAAATTTTCGGTCAAGAATTGTGTCCACCAACACACAAAACATGTGTTAATCATTTAATGCCACAAAAATACTCTTCCTCCTCATATACTCATATATCCCACATTCATTATAAAAATATCACCATCAATATATTATTAAAATAATATATTTAAATGAATTATTTTATCAGAAAAAGATAAAATATTAATTTTCAACAATTGTCACATTAAAAATTTTCTCCATCTATATCCACATAAAATCAATATATTTCTCATCATATAAATCAATAATTAATTATACACAAATAATATTACAGAATCACAGTACTGGCAACCAGGCCGTTCCCAAGAAAGATGGGGCTTTCCAATAAGGATCTCTCCTTACTGGCGCGCAATTAGATGACCAAACCTCTCATTAGACAGAACTTTCTAGACATTGCCAATAATGTTATCTAATAATATTATTCAGATAATATGAATTATTGTTCCGATAATAGAAAATACTGTGTAGTGACAATTATTAAAACAACAGTAATATAAAATATCAACGCAGCAATTATTGAATCAATAAAATACAATATTAAACAATAATTACTGCAACAATTATTGAGTAGTGCCTTCTTACGTAAGAATCAATAATTTGTGCAATACCGTGTGCTACGCGTATTACCGTGTTTTAACCACCGGGTATTCCAATAGTATTAACGGTAACAACTACGCCGTTATTTATAAACAACTTATTTTTATCGTTTTCTTCATCCAATCGCTTTCTGTTATGGGGCCCACACAAGGCTGCGCCGTCGTACGAATATTCCCCGACAACAAGAATATTCCACGACCAAACAAATATTCCCCGACAACAATGAATATTTTATAACCACTTGCTTATTTAAAATATTTGCGTATTTTACCCATAACTAACCACATTAATCAAATCAACTCTTACTATTTCAGAATAATAAATAGAGGAAATTAAATTTTATTTATTAATAATTTGGGGTCTTACATAAGAAGACATTACTCAATAATTGTTACAGTAATTACTGTTCAGTATTTTATTTTATTGATTCAATAATTGCTGCGTTGATATTTTATATTACTGTTATTTTAATAATTGTCACTACACAGTATTTTCTATTATCGGAGCAATAATTTATATTATCTGAATAATATTATTAGATAACATTATTGACAATGTCTAGAAAGTTCTGTCTAAGGAGAGGTTTGGTCATCTGATTGCGCGCCAGTAAGGAAGAGAACCTTATTGGAAAGCCCCCTCTTTCTTGGGAACTGCCTGGTTGTCAGTAATGTGATTCTGTAATATTATTTGTGAATAATTAATTATTAATTTATATGATGAGAAAAATATTGATTTTATGTGGATATAGATGGAGAAAAATTTTAATGTGACAATTGTTGAAAATTAATATTTTATTTTTTTTGATAAAATAATTCATTTAAATATATTATTTTAATAATATATTAATGGTGATATTTTTATAATGAATGTAGGATATATAAATAAATGAGGAGGAAGAGTATTTTTGTTGGATTAAATGTTTAACACATTTAATTTCTGTTTGGAATTTAGAAAAACTTTCTTCTGCAAAGTTGTAGAGAATTGAATTTCCTATAAAAAGTCGCGTGATTTGAATTTTCTGATAAAAGGGCTATTTATTATGAATTATTAAAGTTCCAAAGTTCCGAAATAATTAATTTTTGGAAGTTTTATTTATTTTTATTAACAAAAACGTTTTTTACACTTTGGTGGGCCCCACTTGCACATGTTGATGGCTGAATCTAGATTTTCAAAGGTGGGCTAAGGAAAATTTATAATTATATTATTATTTTATTAAATTTTCTGCTTTGGTGTTCTAAGCAATTTCCTATAAATAGGGTGCTTAGGTTAGAATTGAAAATCACACCAGAAACTGAAGTTTTCTCTCTATTTCTCTCTCTATATTATCGAGTGTATTCTTGTGAGTATTTTGATATCTTGAGTGTTGCTATACGGTGCAAGTTCGTTCAGCGTTATTTGTAACGCCCCCAAAATAGGTTCATTCCACCCAACCTATTCTGAGTCGCCAAATACATGGTACAGATAACAACTATAACTTTATTACAACAATTGTCGTGCGAAATACAATAACACATATGCTATGAGTTTGGGTACAAATATATACCAACTGTGACTCATGTCCCAACCTTGGATAGCACGTCACAATGACACATTACATAAAGGTATAGTCAAAAACTGTTTTAGAAATTAGAATCTTTGGGAAGTGCTCAAGGAAACCCTCGTACATGGGAGGCCATGCTTCTAGGTTATGATAGATATCATATGGCCACAGAATTATCCTTGGTTGACCCAATAGACCCCAAAATATCTATAGACCACCGTTCTATTCCCTTGTTATCCCTCGCTCGACCCAGCTACACTTTTATTACCTGAAAGGAATTGTGAAGCAAAAGGGTGAGCACAACTAGCTCAGTAAAGAATATCATGACTAAAGATAAATTATCAATAGTCTTCAACAGTAATAAATCAGAGATTTAGAACATATGGTAGATGATAAAACTTTTCAACCATAGTTGCAGCGGAACGAGCAATCCATTAGAAGAGTCAAATAGACTATAAAGTCTATTATATTCTCCACGTTAAAAGTCCACCAACAATGTTTTATCCCTGTAACATCAATCAATAGTTCCTTTCCACAATCATATGAATAATTCATAATCATAATTGTGATTCTAAATTTCGCATCCAAGACGAAGATAATTTTTATCACCTGTCTTTACCTGAAACATCAAAGATCATGGTTATACCAAATCACAGTTCCTGTTCATAATCATACTAATAAATTCATCTTTGCATCACGGGCCAAAGATATTCATCAACAGTTCATCTTTACACTACATGCCAAAGATATTCAACAACAAGTCATCTTTGCACTACGGGCCAAAGATATTCATCAACAACTCATCTTTGCACTACAGGCTAAAGATATTCACCAGTTGGTCATGTTCATCTCAACACCTGTTCATCTTTGCACTACGGGCCAAAGATATTCATCATAAATCGTTCATCTTTGCAGTACAGGCCAAAGATATTCAGTTATATCATCATTTAGGACTGATGATGATGAAAAATATTTTAAAGAAAACGAATCCAGTGAAACAAAATAATAAATATTAAGGATTCGTATTTCGATTTATCCATGTCCAAAAATACCTTATAAATAATCATAGTGATGTAAAATTCAAGAATGATCAAAACATGGATACAATCAAAGCTAGTATCCAGAATAGATATTTGGACGAAAAGAAGGAAATTTCATTTTTTTGGTGAATAGTAACTCGTGAATAGTAACTCATGAATAGTAACTCATGAATAGTAACCCCGACATGAAAAGTTCCAAATTTGATAAAAAGTTCAGATCAATACTTCGGCATAATGATATTGAAAAAAATAATATCATTTAAGAAGAAATAACATCCCTTACAATCCTTTACTATCCCTTACTATCCCTTACTATCCCTTACCTCAAAAGAGCAGTACTTCTGACTGGAATAACGCTAAACGAACTTGCACCGTATATCAACACTCAAGATATCAAAAAAAACTCACAAGAATACACTCGCTAATATAGAGAGAGAAATAGAGAGAAAACTTCAGTTTCTGGTGTGATTTTCAATTCTAACCTAAGCACCTATTTATAGGAAATTGCTTAGAACACCAAAGTAGAAAATTAAATATAATAATATATTTATAACCAAATTTTCCTTAGCCCACCACATCAAAAATATATTTTTCACACAAATGCACCAAAAATGCAAAACATGTTTTAAACAATTTTTGTAACAAAAATCAATTCAGACTCAATAATTCGGAATAAATAGCCCTTTTATCAGAAAATTCGAATCTCGCGAGTTTTTATAGGAAATTCAATTCTCTACAACTTTGCAGAAGAAAGTTTTTCTAAATTCCAAACATAAATTGACTGAAATCCACAAACGGATGATTTTACAGTCTATAATAAATTTTCGGTCAAGAATTGTGTCCACCAACACACAAAACATGTGTTAATCATTTAATGCCACAAAAATACTCTTCCTCCTCATATACTCATATATCCCACATTCATTGTAAAAATATCACCATTAATATATTATTAAAATAATATATTTAATTGAATTATTTTATCAGAAAAAATAAAATATTAATTTTCAACAATTGTCACATTAAAATTTTTCTCCATCTATATCCACATAAAATCAATATTTTTCTCATCATATAAATCAATAATTATTCACAAATAATATTACAGAATCACAGTACTGGCAATCAGGCCGTTCCCAGGAAAGAGGGGGCTTTCCAATAAGGATCTCTTCCTTACTGGCGCGCAATTAGATGACCAAACCTCTCCTTAGACAGAACTTTCTAGACATTGCCAATAATATTATCTAATAATATTATTCAGATAATATGAATTATTATTCCGATAATAGAAAATACTGTGTAGTGACAATTATTAAAATAACAGTAATATAAAATATCAACGCAGCAATTATTGAATCAATAAAATACAATATTAAACAGTAATTACTGTAACAATTATTGAGTAATGCCTTCTTACGTAAAAATTAATAATTGGTGCAATACCGTGTGCTACTGTGCAACAACGCGTATTACTGTGTTTTAACTACCGGGTATTCCAACAGTGTTAACGGTAACAACTACGCCGTTATATATAAACAACTTGTTTTTGTCGTTTTCTTCATCCAATCGCTTTTTGTTATGGGGCCCGCAAAAGGTTGCGCCGTCATATGAATATTCCCCGACAATAAGAATATTCCACGATCAAACGAATATTCCCCGACAACAATGAATATTTTATAACCACTTGTGTATTTCGAAAAAAATCATATATCACCCTTAACTTTAACATTTATCAATTTAATCGTTTACTAAATAGTAATTATAAGAAAAATTGAATACTTTTATTTCATAAAATTCGGGGTCTTACATTATTCAAGTCAGGAGTACTGCTCTTTTGAGGTAAGGGATAGTAAGGGATATTGTCGTAAGGGATGTTATTTTTTTATCAATGATATTATTTATTTCAATATCATTATACCGGAATATTGGTAGGATTTTTCTTGTAAAATTCTTATCTTTTTATGTCGGGGTTACTATTTATGAGTTACTATTCACGAGTTACTATTCATGAGTTACTATTCACGAGTTAGTATTCACGAGTTACTATTCACGAGTTACTATTCACGAGTTACTATTCACAAGTTACTATTCACGAGTTACTATTCATGACAAAATTGGTTTCTTTTTCTAACCAAATTATCGTTGATTTATGAATATTACTTTGGAGATTAAAACTATGTATTGATTATATTGATTTTATTATCATATATAACATTTTTATAACTCTGATGTTGAAATTCTCTTTCACTGGAGTGTAAAGATGGGTAGATTATTGGTATGATCATGACTAGGGTTCTCTTTGTCCAGTAGTGAAAAGTTGAATTGTGACTGGTATGATCATGACCATTGAATTTATAATTGAATATCTTTAGCTAAGTGCAAAGGTGAATTGATCAACATGGTTATAATTATTGTTTATATAAATTCTGAAATGATTATATATTTCTTTGAGATATGAATATCTTTGGCCCGTAGTGCAAAGATGAATTATTGATGAATATCTTTGGCATGTAGTGCAAAGATGAACTGTTGATGAATATCTTTGGCCCGTAGTGCAAAGATGAATTTATTAGTATGATTATGAACAGGAACTGTGATTTGGTATAACCATGATCTTTGATGTTTCAGGTAAAGACAGGTGATGAAAATTATCTTCGTCCTGGATGAGAAAAGGAATTTAGAACTACATTTATGATTATGAGTTATTCACATGATTGTGGACAGGAACTGTTGATTGATGTTACAGGGTTAAAACTTTGTTGGTGGACTTTTAACATGGAGAAGATAATAGACTTTATGGTCTATTTAACTCTTCTAATGGATTGCTCGTTCCGCTGCCACTATGGTTGAAAAGTTTTATTATCTACCATATGTTCTAAATCTCTGATTTATTACTGATGAAGACTATTGATAATTTATTTATCTTTAGTCATAATATTCTTTACTGAGCTAGTTGTGCTCACCCCTTTGCTTTATAATTCCTTTCAGGTAATAAAAGTGTAGCTGAGTCGAGCGGGGGATAACAGGGGAATAGAACGGTGGTCATCATTTAGTAGTTATATTTGGCGAATCAACTAGGGTGAGGCGAACCCAACGTTGGAAGGGTGTTTTGCCACTATCATACAAGATGTCTATTGGGTCAACCAAGGATAATTCTGTGGCCATATGATATCTATCATAACCTAGACGCATAACCTCCCATGTACAAAGGTTTTCTTGAGCACTTCCCAAAGATTCTAATTTCTAAAACAGTTTTTGACTATACCTTTATGTAAGGTGTCATTGTGACGTGCTATCCAAGGTTGGGACATGAGTCACAGTTGGTATATATTTGTATCCAAACTCACATCATATGTGTTGTTGTATTTTGCACGATAATTGTTGTAATAAAGTTGTAGTTATTTTTTGTACCATGTATTTGGCGACTCAGAATAGGTTGGATGGAATGGGCCTGTTTTGGGGTCGTTACATTAGTGGTTTGGTTACTTTGAATTCACATAACAGGTTGGTTAGGAGTATGAAAGCTAACAACCTTACAAAAAAAACATGATGAGTAGTTAACAATTCGATTCCTAAAATCACATCAAAGGCAATTATTTTCAAAGAGATACGATCGACAGGTAACGTGAAAGTGTTGATTTGAATCAAACAAGATTTATAAATAGTGGAGGTAACGAAGGTTTCTCCCAACGGAATTTCAATAGATAAATCAAAGTCTAATTTATCCGGAGTCAAATTTAAACATTGAACACAACTAGGTGAAATAAAAGAGTGAGTAGAACCGGTATCTAACACGGTATAGACTTCAAAAGAGTTTATGACTAATATACCCGTGATAATTTTTATTCAAGTTCCTTGTCACGAAAAAAAATGCTCTCTCTTAAACTACCGGCTTTGACTTTTCTGGGACAGTCTTTGGTGCCTCCATCTTAGTTGAACTTATCTTCGGTGAACGACAAAATCGGGCTAAGTGACATTCTCTTCCATAATTATAACATGCTTTGGACGACATTGCGCAGTTTGGACTGATGTGTCCCTCCCCTCCGTATTTGAAGCATATGATAGGTGGTCGTTCTCCTTCCTTAACAACGGGTGCTGGTGCTGACGTCTTTCCATCATTGTTGAATCTCTTCTTCTTGAAATGTCCATTCTTATTATTTTGATCATGATTACCACCGAAGTGGTTACCATTTCTGGCATGTTGATTCCCTCCATGTTAATTGTGATGACTGTTATCACCGGTATTATCATTTTGCCGGCTGCTCTCTTTTGGTTGCGTTGACTCGTTATCGCGCTCCACTAACTGAGCCCTATTTACAATATCTGAATGCAAACACAGTTTATGAGAAATAAGATATCGACGTATCTCCGTCTTCAAACCTCTTAAAAATATCCTCGTCATTCTCTCTTCATTATCAACCAAGTGGGATGTAAATCGGGACAACTCGACAAACTTGGCTTCGTACTGTGACACGGTCATGTTGTTTTGCTCCAACTTGATTAATTCCACCTCCTTCATGTGACGAATGCTTTCGGTAAAGTACTTGTCATTGAACAGCTCTTGGAACTTCTCCCAAGACATCTTGAGTGCGTCAGGCTGGGTACATTTTACAGATTTCCACCAGTGATCTGCCTCTTCACGCAACATAAAGGTGGCAATGGGAACCTTTTGCTCCTCAGAGCATCCCAAGACATCAACTATCTTGGTGATCTACTTTAACCACGCCTCCGCCTTAAGTGGTTCTGGCTTTCCCAAAAGCTCCGGTAGTCCCAACTCCTTGAATTACTTAACGGTGACCAACCGTGGGTTGCCATTGTTTCCTCCTGCATTATAAACAGGAGTCACCTTCGCCTGATGTTGCATGAATTCTAAAAAACTCCTAAACATACTGTCGTTCGTCAATTGATCAGTGTTGTTGTTTACATGAGGATTATTGTCTTCCTGTTACATATTGTCCTGATTATTGATCTGTGGAGACTCAACAGTCTCCTGTGCTCCATTACTTATCTCAACATTTTTAGATGCCATTTTCAAATACAGCCACAAAATAAGGGTTAATTAACATATCACATATTATCTCTATACTCTGACTGACCAATTAAATAACAAGTAAACTTAGGTAGGTCATACTAGCGAAGGAATTCCCCGTCTCTCCCCTCCTAGTTCTTATCTAACATCTCAGTCAGGGATCATATCCCTAAGCTCTGATACCAACTGTGACGCCCCCAAAATAGGTATACATCACCTATTCTGAGTCGCCAAATACATGGTACAGAATACAAATACAACCTTTAATATACAACAAGAGAATTGTGAGTTTTAATACAAATACTGTCTTCTAGACAATATCCACTCTCAGAATAAGTCCTCATTACATTTATTGTCACACTATTTAACAGAATAGTGAGGACTACTAAAACTATCATCTGGTCCATCACTCCATTCCCCAACTCGTCCCAGCTATATTCTTATTTCCTGAAGAGAATAGTGAAAGAAAAGGTGAGCTCAACTAGCCCAGTAAGAAATATTATGACTAAGATAATGCAGAATAATTTATCATTAGCCTTAAACAGTGTTAAACTGATACAATATAACAAACACAAGTTTAACTGCAGCGGAACAAACAATCTATTAAAAGAGTCCAGTAGAAAATAAAATCTACTATCTTTTATGATTTAAAAGGTTTTTCATCACTTTTATCGCTGGGACTCAGGTTAATAAATAATCCACATCATCGAATCACCCCTGCACTACGGCCAAGGATATTCTTTAGTATCACGACCACAATTATCCATGCACTTGGACCAAGAATATTTGTGTATTTATTAATGGTCATGATCATGCCAACAACTGTCTATCAATGCACTACGGGCCATTGAGGACTTTCACCACATCATTTACAACATTACGGTCATGATTACACCAAATAATCCCTGATCATAATCATACCAAGTCCATCTATACACAACAGGCCACGGATGACTTTCAAATAATATAAACATGAGGATGATGACAATGATATAAGAATTCAATAAAACAAGTTCAAGAATTAATTTATCCAGGAACTAATAACGTCCAAATTGTCAACATGATACTTCTTTGTAGAGTAAAATTCAAGAATGCTCAGAAGAATATTTTCATGAAAAGATACTGGATGAAGCGCAAATATCAAGGATATTCCACTAATTTCATGGAGTATAGAAGTCAAAACTTTAACCAACTGAGTACAATAAAGAATGGAATAACAAAAGAAATTATCATGTATGCGGTACTTTGCATAGACAGGTTATTTCAACAGAATAATAATAACGAAACCAGGTCAGGCGAAATTCGCACCGACAGGATGTTTCAACAAAATAATAAAGAATGGAATAACAATAGAAATCACCATGCATGCGGTACTTCGCATAGACAAGTTATTCCAACAGAATACTAAATAACGGAACCAGGTCAGGCGTAATACGCACCGACAGGATGTTCCAACAGAATAATAAAGTCAGAACTAGGTCCGGCGCAAAACGCACAGACAGGATATTCCAACAGAATAATAAAGAATGGAATAACGGAAGAATTTCACCAAGTATAGGGTAGCCCGCGTATACAGGTTATTCCAACAGAATAATAAAAAATAGAATAACAGAAGAATTTCACCAAGTATAGGGTAGCCCGCGTATACAGATTATTCCAACAGAATAATAAAGAATGGAATAACAGAAGAATTTCACCAAGTATAGGGTAGCCCGCGTATACAGGTTATTCCAACAGAATAATAAAGAATGGAATAACAGAAGTTCACTTCATGAATACAAAAGAAATAATACCCCTTACCGAAAAAAAAACTTGATATCGGAGTAGTGAAGTAGCAGAATACTTTTCTTCTATCTCTCTATAATTTCTCTCTCTAGAGTTTCAGTGAATTCGTAAGAAAATAATAAAGAAATGAGCTTCTATTTATAGAAAAATGGACTGCATAGTAACTAACTCATGAACGGTCTAGATTGATTTACTTTAATCTGACGGTCCATATTTAAAGCAAAATCTTTTAAATAAAATATAATATATTCTATTTATAATCTAATAAAACGAATAACTTTATAAAAGATTTTACTATGCAAATACTATGCAGGCACTATACAAACACTATGCATAATAAAATATAATATATTCTAATTATTGTCTAATAAAATAGATAACTTTATAAAAGTATTTTGTTTTATATAAAAAAATTTACTATTAGTGTAAAACCCCAGATTTTATGAATAAAAATTTAATTTTTCGAAATAGTTTTTTTAAATATTATGGTGTGAATTTGAGATAATGTTATAGTTGAGAGTAGTATTTATAAATTTTGTAAAGTATGCATGTTATTGTATTATATTCGATTGGTCGGGGAATATTATTTTTGTCGGAAAATATTTGTACGACGGCACAATTATTGGTGGACCCCACAATAGAATTATTGTCGGATTGAAAAAACGACAAAAATATTTTATGAAAATAACGACGGAAGTTTTACCGTTAATACTGTTGAACTACTCGGTAGTAAAAGTACAGTAATACGTGTGGTTGCATAGTAGCATACGGTATTGATTATTGAGGCTTAAGTGATTAGTCACTCAATTTGATTCAATTATTGTCAATTAATAATATGAATTATTTAGCGATAATGAAGTTTTATTTTATTCGTATTATTAACGTAAAAAACAGAAACGTCTTTTTATATAAAACAGAATACTTTATTAAAGTTATTCTATAAATATAATATATTATATTTTATTTAAAAGATTTTTCTTTAAATATGGGCCGTCAGATTAAAGTAAATCAATCTGGATTGTTCATGGATTAGTTACTATGCATTCTATTTTCCTATAAATAGAAGCTCATTCCTTCATTATTTTCTTACGAATTCACTGAACTCTAGAGAGAGAAACTATAGAGAGAAACTATAGAGAGAAAGAAGAAAAGTATTCTGCTAATTAACTACTTCTTTATTTCAGTTCTTCTTTAAAACTGTAAGGGGTATTATTTCTTTTGTATCCATGAAGAGAACTTTTGTTATTCTATTATTTATTATTCTGTTGGAATAACCTGTATACGCGGTCTACCCTATACTTGGTGACATTCTTCTATTATTCTGTTGGAACATCCTGTATGTGTGTTTTACACCGGACCTGATTCCGTCTTTATTATTATTCTGTTGGAACATCCTGTCTGTGTGTTTTACACTGGACCTGGTTCCGTCTTTATTATTATTCTGTTGGAATATCCTGTCTGTGTAAGACCCCAACTTTTATAAATAAAAAAGAATTTTCTATAAATATCATTTTTGAATATTATGGAGTTAATTTGATATAATGTTATAGTTGTGGGTAATATTTATAAATTTTGCAAAGTACGCAAGTTGTTATATAATATTCGATTGGTCGGGGAATATTCGTTTTAACAGGGAATATTCGTACAACGACACAATCATTGGTGTACCCCACAACGGAATTATTGTCGGATTGAGAAAACGACAAAAATATTTTATTAAAAATAACGGCGGAAGTTTTACCATTGATACTGTTGAACTACTCGGTAGTAAAAGTACAGTAATACGTGTGGTTGCATAGTAGCACACGGTATTGATTATTAATGCTTATGTGAGAAGTCACTCAGTTTGATTCAATTATTGTCAGTTAATAATATGAATTATTTAGCGATAATGACGTTTTATTTTATTCGTATTATTAACGTAATAAAACAGAAACATCTTTTTATATAAAACAGAATACTTTATTAAAGTTATTCTATAAATAGAATATATTATATTTTATTTAAAAGATTTTTCTTTAAATATGGACCGTCAGATTAAAGTAATCAATCTGGACCGTTCATGGATTAGTTACTATGCATTCTATTTTTCTATAAATAGCAGCTCATTCCTTCATTATTTCTTACGAATTCACTGAACTCTAGAGAGAGAAACTATAGAGAGAAACTATAGAGAGAGAGAAGAAGAGTATTCTGCTACTTAACTACTTCCTTATTTCAGCTCGTCTTTAAAACGGTAAGGGGTGTTATTCTTTCTTATTCATGAAGAGAACTGTTGTTATTCCATTTCTTATTATTCTGTTGGAATAACCTGTATACGTGGTATACCCTATACTTGGTGACATTCTTCTATTATTCTGTTGGAACATCCTGTCTGTGTGTTTTACACCGGACCTGGTTCCGTTTTTATTATTATTCTGTTGGAACATCCTGTCTGTGTGTTTTACACCGGACCTGGTTCCGTTTTTATTATTATTCTGTTGGAACATCCTGTCTGTGTGTTTTACACCGGACCTGGTTCCATTATTTATTATTCTGTCAGAATATCCTGTCTGTGTGTTTTACACCGGACCTGGTTCCATTATTTATTATTCTGTCGGAATATCCTGTCTGTGCGTTTACGCCGGACCTGGTTCCATTATTTATTATTCTGTTGGAATAACCTGTTTGTGCGGTCTATCGCATGCATGGTGATTTCTTTTGTTATTCCATTCTTTATTGTACTCAATTGGTTAAGTTTTGACTTCTATACTCCATGAAATTTGTGGAATATCCTTGATAATTGCGTTTCATCCAGTATCTTTTCATGAAAATATTCTTCTAAGTATTCTTGAATTTTACTCCACAAAGCAGTATCATGTTGACAATTTGGACGTTGTTAATTCTTGAACTTGTTTTATTGAATTCTTATATCATTGTCATCATCCTCATGTTTATATTATGTTGAAAGTCATCTGTGGCCTGTAGTGCATAGATGGACTTGGTATGATTATGACCAGGGATTATTCGGTGTAATCATGACCGTAATGTTACAAATGATGTGGTAAAAGTCCTCATTGGCCCGTAGTGCATTGATGGACAGTTGTTGGCATGATCATGACCATTAATGAATATACGAATATCCTTGGCCGTAGTGCATGGGTGATTCAATGATGTGAATTATTTTATTAAGCTGAGTCCCAGCGATCACAGTGTTGGAAAATCTTTTAAATCATAAAAGATAGTAGAGTTTATTTTCTACTTGACTCTTTTAATGGATTGCTTGTTCCGCTACAGTTAAACTTGATGTCTATTATATTTTATCAGTTTAACATTGTTGAAGGCTAATAATAATTTATTCTGCATTATCTTAGTCATGATATTTCTTACTGGGCTAGTTGAGCTCACCCTTTCTTTCACTGTTCTCTTCAGGAAATGAGAACGTAGCTGGGGCAAGTCGGGGAACGGAGTGATGGTCCGAATGATAGTATTAGTTAGTAGTCCTCACTATTCTATGTAATGGTGTGTTAATAAATGTAATGAGGACTCCTTTTGAGTATGAATACTCTCTAGAAGATAATATTTGTATTCAAACTCACAGTTTATGTTTTGTCGTATTGTACACGACAGTTGTATTAGTAAGTTGTATTTGTATTTTGTACTATATATCTGACGACCCAAGATGGGTGATGTATACCTAATTTTGGGGGCGTCACAGTTGGTATCAGAGCTTAGGGATATGATCCCTGGCTAAGATGTGAGAATAGAACTAGGAGGGGAGAGACGGGGAATTCCTTCGCTAGTATGACCTGCCTAAGTTTATTTGCATGGTATTTAATTGGTCGGTCATAATATAAGGATAATATATGACATATCAATTAACTTTTATTTTGTGGCAGTATCTGAAAATGGCATCTGAGAATGTTGAGAATAGCAATGGAGCACAGACGATTATTGATTCACCACATATCAATAATCAGGATAATGTTCATCAGGAAGGTGACAATCCTCATGCAAACAACAACACTGACCAGATGATGAATGATGGAATGTTCAGAGGTTTTATGCAATTCATGCAACAACAGGTGAAAGCGGCTCCTGTCCACAACGCAGGTGGAAATACTGGAAACTCTCAGGCGGTCACCGCTAAACAGTTTAAGGAGCTGGGACCACCGGAGTTTAAGGGAGAACCCAAACCACTTGTAGCTGAAACATGGATAAAGCAGATCACCAAGATATTTGATGTCTTGGGTTGCTCCGAGGAGCAAAAGGTTCCCTTTGCCGCCTTTATGTTGCGAGGAGAGGCAGATTACTGGTGGGAATCGATAAAGCGTACTCAACCTGCCGCACTGAAGATGTCTTGGGAGAAGTTCCAAGAGCTGTTTAACGACAAATACTTTCCCGAGAGTATTCGTCACATGAAGGAGGTGGAGTTCATCAAATTGGAGCAGAATAATATGACCGTGTCGCAGTACGAGGCAAAATTTACGGAGTTATCCCGGTTTGCGTCCCACCTGGTGGATAATGAAGAAAGAATGACGCGGATGTTTTTAAGAGGTTTGAAGCCGGAGATACGTCAACATCTTGTTTCTCATAAATTGTGTTTGTATTCAGATGTTGTAAATAGGGCTCAGTTGGTGGAGCGCGATAACGAGACAACGCAACCAAAAGAGAGCAGCCGGCAAAATGATAATACCAGTGAAAGCAGTCATCGAAGCGGTGACAACAAGCGTGGAGGGAATCAACAGGCCAGAAATGGTAACCACTTCGGTGGTAATCAGGGCCAAAACAATAAGAATGGGCATTTCAAGAAGAGGAGATTCAACAATGATGGAAAGACGTCAGCACCAGCACCTGTCGTTAAGGAAGGAGAACGACCACCTATCATATGTTTCAAATGCGGAGGGGAGGGGCACATCAGTCCAAACTGCGCGATGCCGTCCAAAGCATGTTATAATTGTGGAAGAGAAGGTCATTTAGCCCGATTTTGTCGTTTACCGAAGACAAATTCAGCTAGGATGGAGGCACCAAAAGCCGTCCCAGAAAAGTCAAAACCGGTTGTGCAAGGGAGAGCGTTTGTTGTGAACTCCCAGAAAGCAAGGAACCCGAATGAGGTCATCACGGGTAAGCTTATCATAAACTCTAACGAAGTCTATACTTCATTTGATACCGGTTCTACCCATTCTTTTATTTCTCCTACTTGCGCTCATCGATTAAATTTGATTCCGGAGAAATTAGACTTTGACTTAGCAGTTGAAACTCCATTGGGAGAAACCTTCATTACATCCACGGTTTATAAGTCTTGTTTGGTTCAAGTTGGTACCAACACATTACCTGTCGATCTTATTTCATTAAAAATACTTGCATTTGACGTGATTCTAGGGATTGATTGGTTAACTACTCATCATGCAAAAATTGACTGTTTTCGTAAGGTTGTTAGCTTTCATATTCCTAATCGACCTATTATGCGAATTCAAGCAACCAAACCATTAAAATCAATCACTGTTATCTCAAGCCATAAAGCTATTCGTTTATTGAAAAACGGATGTCAAGCTTTCTTAGCTCATGTCACAGATCTAAACAAAAATACGTCAGCTTTGAATGATATTTCTGTTGTTAATAAATTTCCTGACGTATTTCCCGAAGAACTTCCTGGCCTACCCCCAGAGCGTGAAATTGAATTTTGTATCGACCTTGAACCCGGTACAAAACCCATTTCCAAAGCCCCATATCGAATGGCTCCTATTGAACTTCAGGAGTTAAAGACCCAACTGCAGGAATTGTTAGACATTGGTTTTATTCGTCCTAGTACTTCTCCTTGGGGTGCTCCTGTTCTGTTCGTGAAGAAGAAAGATGGGAGTATGCGACTTTGTATTGATTATCGGGAGTTGAATCATGTCACCATCAAAAATAGGTACCCATTGCCACGTATTGATGACCTGTTTGACCAGTTGCAAGGAGCACAATTCTTTTCAAAGATCGATCTTCGTTCTGGATATCATCAGCTGAAGGTTAGAACTGAGGATATTCCAAAGACGGCTTTCAGAACTCGGTATGGGCATTATGAATTCTTATTTATGTCTTTTGGATTGACTAATGCTCCTGCTGCTTTCATGGATATGATGAACAGGGTATTTAAGGAATATTTGGATCACTTTGTGGTCGTCTTTATCGATGACATCCTTGTTTATTCCAAAAGCCGTGAAGATCATGAGCAACACTTGAGGCTGGTACTCCAAAAGCTTCGTGAATACAAACTTTATGCCAAGTTGAAGAAATGCGAGTTCTGGCTGGAAGAGGTAGCATTCCTTGGGCACGTAGTATCAAGTCGTGGAATATCTGTTGACCCGGCAAAGATTGAAGCTATTCAAAGCTGGGAGCAACCTAAATCAGTAACCGAAGTACGTAACTTTCTCGGTCTAGCTGGTTATTATCGGAGATTCGTGGAAGGATTTTCTCGAATCGCTACTCCATTAACTCAGCTGACTCGGAAAGATACAAAGTTCGGTTGGAGCGAAGAATGTGAGCAGAGTTTTCAAGAACTCAAGAGGAGACTCATTTCAGCACCTGTTCTAACAATACCATCTGGCTCGGAGGGATTTGTCATCTACAGTGATGCTTCGAGCAAAGGGTTGGGATGCGTTCTTGTGACGCCCCCAAAATTAGGTATACATCACCCATCTTGGGTCGTCAGATACAAAATACAAATACAACTTACTAATACAACTGTCGTGTACAATACGACAAAACATAAACTGTGAGTTTGAATACAAATATTATCTTCTAGAGAGTATTCATACTCAAAAGGAGTCTTCATTACATTTATTAACACACCATTACATAGAATAGTGAGGACTACTAACTAATACTATCATTCGGACCATCACTCCGTTCCCCGACTTGTCCCAGCTACGTTCTCATTTCCTGAAGAGAACAGTGAAAGAAAGGGTGAGCTCAACTAGCCCAGTAAGAAATATCATGACTAAGATAATGCAGAATAAATTATCATTAGCCTTCAACAATGTTAAACTGATAAAATATAATAAACATCAAGTTTAACTGCAGCGGAACAAGCAATCCATTAAAAGAGTCAAGTAGAAAATAAACTCTACTATCTTTTATGATTTAAAAAATTTTCCAACACTGTGATCGCTGAGGGTTTAAGAAATGGGTACGATCGTAATCTTTAACAGCTCGAGCCAACGTCTTTGATACGTTCGTTTTAAGTAAAGAAATATTTGAGGGTTTAAGAAATGGGTTTTGTACTGGGGTCAATACAAAATTCGATTTCACGCTCTAGGGGTAGGCTAAGAAATCTTCAAGAATACGTCAGGAAATTTATTAACAATAGAAATATCATTCAAAACTGTGACTCTCATCCCAGACTTGGATAACACGTCACATTGATACCTATCAACTTGCCATCGTCATTTACAACGTCTCCTACGGAAAGTCTGGCTTCGGTGCATTCCACACCAGGAAGTCAACAACGAAGGAACGGGGATCTTTACTTATGGCTTGATATGATAATGATTGACTTTAGTGGTTTGGTTGCTTGAATTCGCATTACAGGTTGATTAGGAATATGAAAATTAACAACCTTACGAAAAGCATAATGGGTAGTTAAGCAATCGTTTCCAAAAATCACATATCGACAGATAACGTGAAAGTGTCGATTTGAATCAAATAAGATTTATAAATAGTGGAGTTAACGAAGGTTTCTCCTAACAGAGTTTCAACAGATAAGTCAAGTCTAATAAATTTTTTATTTTTATTTATTTATTTATTTATTTATTTTAAGAGCCAAGTTCAAACGTTGAACACAACTAGGTGAAATACAAGAGTGGGTAGAACCAGTATCGAATAAGGTACAAACTTCGCAAGGGTTTATGATTAGCTTACCCGCGATAACTTCATTTGGGTTCCTCACTTGTTGGGAAGTCATGACAACCGCTCTCCCTTGAACTACCCGACTTTGACTTGTCTGGGGTAGCATTTGATGTCATCTCTATCGTTGGAATTGACTTTATTATAGGGCATATTCCACCCTCAACTGCTTCATCGTACTCCTGCTTCATGATCTGAATCATCAATATTCGATCCATATCGAGTTCAGATTGACCGCTCTGTACAGGGTAATTCAAAACTCGATGTTGGGTTCTCCCAATTACTGTCCAAAAAGAGAAATGTATATCATCTATTTTACCCTTTTTGGATCGGACATCTCTTTCTACAATATCAACACGTCGTGCGGCTTTTACCCACGCATCCTGCATTCTCACTCGTTCAGTTGTTTCTTCTTTCAGCTGATCCTTGATATTTGAATTCTCAGATTCCAACTTTAATATCTTACACTCTGCCAAAGCGTGATTTTGTTCGAGCATCACATATCGGGTAACACAATTTTGAATCGTTACATCTCTTTGCTCCACGACCGCCTGCCGTTCTTCAGCCTGCTCTTCTAACTCATGAACACGATTTTGTAATTCTAAGTTTTGATCATAGATTTCTTCTAACCAATTCTCCTCAGGTTCCTCTTCTTCCTCTTCTTCCTCACTCTCAGCTGATACCTCTGCCACTAGCTCGGGTGCAACTATTAGTTCTTCACTTACCACGTAGATATCTCTAATTTCTTCTTCGTCTGATATTACATTATCTTGGTTGGTGATTAGTGGTGTCACGGTCTCATTCACTCCATTGTCAACATTTCCAGCTGCCATTTTCAAATACTGCCACAAAACAATGGTTAATTAACATGTCACATATTATCAATATACTCTGACCAACCAATTAAATAACAAATAACTTAGGTAGGTCATACTAGCGAAGGAATTCCCCGTCTCTCCCCTTCTAGTTCTATTCTCACATCTTAGCCAGGGATCATATCCCTAAGCTCTGATACCAACTGTGACGCCCCCAAAATTGGGTATACATCACCCATCTTGGGTCGTCAGATACAAAATACAAATACAACTTACTAATACAACTGTCGTGTACAATACGACAAAACATAAACTGTGAGTTTGAATACAAATATTATCTTCTAGAGAGTATTCATACTCAAAAGGAGTCCTCATTACATTTATTAACACACCATTACATAGAATAGTGAGGACTACTAACTAATACTATCATTCGGACCATCACTCCGTTCCCCGACTTGTCCCAGCTACGTTCTCATTTCCTGAAGAGAACAGTGAAAGAAAGGGTGAGCTCAACTAGCCCAGTAAGAAATATCATGACTAAGATAATGCAGAATAAATTATCATTAGCCTTCAACAATGTTAAACTGATAAAATATAATAGACATCAAGTTTAACTGCAGCGGAACAAGCAATCCATTAAAAGAGTCAAGTAGAAAATAAAGTCTACTATCTTTTATGATTTAAAAGATTTTCCAACACTGTGATCGCTGAGACTCAGCTTAATAAAATAATTCACATCATCGAATCACCCCTGCACTATGGCCAAGGATATTCGTATATTCATTAATGGTCATGATCATGCCAACAACTGTCCATCAATGCACTACGGGCCAATGAGGACTTTTACCACATCATTTGTAACATTACGGTCATGATTACACCGAATAATCCCTGGTCATAATCATACCAAGTCCATCTATGCACTACAGGCCACAGATGACTTTCAACATAATATAAACATGAGGATGATGACAATGATATAAGAATTCAATAAAACAAGTTCAAGAATTAATTTATCCAAGAATTAACAACGTCCAAATTGTCAACATGATACTACTTTGTGGAGTAAAATTCAAGAATGATCAGGAGAATATTTTCATGAATAGATACTAGATGAAGCGCAAATGTCAAGGATATTCCACAAATTTTATGGAGTATAGAAGTCAAAACTTAACCAACTGAGTATAATAAAGAATGGAATAACAAAAGAAATCACCATGCATGCGATAGACCGCACAGACAGGTTATTCCAACAGAATAATAAATAATGGAACCAGGTCCGGCGTAAACGCACAGACAGGATATTCCGATAGAATAATATAAATAATGGAACCAGGTCCGACGTAAACGCACAGACAGGATATTCCGACAGAATAATAATAAAAACGGAACCAGGTCCGGTGTAAAACACACAGACAGGATGTTCCAACAGAATAATAATAAAAACGGAACCAGGTCCGGTGTAAAACACACAGACAGGATGTTCCAACAGAATAATAATAAAAACGAAACCAGGTCCGGTGTAAAACACACAGACAGGATGTTCCAACAGAATAATAGAAGAATGTCACCAAGTATAGGGTAGATCCGCGTATACAGGTTATTCCAACAGAATAATAAGAAATAGAATAACAACAGTTCTCTTCATGAATAAGAAAGAATAACACCCCTTACCGTTTTAAAGAAGAGCTGAAATAAGGAAGTAGTTAAGTAGCAGAATATTCTTCTTCTCTCTCTATAGTTTCTCTGTCTAGAGTTAAGTGAATTCGTAAGAAAATAATGAAGGAATGAGCTTCTATTTATAGGAGAATGGAAGGGGTACTGTTAAGAAACGGATGCAACAATTATTTACGGATGAACAATAATACTTCACGTTTCCTACGCATCAGTACACATTTTCAAAGAGTTGGCCAATGAATGTCTAGGTTGGCAAAATCATGCTAGCAATTGTCAATTCCCCAACCAATCAGAATAAAGGAAGATTATAAAAACCTATCTATATATATAATCCACACATGTTGAAAGCCTAAATATATATATAATAATAATAATTGTACTCCTCCCTGTCAATTTTCAAGCATTGCATATATATAAATAATACCTATACTACACCATCCTGACTACTCCCTCCAGCAAAAACCACTATCAAATATATATATCATATATATAATCACATGCACCCACATTTTATATATTATATATAAACATCCCATAACAATAATACTCCCACATTCCTCGTTCCTTTTTTTTCTTCATTCCATGTAACAAACATAAGTTCCCATCTCCACCAAAAGTGTAAGACCCCGAATTTTATGAAATAAAAGTATTCAATTTTTCTTATAATTACTATTCAGTAAATGGTTAAATTGATAAAAGTTTAAAGTTATGGGTGAAATGTGAATATTTTTTTCAAAATAAGCAAGTGGTTATAAAGTAATCATTGTTGTCGGGGAATATTCGTACGACGGCGCAGCTATTTGTGGGCCCCATAACGAATAACTGTCGGATGACGATAACGATAAATTTGAGTTTTTACAAATAACGGCGTAGTTGTTACCGTTAACACTGTTGGAATACCCGGTGGTTAAAATACAGTAATACGCGTTATTGCACAGTAGCACACGGTATTGCATAGTATTTTTGAAATTATTGATTCTTACGTAAGAAGGCACTACTCAAGAATTGTTACAGTAATTACTGTTCAATATTTTATTTTATTGATTCAATAATTGCT
The DNA here is from genome assembly GCA_016801055.1 of Panax notoginseng. Lineage (NCBI taxonomy): Eukaryota > Viridiplantae > Streptophyta > Magnoliopsida > Apiales > Araliaceae > Panax > Panax notoginseng. Next base: position 22,694,679 of record CM029022.1, read on the forward strand.
ACGTTGAAATTTTATATTATTGTTGTTCAATAATTGTTGCTGTACAGTATTTCCTATTATCAGATCAATAATTCATATTATTTGAATAATATTATTAGATAACATTATTGGCAATGTCTAGAAAGTTCTGTCTAAGGAGAGGTTTGGTCATCTAATTGCGCGCCGGTAAGGAGAAATCCTTATTGGAAAGCCCCCTCTTTCCTGGGAACGGCCTGGTTGTCATAAATGTGATTCTGTAATATTATTTGTGAATAATTAATTATTGATTCATATGATAAGGAAATATTTATATTATGTGGATATAAATGAGGGATATATTTTTGTGATTAAAAATGAAGGAGTTAATGTTGAGGTTTTTATCAGTATTTTTGTCGGAATGGAGGTATTAAAAATCAGGGTTTTTGAGATATTTTGCGGGGTTATAATTTTTAATCCGACCGTTGGATCGTGGTAATTTTTGGATATGTTATACATATATAAGTTGAGTATATGTCCACAAATTTTGAACCGTTAAAAACAAACGTATAATTTGTTATGAATTTTACGAGATGACTGGTTCAGAAATTGTTGAATTTTCGGAGTTTATCATTTTGGTGGAAAATTCTAGAATTGGTGGGCCCCACTTGTGGTTGGTGAAGAAATATACTGAATTATATTTCAAATGTGGTGGGTGGGAATAGTAGCAGGTAAAGCCATCAGGTTGCAGGTCAAACCTACCAAAATTTTCCTATAAATAGAGGGCTAAGTTAGAATTGAAAATCACACCAAAAACATAAGCTTTCTCTCTTTCTCTCTCTATATTATGAAGCATATTTTGTGAGTTTTTAGATACTTGGTGAGTTGCTATTCATCAGTGCAAGTTTCCTTCAGCATCATATCCGATATCCAGTCAGAAGTACTGCTCTTTTGAGGTAAGGGATAGTAAGGGATAGTAAGGGATTTTAAGGGTTGTTATGATTTTCAGTTTCGTAATTTTTCTGAACTTCAAAAATTCTGGAAAAATTTGAAATGATATTTTGATGAGTTTTATTGATTGTGTCCAAAAATAGTGATTTTTGGATGTATAGATTGAGAGTTATGAATTTTATGAGAAAAGACTATTTTAAAAGTAACCGCTTATAATTCCTTGTGGTTAACTCCAAAATTGATGAAATTTTTATTGGGAGTACATGTATATGATAGAAGTATACTCTGTAAATTTCAGAATTTTTAGACAAAAGTACAATTTTTGATAAATGTCTAAATATTCGGCTATTTTGGCCATATGAAAAATAGTAAATGACTTTTAAAAATTCTGAGAAAAATATATGTTCACTATGGGACTATATTATGCTAAATCCCAGAAAAGAAATATTTTTGGAACTGATTTGGTATTTTTCATGAAAATAGTCTAGTTGTGAGTAAATGAATTAAATATGTTTTGTGAAGAAAGAAAATTGGAAAATAGGATTTTATGGCTTGAGAATCCTATATGAGGTATATGCAGATTTTTGATGAGGGTTTTGGTTATTGATGATGAAATTGTAAGAGTTGGCATTTTATGATGATTAAATGCATTAATTAGTAAAGTGTAAACAATTAAAATAAATTGTTTATAAATTTAAGTAATGTTATTCTTTCGATATCATTATACCGAAATATTGGTATGGATTTTATTGTGGAATTTCTATCTTTTGTGTCGGGATTACTATTCATGAGTTACTATTCACGATTTACTATTCATGAATTACGAATATTACTCTTGAGATTAAAACTATATGGGTAGATTATTGGTATGATCATGACTAGGGTTCTCTTTGGCCTGTAGTGCAAAGTTGAATTGTGACTGGTATGATCATGACCATTGAATTTATAATTGAATATCTTAAGCTTAAGTGCAAAGGTGAATTGATCAACATGGTTATAATTATTGTTTATATAAATTCTGAAATGATTATATATTTCTTTGAGATATGAATATATTTGGCCTGTAGTGCAAATATGAATTGTTGATGAATATCTTTGGCCTGTAGTGCAAAGATGAACTGTTGTTGAATATCTTTGGCCTGTAGTGCAAAGATGAACTGTTGTTGAATATCTTTGGCCTGTAGTGGAAAGATGAACTGTTGTTGAATATCTTTGGCCCGTAGTGCAAAGATGGTTTGTTGATGAATATCTTTGGCCCGTAGTGCAAAGATGGATTTGTTAGTATGATTATAAACAGGAACTGTGATTTGGTATAACCATGATCTTTGATGTTTCAGGTAAAGACAGGTGATGAAAATATTCTTCGTCCTGGGTGCGAAGAAAAATTTATAGTCACAATTATGATTATGAGTTATTCATATGATTGTGGAAATGAACTGTTGAGTGAGGTTACATGGATAAAACATTGTTGATGGATTTTTAACATGGAGAAGATAATAGACTTTATAGTCTATTTGACTCTTCTAATGGATTGCTCGTTCCGCTGCAACTATGGTTGAAATTTTTATCATTTACCATATGTTCTAAATCTCTGATTTATTGTTGATGAAGGCTATTGATAATTGAATTATCTTTAGTCATGATTTTCTTTACTGAGCTAGTTGTGCTCACCCTTTTGCTTCACAATTCCTTTCAGGTAATAAGAGTGTAGCTGGGTCGAGCGGGGGTAACAAGGGAATAGAACGGTGGTCATCATTTAGTAGTTATATTTGGTGAAAAAAATAGGGTGAGGCGAACCCAACGTTGGAAGGGTGTTTTGTCACTATCATACAAGATGTCTAATGACATACAACCTCGTGTCATCATAAGACAGGGTTGTGCTCATCCACTTGTTGAGTATATCTACGAGCACTACCTATATAATCTTGGTATTTGTTTGAAGTGTAATTCTCAATTAGAGACAGTGGAGATAATGATAAGTCAAGAGAAGACTCACCATTGGGAAGAATATGATAGTAATCTTCTCGTTTTTCTTTGGGGTCTATTGGGTCAACCAAGGATAATTCTGTGGCCATATGATATCTATCATAACCTAGACGCGTGGCCTCCCATGTACAAAGGTTTCCTTGAGCACTTCCCAAATATTCTAATTTCTAAAACAGTTTTTGACTATACCTTTATGTAAGGTGTCATTATGAGGTGCTGTCCACGGTTGGGATATGAGTCACATTTGGTATTTATTTGTATCCAAACTTACAGCATATGTGTTGTTGTATTTTGCACGACAATTGTTGTAATAAAGTTGTAGTTGTTTTCTGTACCATGTATTTGACGACTCAGAATGGGTTGGGTGGAATGAACCTATTTTGGGGTTGTCACAAAAAGTCATAAACATATGGGCCCCTCCACTTACATCGAGTAAATTTCTACCGATTATTTTGAAAATGAGAAAGTAGGGGGTCCAAATAATATGCCAAACTCTACAACAAATACTGTGGTAATAATTAAACAAAACTGAGTGACTTCTCACGTAATAATCAATACCGTGTGCTACTATGCAACCGCGCGTATTACTGTACTTTTACTACCGAGTAGTTCAACAGTAACAATGGTAAAACTTCCGCCGTTATTTTTAATAAACTATTTTTGTCGTTTTCTCAATCCGAAAATAATTTCGTTGTGGGGTCCACCAATGATTGTGCCGTCGTACGAATATTCCCCGACCAACCGAATATTTTAAAACAACTAGCTTACTTTATAAAATTTATAAATATTACCCACAACTATAACATTATATCAAATTAACTCCATAATATTCAAAAATGATATTTATAGAAAATTCATCTTTATTTATAAAAGTTGGGGTCTTACAACCTCCACTTCTTATGAAATTTCGCCCTCGAAATTAGGGTACATACCTTGTATGTCGAAGAGGTAAGGATACCTTGATTTCATTTCAGATTCTAACTCCCAGGTCATTTCCTTAACATCGTGGTTTCTCCACAAAACTTTGACTTGAGGTATAACCTTGGAGCGTAGAATATGTTCCTTCTTATCCAAGATTTGAACAGGAACTTCTTCATACGTCAAATCCTCCGCTATTTCGTCCGGTTCTAACTCAATAATGTGATTCGGGTCTTCCACATATTTGCGTAACATGGATATGTGAAAAACGTTATGAACACGAGACATACTTGGTGGTAAAGCGAGTCTATAAGCCACAGTTCCTACTCGATCGAGGATTAAAAATGGACCGATGAATCGAGGATTGAGCTTTCCTCTCTTTCCAAATCTCGTAACTCCTTTCCATGGAGCAACACGTAAAAACACATGATCTCCTACATCAAATTCCACGTCCTTTCGATGAAGATCAGTATAACTCTTTTGTCGATCTTGTGAGGTTTTTATACGTTGTCGGATCGTTTGAATCTTTTCTGTAGTCATACGTACCAACTCCGGTCCCAACAACATTGCTTCACCCACCTCATCCCAGCATACTGGAGAACGACATTTTCTTCCATACAATGCTTCGAATGGAGCCATGCCAATACTTGCTTGATAACTGTTGTTGTAGGAAAACTCCACCAATAGTAAGAACTTGTCCCAACTTCCCTTGAAGTCAAGGACACAGAGTCTTAATAAATCTTCTAGAGTTTGAATAGTCCTCTCTGATTGTCCGTCCGTCAGAGGATGATATGCCGAACTAAATCGTAAATATGTGCCCATAGCTTTTTGTAAACTAACCCAAAATCGTGAAGTGAATCTTGGGTCTCGATCAGAAACTATGGATACTGGCATACCATGCAGTCTTACAATCTCGTTTATGTACATACGAGCAAGACGTCCAAGTGTATAAGTTTCTCGTATCGGTAAGAAATGAGCAGACTTGGTCAATCTATCAGCAATGACCCAAATCGCATCAATACCTTGAGAAACCCTAGGAAGACCGATAACGAAATCCATGGTAATGTGCTCTCACTTCCATTCTGGAATTTCAAGTGGTTGCAATGGACCTTTTAGTACTTGATGCTCCGCTTGACTCGTTGACAAGTTAGACACCTTGAGATAAACAATGCTATCTCTATCTTCATATTGCTCCACCAAAATGTATGACGAAGATCATGATACATTTTGGTACTTCCAGGATGGATTGCAAACGGTGTGTTATGCGCCTCCATCATGATTTCATACTTTAAATCAGGGTTGTTAGGAACACAAAGTCTGGAGTTGACTCGAAGTATTCCTTCTTCATCGATTCTTGCTTACGGCATAGCACCTTCTTGCACTTTCTTCCTCATACGCATCAGCTCCAGGTCTGTAGCTTGAGCAGCTTTAACTTTATCGATTAAAGTCGGTTCTACTCGTATATTCGTCATCATCACATGGGTCCTTGGAGTCTTTAACTCTATCTCCATCCTTTGCAAGTCACACAAAATGGCCTTTGTGTTGACAATATTGTACTCGTACTTGCATATGATCTTCTACTCAACGCGTCAGCTACCACGTTCACTTTTTCACGATGATATTAAATGGTACGATCGTAATCTTTAACAGCTCGAGCCAACGTCTTTGATACATTCGTTTTAAGTAAAGAAATATTTGAGGGTTTAAGAAATGGGTTTTGTACTGGGGTCAATACAAGGATCGAATCACCCCTGCACTACAGCCAAGGATATTCGTATATTCATTAATGGTCATGATCATGCCAACAACTGTCCATCAATGCACTACGGGCCAATGAGGACTTTTACCACATCATTTGTAACTTTACGGTCATGATTACACCGAATAATCCCTGGTCATAATCATACCAAGTCCATCTATGCACTACAGGCTACAGATGACTTTCAACATAATATAAACATGAGGATGATGACAATGATATAAGAATTCAATAAAACAAGTTCAAGAATTAATTTATCCAAGAATTAACAACGTCTAAATTGTCAACATGATACTACTTTGTGGAGTAAAATTCAAGAATGATCAGGAGAATATTTTCATGAATAGATACTAGATGAAGCGCAAATGTCAAGGATATTCCATAAATTTCATGGAGTATAGAAGTCAAAACTTAACCAACTGAGTATAATAAAGAATGGAATAACAAAAGAAATCACCATGCATGCGATAGACCGCACAGACAGGTTATTCCAACAGAATAATAAATAATGGAACCAGGTCCGGCGTAAACGCACAGACAGGATATTTCGACAGAATAATATAAATAATGGAACCAAGTCCGACGTAAACGCACAGACAGGATATTCCGACAGAATAATAATAAAAACGGAACCAGGTCCGGTGTAAAACACACAGACAGGATGTTCCAACAGAATAATAATAAAAACGGAACCAGGTCCGGTGTAAAACACACAGACAGGATGTTCCAACAGAATAATAGAAGAATGTCACCAAGTATAGGGTAGATCCGCGTATACAGGTTATTCCAACAGAATAATAAGAAATGGAATAACAACAGTTCTCTTCATGAATAAGAAAGAATAACACCCCTTACCGTTTTAAAGAAGAGCTGAAATAAGGAAGTAGTTAAGTAGCAGAATATTCTTCTTCTCTCTCTATAGTTTCTCTGTCTAGAGTTAAGTGAATTCGTAAGAAAATAATGAAGGAATGAGCTTCTATTTATAGGAGAATGGAAGGGGTACTGTTAAGAAACGGACGCAACAATTATTTACGGATGAACAATAATACTTCACGTTTCCTACGCATCAGTACACATTTTCAAAGAGTTGGCCAATGAATGTCTAGGTTGGCAAAATCATGCTAGCAATTGTCAATTCCCCAACCAATCAAAATAAAGGAAGATTATAAAAACCTATCTATATATATAATCCACACATGTTGAAAGCCTAAATATATATATAATAATAATAATTGTACTCCTCCCTGTCAATTTTCAAGCATTGCATATATATAAATAATACCTATACTACACCATCCTGACTACTCCCTCCAGCAAAAACCACTATCAAATATATATATCATATATATAATCACATGCACCCACATTTTATATATTATATATAAACATCCCATAACAATAATACTCCCACATTCCTCGTTCTTTTTTTTTCTTCATTCCATGTAACAAACATAAGTTCCCATCTCCACCAAAAGTCATAAACATATGGGCCCCTCCACTTACATCGAGTAAATTTCTACCGATTATTTTGAAAATGAGAAAGTAGGGGGTCCAAATAATATGCCAAACTCTACAACAAATACTGTGGTAATAATTAAACAAAACTGAGTGACTTCTCACGTAATAATCAATACCGTGTGCTACTATGCAACCGCGCGTATTACTGTACTTTTACTACCGAGTAGTTCAACAGTAACAATGGTAAAACTTCCGCCGTTATTTTTAATAAACTATTTTTGTCGTTTTCTTAATCCGACAATAATTTCGTTGTGGGGTCCACCAATGATTGTGCCGTCGTATGAATATTCCCCGACCAACCGAATATTTTAAAACAACTTGCTTACTTTGTAAAATTTATAAATATTACCCACAACTATAACATTATATCAAATTAACTCCATAATATTCAAAAATGATATTTATAGAAAATTCATCTTTATTTATAAAAGTTGGGGTCTTACAGTTCTCATGCAACATGGAAAAGTCATAGCCTATGCATCAAGACAACTCAAAGAATATGAGAGGAATTATCCTACTCATAATCTAGAGTTGGCAACTGTTGTCTTTGCACTTAAAATTTGGAGGCATTACTTGTAACGCCCCCAAAATAGGTCCATTCCATCCAACCCATTTTGAGTCGTTAAATACATGGTACAGATAACAACTACAACTTTATTACAACAATTGTCGTGTAAAATACAACAACACATATGCTATGAGTTTGGGTACAAATATATACCAACTGTGACTCATGTCCCAACCTTGGATAGCACGTCACAATGACACATTACATAAATGTATAATCAAAAACTGTTTTTAGAAATTAGAATCTTTGGGAAGTGCTTAAGGAAACCCTCATACATAGGAGGCCATGCTTCTAGGTTATGATAGATATCATATGGCCACAGAATTATCCTTGGTTGACCCAATAGACCCCAAAGAAAAATAAGAAGATTACTATCATATTCTTCCCAATAGTGAGTCTTCTCTTGACTTATCATTATCTCCACTGTCTCTAATTGAGAATTATACTTTAAACAAACACCAAGATTATATAGGTAGTGCTCGTAAATATACTCAGCAAGTGGATGAGCACATCCCTGTCTTATGATGACACGAGATTGTATATCATTAGACATTTTGTATGCTAGTGGCAAAACACCCTTCCAACGTTGGGTTCGCCTCACCCTATATGATTCACCAAATATAACTACTAAATGATGACCACCGTTCTATTCTCCTGTTACCCCCGCTCGACCCAGCTACACTCTTATTACCTGAAAGGAATTGTAAAATAGAAGGGTGAGCACAACTAGCTCAGTAAAGAATATCGTGACTAAAGATAATTAAATTATCAATAGCCTTCATCAGTAATAAATCAGAGATTTAGAACATATGGTAGATGATAAAACTTTTCAACCATAGTTGCAGCGGAACGAGCAATCCATTAGAAAAGTCAAATTGACTATAAAGTCTATTATCTTCTCCATGTTAAAAATTCACCAACAATGTTTTATCCCTGTAACATCAATCAACAATTCCTTTTCACAATCATATGAATATCTCATAATTATAATTGTAGTTCTAAATTCCTCTTTTCATCCAGAACGAAGATAATTTTTATCACTTGACTTTACCTGAAACATCAAAGATCATGGTTATACCAAATCACAGTTCCTGTTCATAATCATACTAATAATTTCATCTTTGCACTACGGGCCAAAGATATTCATCAACAACTCATCTTTGCACTACAGGCCAAAGATATTCTTCAATAGTTCATATTTGCACTACAAGCCAAATATATTATTATCTCAAAGAAATATATAATCATTTCAGAATTTATATAACCAATAATTATAACCATGTTGATCATTTCACCTTTGCACTTAAGCTAAAGATATTCAATTATAAATTCAATGGTCATGATCATACCAGTCAACACTTCAACTTTGCACTACTGGCCAAAGAGAACCCATAGTCATGATCGTACCAAAAATTTACCCATCTTTACACTCAAGTTAAAGAGAAATATCATCACTAGGGTTATAAAAATGTTATATATGATAATAAAAAAATAATATGATCAACATATAGTTTTAATCTCAAGAGTAATATTCATAAATCAACTATAATTTGGTTAGAAAAAGAAACCAATTTTGTTATGAATAGTAACTCGTGAATAGTAACCCGTGAATAGTAACTCGTGAATAGTAAATCATGAATAGTAACTCGTGAATAGTAACTCATGAATAGTAACTCGTGAATACTTACTCATGAATAATAACTCGTGAATAGTAACTCGTGAATAGTAACTCGTGAATAGTAACTCATGAATAGTAACTCGTGAATAGTAACCCCGACATGAAAAGATAAGAATTTCACAAGAAAAATCTTACCAATATTCCGGTATAATGATATTGAAAGAAATAATATCATTGATAAAAAAAAATAACATCCCTTACTATCCCGAAACTCAAAAGAGCAGTACTCCTGACTGGAATAAAGCTGAACGAACTTGCACCGTATAGCAACACTCAAGATATCAAAATACTCACAAGAATACACTTGATAATATAGAGAGAGAAATAGAGAGAAAACTTCAATTTCTGATGTGATTTTCAATTCTAACCTAAGCACCCTATTTATAGGAAATTGCTTAGAACACCAAAGCAGAAAATTTAATATAATATTAATATATATATATATATATATATATATATAAATTTTCAAGCCCACCTTTGAAGATCTGAATTCAGCACATTTTAACAATCAGTGGGCCCCACCATCTCACAAAAAAACGTTTTTCTCAAAATAATTAACTTAAACTCCCAAAAATCAATTATTTCGGAACTTCGGAACTTCAATAATTCATAATAAATAGCCCTTTGATCAGAAAATTCGAATCTCGCGAGTTTTTATAGGAAATTCAATTCTCTACAACTTTGCAAAAGAAAGTTTTTCCAAATTCTAAATAGAAATTGACCGAAATCTATAAACGGACGATTTTACAGTCAATAATAAATTTTCGGTCAAGAATTGTGTCCACCAACACACAAAACATGTGTTAATCATTTAATGCCACAAAAATACTCTTCCTCCTCATATACTCATATATCCCACATTCATTTTAAAAATATCACCATCAATATATTATTAAAATAATATATTTAAATGAATTATTTTATCAGAAAAAGATAAAATATTAATTTTCAACAATTGTCACATTAAAATTTTTTTCCATCTATTTCCACATAAAATTAATATTTTCCTCATCATATAAATCAATAATTAATTATACACAAATAATATTACAGAATCGCAGTACTGTCAACCAGGCCGTTCCCAGGAAAGAGGAGGCTTTCCAATAAGGATCTCTTCCTTACTGGCGCGTAATTAGATGACCAAACCTCTCCTTAGACAGAACTTTCTAGACATTGCTAATAATATTATCTAATAATATTATTCAGATAATATAAATTATTGCTCCGATAATAGAAAATATTGTATAGTGACAATTATTAAAATAACAGTAATATAAAATATCAACGCAGCAATTATTGAATCAATATTGAACAATAATTACTGTAACAATTATTGAGTAATGCCTTCTTACGTAAAAATTAATAATTGGTGCAATACCGTGTGCTACTGTGCAACAACGCGTATTACTGTGTTTTAACCACCGGGTATTCCAACAGTGTTAACGGTAATAACTACGACGTTATTTATAAACAACTTACTCTTGTCGTTTTCTTCATCCAATCGCTTTCCGTTATGGGGCCCACAAAAGGCTGCGCTGTCGTATGAATATTCCCCGACAGTAAGAATATTCCACGATCAAACGAATATTCCCCGACAACAATGAATATTTTATAACCACTTGTGTATTTCGAAAAAAAAATTCATATATCACCCTTAACTTTAACATTTATCAATTTAACCATTTACTAAATAGTAATTATAAGAAAAATTGAATACTTTTATTTCATAAAATTCGGGGTCTTACATTACTTGTATGGGGAGAAGGTGGAGATCTTTACGGATCATAAAAGCCTCAAATATTTCTTCACTCAAAAGGAACTCAACATGCGACAACGACGTTGGCTTGAACTGTTGAAAGATTATGATCATACCATTCAATATCATCCTGGAAAAGCGAACGTGGTAGCTGACGCATTGAGTAGAAGATCATATGCAAGTACGAGTGCGATATTGTCAACACAAAGACCCATTTTGTGTGATTTACAAAGGATGGAGATAGAGTTAAAGACTCCAGGGACCCATGTGATGATGACGAATATACGAGTAGAACCGACTTTAATCAATAAAGTTAAAGCTGCTCAAGCTACAGACCTGGAGCTGATGCGTATGAGGAAGAAAGTGCAAGAAGGTGCTATGCCGGAAGCAAGAATCGATGAAGAAGGAATACTTCGAGTCAACTCCAGACTTTGTGTTCCTAACAACCCTGATTTAAAGTATGAAATCATGATGGAGGCGCACAACACACCGTTTGCAATCCATCCTGGAAGTACCAAAATGTATCATGATCTTCGTCATACATTTTGGTGGAGCAATATGAAGAGAGAGATAGCGTTGTTTATCTCAAGGTGTCTAACTTGTCAACGAGTCAAAGCGGAGCATCAAGTACCAAAAGGTCCATTGCAACCACTTGAAATTCCAGAATGGAAGTGGGAGCACATTACCATGGATTTCGTTACCGGTCTTCCAAGGGTTTCTCAAGGTATTGATGCGATTTGGGTCATTGTTGATAGATTGACCAAGTCTGCTCATTTCTTACCGATACGAGAAACTTATACACTTGAACGTCTTGCTCGTATGTACATAAACGAGATTGTAAGACTGCATGGTATGCCAGTATCCATAGTTTCTGACCGAGACCCAAGATTCACTTCACGATTTTGGGTTAGTTTACAAAAAGCTATGGGCACAGAGTTACGATTTAGTTCAGCATATCATCCTCAGACGGACGGACAATCAGAGAGGACTATTCAAACTCTTGAAGATCTATTAAGACTCTGTGTCTTTGACTTCAAGGAAAGTTGGGACAAGTTCTTACCATTGGTGGAGTTTTCCTACAACAACAGTTATCAAGCAAGTATTGGCATGGCTCCATTCGAAGCATTGTATGGAAGAAAATGTCGTTCTCCAGTATGCTGGGATGAGGTGGGTGAAGCAACGTTGTTGGGACCGGAGTTGGTACGTATGACTACAGAAAAGATTCAAACGATCCGACAACGTATAAAAACCTCACAAGATCGACAAAAGAGTTATGCTGATCTTCATCGAAAGGACGTGGAATTTGATGTAGGAGATCATGTGTTCTTACGTGTTGCTCCATGGAAAGGAGTTACGAGATTTGGAAAGAGAGGAAAGCTCAATCCTCGATTCATCGGTCCATTTTTAATCCTCGATCGAGTAGGAACTGTGGCTTATAGACTCGCTTTACCGCCAAGTATGTCTCGTGTTCATAACGTTTTTCACATATCCATGTTACGCAAATATGTGGAAGACCCGAACCACATTATTGAGTTAGAACCGGACGAAATAGCGAAAGATTTGACGTATGAAGAAGTTCCTGTTCAAATCTTGGATAAGAAGGAACATATTCTACGCTCCAAGGTTATACCTCAAGTCAAAGTTTTGTAGAGAAACCACGATGTTGAGGAAATGACTTGGGAGTTAGACTCTGAAATGAAATCAAGGTATCCTTACCTCTTCGACATACCAGGTACGTACCCTAATTTCGAGGGCGAAATTTCATAAGAAGGGGAGGTTGTAAGACCCCAACTTTTATAAATAAAGATGAATTTTCTATAAATATCATTTTTAAATATTATGGAGTTAATTTGATATAATGTTATAGTTGTGGGTAATATTTATAAATTTTGCAAAGTACGCAAGTTGTTATATAATATTCGATTGGTCGGGAAATATTCATTTTAACAGGGAATATTCGTACAACGACACAATCATTGGTGGATCCCACAACGGAATTATTGTCGGATTGAGAAAACGACAAAAATATTTTATTAAAAATAACGGCGGAAATTTTACCATTGTTACTGTTGAACTACTCGGTAGTAAAAGTACAGTAATACGTGTGGTTGCATAGTAGCACACAGTATTGATTATTAATGCTTATGTGAGAAGTCACTCAGTTTGATTCAATTATTGTCAGTTAATAATATGAATTATTTAGCGATAATGACGTTTTGTTTTATTCGTATTATTAACGTAATAAAACAGAAACATCTTTTTATATAAAACAGAATACTTTATTAAAGTTATTCTATAAATAGAATATATTATATTTTATTTAAAAGATTTTTCTTTAAATATGGACCGTCAGATTAAAGTAATCAATCTGGATCGTTCATGGATTAGTTACTATGCATTCTATTTTTCTATAAATAGCAGCTCATTCCTTCATTATTTCTTACGAATTCACTGAACTCTAGAGAGAGAAACTATAGAGAGAAACTATAGAGAGAGAGAAGAAGAGTATTCTGCTACTTAACTACTTCCTTATTTCAGCTCGTCTTTAAAACGGTAAGGGGTGTTATTCTTTCTTATTCATGAAGAGAACTGTTGTTATTCCATTTCTTATTATTCTGTTGGAATAACCTGTATACGTGGTCTACCCTATACTTGGTGACATTCTTCTATTATTCTGTTGGAACATCCTGCCTGTGTGTTTTACACCGGACCTGGTTCCGTTTTTATTATTATTCTGTTGGAACATCCTGTCTGTGTGTTTTACACCGGACCTGATTCCATTTTTATTATTATTCTGTTGGAACATCCTGTCTGTGTGTTTTACACCGGACCTGGTTCCATTATTTATTATTCTGTCGGAATATCCTGTCTGTGTGTTTTACACCAGACCTAGTTCCATTATTTATTATTCTGTCGGAATATCCTGTCTGTGCGTTTACGCCGGACCTGGTTCCATTATTTATTATTCTGTTGGAATAACCTGTTTGTGCGGTCTATCGCATACATGGTGATTTCTTTTGTTATTCCATTCTTTATTGTACTCAATTGGTTAAGTTTTGACTTCTATACTCCATGAAATTTGTGGAATATCCTTGATAATTGCGTTTCATCCAGTATCTTTTCAAGAAAATATTCTTCTAAGTATTCTTGAATTTTACTCCACAAAGCAGTATCATGTTGACAATTTGGACGTTGTTAATTCTTGGATAAATTAATTCTTGAACTTGTTTTATTGAATTCTTATATCATTGTCATCATCCTCATGTTTATATTATGTTGAAAGTCATCTGTGGTCTGTAGTGCATAGATGGACTTGGTATGATTATGACCAGGGATTATTCGGTGTAATCATGACCGTAATGTTACAAATGATGTGGTAAAAGTCCTCATTGGCCCGTAGTGCATTGATGGACAGTTGTTGGCATGATCATGACCATTAATGAATATACGAATATCCTTGGCCGTAGTGCAGGGGTGATTCAATGATGTGGATTATTTTATTAAGCTGAGTCCCAGCGATCACAGTGTTGAAAAATCTTTTAAATCATAAAAGATAGTAGAGTTTATTTTTTACTTGACTCTTTTAATGGATTGCTTGTTCCGCTACAGTTAAACTTGATGTCTATTATATTTTATCAGTTTAACATTGTTGAAGGCTAATGATAATTTATTCTGTATTATCTTAGTCATGATATTTCTTACTGGGCTAGTTGAGCTCACCCTTTCTTTCACTGTTCTCTTCAGGAAATGAGAACGTAGCTGGGGCAAGTCGGGGAACGGAGTGATGGTCCGAATGATAGTATTAGTTAGTAGTACTCACTATTCTATGTAATGGTGTGTTAATAAATGTAATGAGGACTCCTTTTGAGTATGAATACTCTCTAGAAGATAATATTTGTATTCAAACTCACAGTTTATGTTTTATCGTATTGTACACGACAGTTGTATTAGTAAATTGTATTTGTATTTTGTACTATGTATCTGACGACCCAAGATGGGTGATGTATACCTAATTTTGGGGGCGTCACAGTCTGTACGTTTTACGCCGGACCTGGTTCCATTATTTATTATTCTGTTGGAATAACCTGTCTGTGCGGTCTATCGCATGCATGGTGATTTCTGTTGTTATTGTATTCTTTATTATTCTGTTGGAACATCCTGTCGGTGCGAATTTTGCCTGACCTGGTTTCGTTACTTATTATTCTATTGGAATAACCTGTCTATGCGAAGTACCACATATATGGTGATTTCTTTTATTATTCCATTCTTTATTATACTCAGTTGGTTAAAGTTTTGACTTCTATACTCCATGAAATTAGTGAAATATCCTTGATATTTGCGCTTCATCCAGTATCTTTTCATGAAAATATTCTTCTGAGCATTCTTGAATTTTACTCTACAAAGCAGTATCATGTTGACAATTTGGACGTTATCAGTTCCTGGATAAATTAATTCTTGAACTTGTTTTATTGAATTCTTATATCATTGTCATCATCCTCATGTTTATATTTTGTTGAAAGTCATCTATGGCCTGTAGTGCATAGATGGACTTGGTATGATTATGACCAGGGATTAATCGGTGTAATCATGACCGTAATATTACAAATCATGTCAAAAAAGTCTTCATTGGCCCGTAGTGCATTGATGGACAGTTTTTGGTATGATTATGGCTATGGATTCTCTTTGGTCTTAGTGCATAGATGAATTATTTTATGGCATGATCAGGATCGTTGATGAAAATATGATTATCTTTAGCCGTAGTGCATGGATAATTCGTGGTCGTGATACTAAAGAATATCCTTGGCCGTAGTGCAGGGTGATTCGATAATGTGGATTATTTATTAAGCTGAGTCCCAGCGATAAAAGTCATGAAAAACCTTTTAAATCATAAAAGATAGTAGATTTTATTCTCTACTTGACTCTTTTAATGGATTGCTTGTTCCGCTGCAGTTAAACTTGATGTCTATTGCATTTTATCAGTTTAACATTGTTGAAGACTAATGATAATTTATTCTGCATTATCTTAGTCATAATATTTCTTACTGGGATAGTTGAACTCACCCTTTCTTTCACTGTTCTCTTCAGGAAATGAGAACGTAGTTGGGACTAGTCGGGAAACAGAGTGATGGTCCTAGATGATAGCATTAGTAGTCCTCACTATTCTATGTAATAGTGTGATAATAATTGTAATGAGGACTCCTTTTGAGTATGGATACTCTCTAGAAGACAATATTTGTATTCAAACTCACAGTTTATGTTCTGTCGTATTGTACACGACAGTTATATTATTAAGTTGTATTTGAATTCTGTACCATGTATCTGGCGACTCAAGATGGGTGATGTATACCTAATTTTGGGGGTGTCACAATTAGCCTAATAAAACGAATAACTTTATAAAAGTATTCTGTTTTATATAAAAAAACTTTTCTGTTTTATTACATTAATAATACCAATAAAACAAAACTGAGTGACTTATCACGTAAGCATCAATAATCAATACCTTGTGCTACTATGCAACCACGCGTATTACTGTACTTTTACTACCGAGTAGTTCAACAGTATTAATGGTAAAACTTCCGTCGTTATTTTCAATAAAATATTTCTGTCGTTTTCTCAATCCGACAATAATTCTGTTGTGGGATCCACCAATGATTGTGTCGTCGTACGAATATTCCATGTTAAAACGAATATTCCCCGACCAATCGAATATTATATAACAACTTACGTACTTTATAAAATTTATAAATACTACCCACAACTATAACATTATATCAAATCCACACCATCATATTAAAAAAATTTATTTCGAGAAAATTAAATCTTATTCGTAAAATTTGGGGTGTTACATTTATCGATTCGACTCCTTTTCAAGAAATATTTTTCTTGGGAGTTGTTTTTTATTAATATCTAGATCACCAAAATATCCTAAATTAATATCTAGTGATGAATGGATCTCACCTTTTGCCTGGCGAGGAATTCTTATGAATAAAATCTCCTTATAGAATATGGGATATATTTTCGAGTAAATCTTGATTGCGTTGTTTTTTAGATCTATGAAATCTTAGATTTATGGGTTTCATTTCCTAGGTTTTAAGTTCCTTTAATAGATCTCGTCAATACGCGATAGACCCTCACAATTTCAATAATAGTTAGTGATATTAGAATTTCCCGATTTAGTTAATGATATAATTATGATGTTATTGATTTGTTGAGTGATCTATGAATTTAGGGTGTACAGAAGTCATTTCCCAAACTCTAAACTTTATTTATAGATATCGATTGTTTAATATAATTACGAATCATGTGAGTTTACGAATGAATTCAAGGCCATTGAACATCGTGTTTAATAGGAATTGAAGGATATTCTCATTATAGATATAGTTAACGATTGTAATTTTAATGATTCAATCGGTGTATATGTAATTCGGGCCTTAAAACGATATCGAGGGTTTCATCCCACAAAAATTGAATTTAAGTTATCTTGATAGTGAATTTTAATTATTGCGAGGTGTTTGGAATTATTTAGATGACTTACATTCCCACGGTTAACTCTAATCCTGTGACGCCCCCAAAATTAGGTATACTTCACCCGTCTTGGGTCGTCAGATACATGGTACAGAATTCAAATACAACTTAATAATACAACTGTCGTATACAATATAACAAAACATAAACTGTGAGTTTGAATACAAATATTGTAAGACCCCAATTTATTAATGAATAAAATCAAATTTTCTCTAAATATTATTGTGAATAATAAAGGGTTAATTTGATATAATACTTTGGTTATGGGTGAAATGTGCAAATTTTACAAAATAAGAAAGTGGTTATAAAATATTCATTTTGTCGGGGAATATTCGTTTGGTCGTGAAATATTATTGTTGTCGGGGAATATTCGTACGACGGAGCAGCCTTGTGTGGGCCCCATAACGGAAAGCGATTGGATGAAAAAAACGACAAGTATAAGTTGTTTATAAATAACGGCGTAGTTGTTACCGTTAATACTGTTGGAATACCCGGTGGTTAAAATACAGTAGCACACGGTATTGCACCAATTATTGATTCTTACGTAAGAAGGCACTACTCAATAATTGTTACAGTAGTTATTGTTCAGTATTTTATTTTATTGATTCAATAATTGTTGCGTTGATATTTTATATTATTGTTGTTTCAATAATTGTTGCTGCACAGTATTTTCCTTTATCAGATCAATAATTCATATTATTAGATAACATTATTGGCAATGTCTAGAAAGTTCTGTCTAAGGAGAGGTTTGGTCATCTAATTGCGCACCAGTAAAGAGAAATCCTTATTGGAAAGCCCCCTCTTTCCTGGGAACGGCCTGGTTGTCATAAATGTGATTCTGTAATATTATTTGTGAATAATTAATTATTGATTCATATGATAAGGAAATATTTATTTTATGTGGATATAAATGAGGGATATATTTTTGTGGTTAAAAATGAAGGAGTTAATGTTGAGGTTTTTATCAGTATTTTTGTCGGAATGGAGGTATTAAAAATTAGAGTTTTTGAGATATTTTGCGGGGGTTATAATTTTTAATCTGACCGTTGGATCGTGGTAATTTTTGGATATGTTATACATATATAAGTTGAGTATATGTCCACAAATTTTGAACCGTTAAAAATGAACGTATGATTTATTATGAATTTTACGAGATGACTGGTTCAGAAATTGTTGAATTTTCGGAGTTAATCATTTTGGTGGAAAATTCTAGAATTGGTGGGCCCCACTCTTGGTTGGTGAAGAAATGTGTTGAGATTTTTATTCAAATGTGGTGGGTGAGAATAGTACCAGGTAAAGTCATCAGGTTGCAGGTTAAGTCTGCTTCGGCGTGCTAACATTTTCCTATAAATAGAGGGCTAAGTTAGAATTGAAAATCACACCAAAAACAAGTTTTCTCTCTTTCTCTCTCTAGATTATTGATGTATTTTGTGAGTATTTAGATACTTTGAGAGTTTCTATTCATCAGAGCAAGTTTTTTTTAGCCTTATACCAGTATTCCGACCAGAAGTACTGATATCTTGAGGTAAGGGATATTATTTTCTTCTTAATGATATTATTTTCTTCAATATCATTATGCTGAAATATTGATATGAGTTTTTATCAAATTTAGAACTTTTTGTGTCGGGGTTACTATTCACGTATGTGGCACTATTCACGTATACGGTACTATTCACGAATACGGCACTATTCACCGAAAAATAAAATTTTTCCTTTTTGTCCAGGATGTCTATTATGGTTACTATCTTTGATTGTATCCATGTTTTGATCTTTATTTTTGAATTCTGCTTCACAATTGATTATTATGAAGTATTATTGATCTTGGATAAACTGTTATACGAATCCCTAATATTTGTCCTTCTGTCTCACTGGATTCGTTTCCTTTAAAATATTTTTCATCATCCTCAGTCCTAAATGATGATACTACTGAATATCTTTGGCCTGTAGTGCAAAGATGAATGATTAACTGTTAAATATCTTTGGTCCGTAGTGCAAAGATGAACAGGTGTTGAGATGAACATGACCGACTGGTGATACAAATGAATATCTTTGGCCTGTAGTGTAAAGATGAATATTTGGTTAAAGATGATTATTAATCGATGTTACAGGGATAAAATATTGATGATGGACTTTTAAATCTTAGAAGATAGTAGAATTCTTTCTCTACTTGACTCTTCTAATGGTTTGCTGTTTCCGCTGCAGTTGTTGATCTAAAACTTGTTGTCGATTATATTCTATCAGATTTTTTCCTGTTGAATGCTAATGATAATTTGTTGTATATTATCTTAGTCATAATATTCTTTACTGGGCTAGTTGAGCTCACCCTTTTCCTTTTTGTTCCATTATTCTTCTCAGGAGGTGAGAACATAGCAGGATCTAGTCGGGGTATGGAGTGATGGTTCCAGAAAGATGTTTTAGCAGTCCTCACTATTTCTGTAAAATAGTGTTTGAATAATTGTATTGAGGACTTATTTGAGTGTGGATATTGTCTAGAAGATAATATTTGTATTTAAACTCACAGTATGTGTTGTCGTATTTTGAACGATAATTGTATTATTGAAGTTGTAGTTTACTTTCTGTACCATGTATTTGGCGACTCAGAATGGGTGTTGTATACCTATTTTGGGGGCGTCACAAATATTGTCTACTAGAGAGTATTCATACTCAAAAGGAGTCCTCATTACAATTATTAACACACTATTACATAGAATAGTGAGGACTACTAACTAATATTGTCATTCGGACCATCACTCCGTTCCCCGACTTGCCCCAGCTACGTTCTCATTTCCTGAAGAGAACAGTGAAAGAAATGGTGAGCTCAACTAGCCTAGTAAGAAATATTATGACTAAGATAATGCAGAATAAATTATCATTAGCCTTCAACAATGTTAAACTGATAAAATATAATGGACATCAAGTTTAACTGCAGCGGAACAAGCAATCCATTAAAAGAGTGAAGTAGAAAATAAACTCTACTATCTTTTATGATTTAAAAGATTTTTTAACACTGTTATCGCTGGGACTCAGCTTAATAAAATAATCCGCATCATCGAATCACCCCTGCACTACGGCCAAGGATATTCGTGTATTCATTAATGGTCATGATCATGCCAACAACTGTCCATCAACGCACTACGGGCCAATGAGGACTTTTGCCACATCATTTGTAACATTACGGTCATGATTATATCGAATAATCCCTGGTCATAATCATACCAAGTCCATCTATGCACTACAGGCCACAGATAACTTTCAACATTTATAAATATGAGGATGATGACAATGATATAAGAATTCAATAAAACAAGTTCAAGAATTAATTTATCTAGGAATTAACAACGTTCAAATTGTCAACATGATACTACTTTGTGGAGTAAAATTCAAGAATGCTTAGAAGAATATTTTCATGAAAAGATACTGGATAAACCGCAATTATCAAGGATATTCCACTAATTTCATGGAGTATAGAAGTCAAAACTTAACCAACTGAGTATAACAAAGAATGTAATAACAAAAGAAATCACCCGGCATGCGATAGACTGCACAGACAGGTTATTCCAACAGAATAATAAATAATGGAACCAGGTCCGGCGTAAACGCACAGATATGATATTCCGACAGAATAATAAATAATGGAACCAGGTCCGGTGTAAAACACACAGACAGGATATTCCGACAGAATAATAACAAGACGGAACCAGGTCCGGTGTAAAACACACAGACAGGATGTTCCAATAGAATAATAATAAAAACGGAACCAGGTCCGGTGTAAAACACACAGACAGGATGTTCCAACAAAATAATAATAAAAACGGAACCAGGTCCGGTGTAAAACACACAGACAGGATGTTCCAACAAAATAATAGAAGAATGTCACCAAGTATAGGGTAGACCGCGTATACAGGTTATTCCAACAGAATAATAAGAAATGGAATAACAACAGTTCTCTTCATGAATAAGAAATAATAACACCCCTTACCGTTTTAAAGAAGAACTGAAATAAGGAAGTAGTTAAGTAGCAGAATACTTTTCTTTTCTCTCTCTATAGTTTCTCTCTCTAGAGATCAGTGAATTCGTAAGAAATAATGAAGGAATGAGCCGCTATTTATAGAAAAATAGAATGCATAGTAACTAATCCATGAACGGTCCAGATTGATTACTTTAATCTGACGACCCATATTTAAAGAAAAATCTTTTAAATAAAATATAATATATTCTATTTATAGAATAACTTTAATAAAGTATTCTGTTTTATATAAAAAGATGTTTCTGTTTTATTACGTTAATAATACGAATAAAACAAAACTTCATTATCGCTAAATAATTCATATTATTAACTGACAATAATTGAATCAAACTGAGTGACTTCTCACATAAGCATTAATAATCAATACCGTGTGCTACTATGCAACCACACGTATTATTGTACTTTTACTACCGAGTAGTTCAACAGTATCAATGGTAAAACTTCCGCCGTTATTTTTAATAAAATATTTTTGTCATTTTCTCAATCCGACAATAATTTCGTTGTGGGGTCCACCAATGATTGTGCCGTTGTACTAATATTCCCTGTTAAAACGAATATCCCCGACCAATCGAATATTATATAACAATTTGCGTACTTTGTAAAATTTATAAATATTACCCACAACTATAAGATTATATCAAATTAACTCCATAATATTCAAAAATGATATTTATAGAAAATTCATCTTTATTTATAAAAGTTGGGGTCTTACAAATCCTATTTTCAATGCTTGATTTTATTTTTTGACATATGAAAATGATTTTCGAACGAAATTGCAAAGATCTTTTATAATCGAATCAAACTAAGTTATTAGATTACTTTTAGGGTAAAATGGGAAGTAATAGAGAACACCGATTCTTATTTAGCGAAGGGTTTGTAAAACAATATTTTTCCTAAACGACACCACAAAATTCTTGTCAAATGAAATTTAAAACCAAACTTTTCCTTCAAAACAAAACTTTCACGCATAGGTTCAAAGAGGCTCAAAATTGTTTCCAAAATAATGCACCCATCAAAACTTTAACGATTATAAGAGACAATACCCTAGATTCCACAACTTAACCTTAGGTAACGATCCCTAAGTTATTTACATTTCATGACTTGACTCTGGGAGATGATATCCTATATTTTGACTTTAAAGGCATAGAAGACGATACCTTATATATGTTTCACGATTCAATCCAAATTAGCTATAGGAGACCATACTCTAGATATTCCCAAATGACACAATTCACATAGGCACAAAACACAAACTTCACGTTTCTCAAAGCAATCCATTTAATCTTTTAAAAAAAACATTATAAAAACGATAATCTTGTTTAACAGAAGTCGAGGGGTGACTAACATTTCTTGTCGCTTAAGCAAATCTCCGAACTCTATGAATTTCAGTTGCGGATCAATTTTAGGGAGTCACACAATGGGGTATCTCAATTCTCGATTATTAAAATCTAAAAATTCGAATGAATTGATATATTTATTTAAATTTTTACCAATTTGTTGACTGTCTAATTGCCCCCGTTAAAATCAAATGTTCAAACTGTGTCGATATTTATGCAAATTTTTTTCTTTCTAAAATCACTCTTAAATTTTGCGATCTCTAATCAGAAAAGAAAAAAGAAAAATCCGAGGTCGACAGCTTCTATAAAATTTAAAATGTTATATTTCAAGTAAAATTATAATATTTTCTTTTACTTACACGTAATAAACAAGGAATAAATATTTTTTTTGGTTAATTTTCATGCAACTTGACCATTAGGCCCCGCCCCGGTTGTTACCATGAAAAGGTTTTAAAAAACAGGGCGGGGGTAAAAACATTATTAAACAATAAAACTCGCTCATCTACAGTCAGCCACAGGCATTTCGTTTGTTCACATTTCACACTCCAAAACATCACTGCTCGACTCTGCTCAGCTCTCACAAATGGAGGTCCCCAAAGATCAAATGTCTACACTCCTCGACTTCGGCCTGTACAACTCTGCTCAAATGCTCGTAAGTCTCGTTCATACCAATTCCCAATTGTAACATCAGATCATTGGATTTATTATTAGGGTTTCTATTAATTGATGGTTACACACTGTTTATGTATCTCAATCTTCATAATTCATGAGTAGGTAGCTTGCTTATTTTGATTATCTAGCTACCTATATTTGATTTCTGGATGGATCAGGGTTGTTTTCTTGTTTCATCGTTGTCTATAAATGCTGAAACTAGCCCTCATCTCAAGGCTGAAAATTTGGTGAGTTTTCTTTTTTGGTTACTTTATTTTCTGTCTGTTCTTGATTAACCGCATTGATTAATTATCTGTTTTCTTTCTTTCTTTTTTTTTTAAAATAAAAAATAATGAAAGGAAAAGTTATTTATTAATGCTTGGTTTGTGATGCATTGTTGCAGGCGCTTCTTGGTGATGCTTTGTTTCGAGAAAAAGAGTATAGGAGAGCAATTGTGAGCCTGCGTCCATACTACTATTTATTTTTTATTTTCAACGGAAGAGAATAGAGGAGAGAATATATTTCATTTTCATATATGGGAATAACTTACCACTAATGAAATCGGTGAAATGAACTACCATTAGTTAAATCCCAGAAATGCTGACAACCTTTTTAATCCTCTTTGTGTGTGTGTGTGTGTGTGTATATATTGGTAATGAACTTCTAAATAATTTAAGTAGGTATAACCAAGTTGATTGAGAATGAAATCAGTTTATTGCAGTTGTACACTTGTACGCACACATGGGCCTTTATTGTTTTATAATGACATTATTATTTCCAAATACATTTGGTAAAGTTGTTAGGGATTTGTCACCTGTAAGGACGTTTCCATTCAAAACCGTTTTGAAGAGTTGCAAATGTTTGCTCAGTATCTGTAGGTGTACTTGAACGCCTTTCATTGTTCCTCATTTATTTTGTAACCTAAATACATATAAAGCATTCTTGGGACACTGTTGATCACATCTCGTTTTGTTTTATGCATAGGTGGGATCCCAAGGTTTTTGACAGAAATAAGGGACTGCATTATTTTTTCTGTCTTTCTAATTTTTTATAATATATTTTACTTTATATATTTGATAAAGTAACTAAGAGGATGTAGTTAATCTAATATTATCTCGTAATCATGTGGGAAAGTTCATTCTTTACTGCAAAAGAAAGAATAATTTGAAATATTGAGGACGACCTTTCCTGCCGTAGTTGCATAGGGTTAATTGATGTGGTGTTGTATGTGTGTTCTTTATCTTGGACAAAACTTGCTTCATCTATTTATAGTTTCCTTGAATGTTTGTACTATTGAAGGATTATCTCTTATGGTAGATTTGACTTACCTTTATGCTATTGTATATTGTTGTGATATCATTACTTCAAGATTTATCGTGTCGAAGAGCTGCTAACTTGTGATTCAATAAAACATGTTTTTTCTCATGATTTGTACTTGTGTCTTCCTTGAACTATAGCTTTAAACATTATTTTTAGGAAGACATGTACGCTTATTTTATGTGCATGTTTGTTGGGGTTTTGTAGAATTAGAAGTTTTGGCATTGAGCGAGGGATTTCTTATCCTCTTACTGTTTTGCTATTTGACAGCACATGTACAAGCAAGCCTTGCAATACTACAAGCTTGTTCCCAAACAAAATACAACAACTAGAACTTCATTGACTGCAGTAAACAGGTCTTCTTCCCCAAATTCTTTTAACATTTCAGCAATAAACGAAAATGAGGTAGTTTGTGTTCTCTTATACCTTTGATTATATCTAGGCGTAATTTCATAACTTGGTTTAAGTTTGAAGAAGAATAATTGAATTTTTTCTTTGTATTTTTTATTTCAAAATCAGGTGAAGTTCAAAGTTGCATCTTGTCACTGTGCACTAAGTGAGAACAGAGCCGCACTTGTCGAGGTTCCAAATTAATACCTAATCCTAGATGATATCCCTCTTTAAGTACTTTGTTTTATATAAACTTTTTGATCATTATGGTAGGTTTTACTCAAGTCTGACATTCTCTCTTTTTTGCTAACTCACTTCTAGATGCATGCACACTAAATCCTCCCTCCTCTGTCTTTTTCTGCCAAATAGTTGTGTAGATGATAGGAATGCATAATAGGCAGGAAAAATTTGTTGTTTATCTCATATCTTGGGAGCTTTCTGTGTCATCCATTTGCATTGATGGACAGACAAGCCTGGGTATGCCTTAGAGTTCCACTGCATATTTTATGATAAAAGTTGATCTTCACTACCTTCAGTTTGCTACATCTTCCACAATTATAGAAGAACACTAATCTATCCATTTATGGTTTATTATCACAGATGGAGGGAATCCCAAGTAAAACAAGGAATTTGCAGATGAATCTATTAATGGGAAAGCTTTATCGAAATTCAAGACAAACCCGTGCTGCCATTTCATGTTACAAAGAATGTTTAAGGTCTGTCATGTTATTTTCTTGATGACTGTTTTCTTTCTTTAAAATATACCCTTGTATGTCTGTGACATGTCTTTGTTCCATTAATGTTGTTCCTGTTTGGTTACTTTATTGAATAATTATCTTATTTTCTTTAATTTTTTTCATATTCTACGTGCTGGTCTTTATTTTCTAGTTAGTCCGCTGAGCATGTTTCATCCACACGTTTGCAAGGATTACCATATGTCACTATTGTCATATAATGTTTTACTGTTTTCAATATATGTTGGTACTTTATTGTATGCTTGTCATATTTTTGGTGTCCTTTCGACAGGCATTGCCCTTGCATCATCGAGGCTATCATAGCCTTGGCTGAACTAGGTGTTGCGGCAAAGGACATTATTTCATTGTTTCCTCAGGTGTGGTGGTAATTTTGTAGTTGTCTGTCAAAATTGGACTGTATATAACTAACATAACTTTCTACTTTTTTCTTATTTGGGATTAGATGTAACCATGCCTTCTCCTAATTATTGTTACTGTATTTGTTTATTCAAGACTTGATTAAAAAAAGGTTTATCATCCACCATTTCTAGTATTTAAAGGTCATTATAATTGGTTATAGTTGCAAATTGAAACCAAAAATATTCTTAATGGGCATGCCAACACAAGAATTCTAAACTTGAACTTGATACTGCATCTGGTATAGTGCAAGCTAAGTGTCTCACTTTCTAGTTTTCAGATTGGATGTGTAAGAATTTGGTTGACATTGTTGCACATTACATCAGAGATTTTTCATTCTAGGCTGATTTTTTCTTTATAAGACAACTGTTGTGAAATTAAGTGCTGGCCTATCTAGAGTTGATTGTTTGAAAAGAACGGCTATAACCATTTCATCCATTCCTTTAGGCATGCTTGAGATTAGCAAAAAAATCTGATACTTCCTTCAATATCTGAGGAATCAGAAAATTATCCTCATCAGCTCAGACCCATCCACTATAGGATATTGATCTGTATAGATATATGCTGACAATTAATGGTAATACTTTTTATTCCCTTTGTTGTTACAGACCCCAAATAGAAGCGGGAGGCCTCCTTTTGATCATTTAGACTCAAGTCGTTGGTTGCAGGTAAGTTCACAATTACTAGCAAATATGTTGTGCATGTGGTTGTTTGGGTGTATTAGCTTCTGATTCCTTAATGTTTTAGCATCTCGACTAGGAAAAAACACAATGAAATCAAAGGCAAGCTTAATACAACTATCCTGTTCTAACTGTTTGAGTTGTATTATACTGACAGTGGTTCTCCCTTTCACAATTAGAATAAAAGAAAAGAAAAGATGAATTAGATTTACTATCAGTAATTAAAAAACAAGAAATTAAGAGTATCATTCCCTAATCCGTAGATGACCATGGCACCATGCTCTTATATTAGCAAGACCTTTGAAATTACTAACCCTATCCAAGTATATATTAAGTTATTAACATAAACCTTGCAGCACATTAATTTTTTTTATCCCGAGTTGTTTCTACTTTTTTTTTCGAACAAGAATAAAGTTTATTAATACAAGAAACTAAGAAAAAGAATACAAGTAGAGGGGGACACGGAGATTACACACCCTATAAACAAGTAAAAATATGAAGAAAACGCTTCAAAAAGTGCAGTTTTCCAATCTCTAGAAATATTAAACAAAAAATTGACCTAAAGACACCAATGCCGGAACATAGAGAAGCAAGAAAAGTTATCTCTGAGATGAAGAACTTCATATGCGAATATCTGTTTAAGCTGCATTCTACTTATAATTAATATATTCATCAAAATAATTAAGTAATTCATGGTGGATGCAATAGCGATTAGTCCTTTGAGTGGAATTGTATAGTGTACACTGACGTGGAACCTACTTTTGGCCAAATTAGTTGGTCTGTTTTGATAGAAAAAGAAATCAATGTAGCTTGTATATTTAGAAGTTACATCCATAATTCTCAAACAATGTACACACAACTTCAGTTGAAGTCAAGGAAAGTTGTTTCAAAACTTTTGATGTCTTGTGTTGTTGTTTGCACTTCAACAATAATCTTGACCTTTAATTTTATGTGCAGCGTTACATCGAGGCCCAATGTTGCATTGCTTCAAATGATTATAAAGGTAGAATGAATTTTATTGAAGTTGGAAGATGATGTTTTTCCTTGTTTGTAATTGGTGTGGTGAATCTATGAATACGAGTATCGTTGTGTATCCATGATTATTGTTTAGAATTTTTAGTATGCATCACATTGCCAACATGCCATTTTTTTGGACTAGTCAAATCTACTAAGTTAATCATCGTGTATCTATCACTGAATACAAACACAACCACACACGTGGATACACAAGTTAACTCATTTGAAAGAATCATCCTTGTGAAAGAACAATATTTTTCTTGGTACATGCTGTCATTTTATAGATCTAACTTTACTTCTAAGTTTTTAACTTGACTGAATCTTGGATGTACGCCCATGGTTTAGATATTAAATATAAACATTTTCTTCCATCTCTGTTTATGGAGACCTTCCATGACAATTTATAGGTGCCATTGCGTGGTACATGGTATTGACTATTATTTTGGTTGAGTGTAAAAGTAACCACTTCATGCATCATCTGAAGTACAAGGTAAGATCTGTATGTAGTGGACCCCTTCCAACAGTTCCCTGGTTGGAGGGAATAAACACTGGGTAATGGCCCATCTTAATAATTATTCACGTTTTCCCCTTTGGCAGGTGGTCTAGAACTCTTCACAGAACTTCTGCAACGTTTTCCTAACAACATACATGTCTTACTTGAAATAGCAAAGGTTAGACATAGTAGCCTTCTAATGATTATAAGCTTGCTACGTGTGCCATAAAATTGTCATATTTGCCTTAAAGCTGAATGTCATCTTATATCTGAAGTAAACATGTTAAGGTGGATCATGGATGTACTTATATTTGTTTATAATAATCTGCAGCTTAGCAGGAGATTATTTTCTATCAACATATATAGTTCGACAGAGCATTAGAGCATTATTTGTTCCTACTAACAAACTTGTTGCGTAATTGTAATTTCATACCGTCTCTTCATGGTTCTTATGCATAACTAGTAACACAGGTAAATTGAGTTAGTTTTATTGTCTAGTTTTGGGTTTCGGCTATGGAAGACTATTGAAGAATTTCTTATATGATTTATGTGAGTTGTTCTAGTCTAGGAGTTCTTTTTTCTTGTTCCAATACTTCTCTTTAGGGGTACTAGTTTGCTTCATTCTATGCGTATTCTGAAAAATCATAATTAAAGGAGATTTTTTTTATTATGCAAATAAAGTTGTTAATAGGGACTCACTTATCAGAAAAAAGAACCAATTGATAGGGATTGCCTGTGATATAACTTAGTAAACAAGGCTACTACTAAGTTGGTTGAAGAACATCTCTGGACAGCATCTTCGTAGAGAATGCGAGTTTCTAGTTTATTTGATGATAATTTTTTATTGTTTTTGTGGGTGTTTAAGAAGTAGTGAACAGTAAGTTAGCATAAATGAAAATTTTGAAGTGTAGAAGTATAGTATTTACTCAGTACTGTTGGAAAAATTGGAGAAAATAGTGTTCCAAGTCTATGTATGTTCAACCCAGCTATACTATTTATTAAATTTATAATACTGCCGTTTAGGTTAATAGAATTTTAGTTTGTCTTATGGTAACTTCTTTGTTTGAACTTCAAAGGTTGAAGCCATTATTGGAAAAAATGATGAAGCCATTATGAATTTTGAGAAGGTAATCGAAATTCTTCTTATTTATTACGTTCATTGATTCTTTTTCTTGTTACTTGAATTCATTGTTATCTCTGGTAACAGGTTCGATCCATTGATCCGTATGTGATAACCTATATGGATGAATTTGCAATGCTTTTAAAGTTAAAGTCTGACAATTCAAAGTTAAACAAGTTAGTGCATGAATTGCTAAGCATTGATCCCACAAGGCCCGAAGTCTTTGTGGCTTTGTCTGTTTTGTGGGAAAGGAAAGATGAGAGAGGAGCTCTATCCTATGCTGAGAAGGTGAGTTTAACTAATTTGGAGTAGACCTATTCATCAAAGATACTCAACTCAATTCAACTAGTTGGAGTAGGAAGATAGAAAATAGTTAATTGGGAGTAGAGAAACTACTTTCTACATACTAACATATTCAACTCTTCTATTATTATTTATGCAAACAGAGCATTCGAATTGATGAGAGACACATACCGGGTTACATAATGAAGGTATGGATTTTTTTTTGTTTATAACTAATTTGGGGTAGTTCACCCTACAGAATAGCACGAATATTTGGAGACATGCATTTATTCATCTGAACAATGCCTTTTATCCCAAACTAGATTTGTTTGTTCATATATTGTATACTTTCAGGGTAATTTGTTCTTATTAATGAATCGGCCAGAAGCCGCTGTAGTTGCCTTCAGGGGTGCTCAGGAATTGAGACCTGATCTTCGTTCCTATCAAGGTGTGTTTTGCAAGGGAAAGCTATCAGATTAATGCTTTACTTGCAACAAAAATATGCATATTGTGTTTATCTTCAACTACTGCTTTGATGCAATACCTTTTTCACCATCCACATTGACTTTCTGCTCCTCCTTCTACTACTACTACTTATCAGGTTTGGTTCGTTCCTATTTGGCACTTTCAAAGCTAAAAGAGGCTCTACATGCTGCAAGGGAGGCAATGAAGGCCATGCCTCAATCAGCTAAGGCTCTAAAATTGGTTGGAGATGTACATGCTAGTAACTCTAGTGGCAGAGAGAAGGTATGTTAAGATCATTTTTGCCATTGATTTAGTGCCTGTGTAATCGTTGGCGGATCACTTGTTAATTTATTTTCTAATAGCTGTGTGAATTTATGGTAAATACACATTTGTGGTGGACTGCTGTGTGACTAAACACATGATATATGATGCTATATTGAATTTATTTTACTTTGTATGGTAATTGAATGATGTTAGAAATTATACTTAAATTACTTCATGAAAAGTCTGATGTTCAGTTATCCTCAGAAATATCAATGTATTCTTACTAAATACTTCAGAATTTCAGGAGGGTTTTGGAATGTTAGGTCGTTATAAGATTTTCTGCTAAAACTTTTGGCTTTGAATGTTGTGATTTGTGATCTTTGTGGGAACTATTGACAGGCAAAAAAGTTCTATGAGTCAGCCCTTAGGTTGGAACCTGGTTACCTTGGAGCTGCATTAGCTTTGGCTGAGCTCCACGTCATTGAGGGCCGAAATGGAGATGCTGTATCTCTCCTTGAGCGCTATCTCAAAGACTGGGCTGATGACTCTCTTCATGTTAAGCTGGCTCAAGTATTTGCTGCTACGAATATGTTGCAAGAGGCTCTGTCGCATTACCAGGCTGCATTGAGGTTAAACCTTTCTAGATTTGTTTGATTTTGGTTTTATTGATGATTACAAACAAACTGATAGTATTATATTCTAGTTCAGAATGCTTAGCCAATAAGCAGACACCATTAGATGGGGAAAGTTAAAAAAGGAAGAGAGAAGAAAATACCAGCACACTCTCCACATTATAGATGCCAACAATTCTATTCTAAATGTGCATTTCAGGATAAGTCCCCAAAACGATGCTGCAAAAAAGGGGTTAGAGCGCTTGGAGAAGCAGATGAAGGTCTGCATTTTAATTTATCTTTCATAAATAAGCCAACTGCTGTGTGTGTGCGGGCGCGCTTATAGGCGTGTGTATAAAAATGTCCCCTATGACTCTCCTGTAAACTTTTTCATTTTGGGAAATTTCTAGCATGTTTTTCTAAAAGCAGGATGGCTAAACTTGCATTTGATTGGAAAAAAGAATGAAATAGAAATATCCACAAATATGTTCTTGGTATTTGCATGTGTCCTCGCATGGATTAACAAAGGTGTTTTGTAGGGAGTGGATCCGGATGCACCTGAAGAAGAGGAGGAAAATGAGGTCGAGGATGCTGATGGAGACCCAGAAGAGGCCGACCTTTTGTGAGGCAATGGTACATAAAAGATGGTTAAGCTGCTTTCAAGAGCGGAGTTCATGTCATGTCATGCTTGGGTTGGGGGGGGACTGTTACCCATACAAAGAACTTTATAATGAAAGTGGAGTTTAGCTTTGTTGTTACGCTGAGCACATTACCAGATCAAATTTGGTTGGAGGTGAGCTTTCAAGGAAGAGGATAACAAGGACTGTAATTTAGGGATTGTGAAAGTTATTGCATGTTTTGTTTTGGCGCAATTTTTGTGATGCTCTAATATTTGATTTTAAGATCGTATATGTAATCTCTACACCTCAAAACAACAAGTGTAATAATCTCTATATGTTTATTGGAATGACTACTTGATCGATTCAACACGAAATGCTTCCATCAGTGTGATCTTTTATATTTTTTTTTGTTTTTGTTTTTGTTATTGCTTTTGATTTTATTTTATTTTTTCCGAACAAAGTGCGATACATCTTTCTTTCTTGGTATATTCATATTTGCAAAATGAGTTTTAGTAGTCCATCTTTTAATTTGAAAGAAACAGTTTCATTTTAATTGATTATATATACGATAAAATGACACAATGTCCAAAAAGTACAGTATCATAATATATTTAATGATAAACATCAAACAAAATGTAAGTTTAGAGTTTGTTAATATGTTATTTGTCTATAAATGAAAATTTTATTTAGACATAATTTATTTTTTTCTTAAAACCAATATTATTCATTGGATTTAATATGAAAAACAATTCTCATGAACGAACTGGATAGGGAAATCAATAACTATTTTGTTCTGATGACCATCGTGTTCGACGACAAGCAAAAGAACAGAAAAAAATAAAATGCTCTATAAGTGCATGCATCGGTCGTTATGAGAAAATCAGATTAATTCCTTTTAAATATGTTTGCGGTATATATATAATCCTATTTGAATATATGCTAATATGCATGCATGTTTTGATCAGTACATTTGCCTCATGTCGTGTACATAAATTTGAGCAAACATGTAGAAGAAATAAACAGCTGTCAAATTATAATATTAATTAATTGTGAACAAAAACTTGATTAATAGAATGAAAATGACATATATAGGAGGAGCTAGCTAGCTAGCTAGCTCAGTAGCTTATACAAAAAAAGTAGATAATTAATACTTAGCCTATCTCTAATTATTCAGTACTACTCCCACTATAAAATTAAGTAAGTTTATAATTATGCATGCCAAGTTGATTAGTACTAATATAATCCGACATTATTAACTCGATCTTGTTTGCAGCTAGCTAAAATGCAATTATTATTAGTGTACGTAGTAGTATAATTATATTAAACCCATAAAGCTCCCGCCCTTTGAAGTATTGGCTTTAAGTTACGCTTGAGGTGAAGACTCATGACCTCATTAACTCCACCCACCAGTTCACCGCCAATGAACACAGCCGGCACCACCGGATTGCAGCCTAGCCTTGACAGTGCCTGCTCGATTTCTCGGCCACTCGAAATTTGATCGAGCTCGTAAACCGCAGGGTTAACACCAAAATCATGAAAGAGGGACTTGACAGTGTGGCTCATGCAACAACTACTCCTACTAAATATCACCACCGGCCTCTCGGACACCATTTTCGTTACACTTTCCATTAATACAAATTTATCTCGCTAGGAATTAATTAATTAGGAAATAAAAAATGAAAAATATTTCTTGGTAGAATATATATATATATATATATATATATTAAGTTGGGGAAAGAAAGAAGTAGAGAATTAAGTGAAAGGAGATATATATAAGAATGTGGGATATATATTGTGAACTAGGAGGTAGGGTTTTTTGATGTGGGGAATTAGTTGAGAAGCCCGTGAAGGGATTTATATAGGATTGGTAATTAAAAGGTGGATTTTTTCACAAGAAAAAAAAAAGACAAAAATAAATATATTTTTTAAAGAATGTGTTCCATATGATATTTTTGGTTGGTTGTAAAGCTAATGCAGCTAGCTAGGTACACAATTCATTAGTTGATAGTGATGGATTTATATATATATATATATATATATATATATATATATATATATATATATATATATAACACAATAAAAAGTTGAATGCACGATAACGAATCTCTGCATACGGAAATCGAAGACTTGTTGATGATACGGCCAATTCAAATGATGTATATATATATATATATATATATATATATATATATATATATATACTAGATGTGTGTCGTGATTTCGGCCGTGTATGGACGGTCTTAAATTTTGGACGACCCAAATGATTTATTGAGTGAGCGGGAAATTTCAAATCATTTGTATTTTATTAGATAGATGGATGGTGGGATTTATCCCAAATTTTGAACGGCCCAGATGATTTATTGAATGAGCGAAAAATTCAAAATCATTTATATTTTATTAAATAGATATAAATACATATAAATAATGGGATTTAGTTACCACCGGCCCTTTATATTAATTTCTCCAAGTTTAATCTATGTATAGAGTATATAATAGTGTAGCACTCTTGGGGATAATATGAAAGGCAGTTTGGCCTGATCCACAATTTAATCTAGTAATTATATTTGATGGTCATGGCCCTAGCTAGCTATGAATTAGAGAAGCTTATGGTAATTACCAACCCTAGGTAGTAGGTAGTGCGTTGTTGAGAGGGTAGTGGGGCAGGATTTGGTGGTATTAATATTATTTTTTAAAAAGAATTAATTACTAGCTAAGCTAGTGTTACTTAATTATATAGCTATATATGAGTAGCAAATTTTAGTTGGTTAATTTGTGGTGGTCCGTGACATTAACTTTCTACAAGGCATATATCTATCTATCTTGGAGAAAGAATGATTTATCCGGTTGGGACCTTATTTCTGTCTTTCTTTCCCCATAACAAGATTCGCGACGTCTTCCAAGCATTTCACAAAAGAAAAAGGAAACGAATTAAAACAATAAGAATATTAGATAGAATTTGTTTGCAAAATTTTGTAAATGAAAATAAAAATTATAATTATCAAAATTATATCATGCATGACCAATATGATCAAATTAACAAAAACTCTTGTTGGACAGGTCTAATTTCCTCCATCAAGAACTTATGCATGGATCAATCAAAATAAAAAACTTATATTTTCACACGATTCTCTCTTACATGAGTATATATATGAAATCCCATTTTCATTTCATGATAAAGAACCATGAGAAAATATCAAAAATACGCGTGAAAATATTACTCTCCGTCAAATATATATCTCTTCAATCTCAAGCTTGTCTAGCTTGTGGAAGATGTATACATATATATGTTTATTTTCCTAGCTATTAATTATTTTCAATAAGGAAAAGGGTACAATTAATGAAAGTAAGCAGTTTGGCATGCATGAGCTGGTCCCCTACGTTATCTTATCTAATTAATTTCATGTCACAAATTAATTTTTACAAACCTGTATACGTATTTTATACTTTATATATATTTATACGATTTCAATTCTTCAAAATTCAATATCATTTTCACCTCTCTATCATCAGAATTAAGTCTCTTGTATGTTTTGTTGAATGCGATCTTCAACTTTTTAAGCTTTTCGTCACCAATTCGAATCTAGCACGTGCTATGGAAATATATATATATATATATATATATATATATATATATATATATATATATATATATATCCAATGAAATTAATTAATGGTGTGCACATTGAGTATGGATTGGGTAAGTACTTAAAGTAAAGTTGAAGAAAGTAAAGTGGA
This sequence comes from Panax notoginseng, assembly GCA_016801055.1. Lineage (NCBI taxonomy): Eukaryota > Viridiplantae > Streptophyta > Magnoliopsida > Apiales > Araliaceae > Panax > Panax notoginseng. The sequence goes on from CM029022.1 coordinate 22,730,453, forward strand.
CGTCAAGCTTACGTGGGAGGATAATTAAGAATTAATGCATGCATGCGGTGGAGGTTCTTGGCATCCCACAACTGAGATGTCAGATGAGTGCATGTGTGGGGTTGAGGAGGGGTACGTACAAGGGAATGTACAATTTAATTGGCCGGTGCTGTGCACTCTTCACTATTATTCCTTCCTACCCTTGTGATGAATTGTGACAACACAAACACAAAATTCCGATAAAGTATATATATAGAGAGAGAGAGCCCGGTTCCACTCCCGAATTTTAATACCGTCCGACTTTTTTTAATTTTTTTTTGTTTTTGTTTTAAAACAATTAATTTTTTTTAATATTTCATAGAATTGAAATTTTTTCATAATACAATTTTTTGGGTGTGATTTAGATGCATATAACAAAATATGTATGTACAGTATTATAGAAAAATACTGTATTATGAAAAAATTCCAATTTCATAAAATATTAAACTTTTTTTTAGTTATTTTTTTAAAAAAAAAGCAAAAAAAAATAAAAAATAGGGTCCGTATTTTAATCAGGTCCGAAAGTCCAGACCTGATCCTCATTCTCTCTCTCTCTCTCTCTCTCTATATATATATATATATATATATATATATGAACTATAGCGGTAGGACTATGTCGACGAGTTTTTTGGACAATGACGACGGGTATAACTATGGCGATGGGTGAAACCGTCGCTATAACCTATAAAATCATCATCATAAGCGACTGTGTAATACACAGCTGTGTACATACATTTTTTCATATATATATATATATATATATATATATATATATATATTTATCTTGTTTCATATCAAATATTTTGAAAATATATATTTAATATATATAAACTGGGGTCAACTCTTTTTGTTATTAATTAAATTTATCATGAAAAATTAGAAAGATTAGTGTTTTAATTAGATTTATGAGAGATTGATGTTTTTATATGTTAGATTTATTTAGATACATTTTATTAATTTAATACATTCAGACAAACAAATATATATGAGTGATGTTATGTTTTGAAGCAATGGGGGAGTATATAATTCCTAGCTAATTAGGGCTTGGAATCTATATATTCTATCAAATGTTGTTAAGATTGATGATTATTTGTGCGTCTGATTCTTGCATATATTTGCATTTTGCAATGATATTATTCTTTTTAATTAATATGAGAGTCAATATTAAAATTAGACTTAATGACCCAGAAAACCCTCAAATTTTACAATTTTTTTTTTATCAATTTAACCCACAAACTAAATTTTTTTCACAAAAAAACTTTGAACTTTAATAATTGGGCAAAAAAGTGCCCCTGAAACCAATTATAAGCTAATCAGCAATGAGGTGTCTTTTCTAATATGACATATATGAAGTGCAAGTGTAACTAAGTGGGTGTTTGATAAAATTAAATGAAGAATATTTAAGTAATCTGAATGAGTTGAATGTAGTATAATACTGAATGAAAAAAACTATTTGATAATTGACATGTCTGAAACATCTGTATTATATAGATTTATAAAATATATCATCCAGCAAAAAAAATTACACTTGGTCATTTAGCCCTAAAATCTGACTGATTCAGCCAATCAAACGATTTTTATTCAAAACAAATGCACTGAATGACTGACCAATTAAGCCATTCAATTATTCAGCTTTAAACAAACACCCTATGTGACGCCCCCAAAATTAGGTATACATCACCCATCTTGGGTCGTCAGATACATAGTACAAAATACAAATACAACTTACTAATACAACTGTCGTGTACAATACGACAAAACATAAACTGTGAGTTTGAATACAAATATTATCTTCTAGAGAGTATTCATACTCAAAAGGAGTCCTCATTACATTTATTAACACACCATTACATAGAATAGTGAGGACTACTAACTAATACTATCATTCGGACCATCACTCCGTTCCCCGACTTGCCCCAGCTACGTTCTCATTTCCTGAAGAGAACAGTGAAAGAAAGGGTGAGCTCAACTAGCCCAGTAAGAAATATCATGACTAAGATAATGCAGAATAAATTATCCTTAGCCTTCAACAATGTTAAACTGATAAAATATAATAGACATCAAGTTTAACTGCAGCGGAACAAGCAATCCATTAAAAGAGTCAAGTAGAAAATAAACTCTACTATCTTTTATGATTTAAAAGATTTTCCAACACTGTGATCGCTGAGACTCAGCTTAATAAAATAATTCACATCATCGAATCACCCCTGCACTACGGCCAAGGATATTCGTATATTCATTAATGGTCATGATCATGCCAACAACTGTCCATCAACGCACTACGGGCCAATGAGGACTTTTACCACATCATTTGTAACATTACGGTCATGATTATACCGAATAATCCCTGGTCATAATCATACCAAGTCCATCTATGCACTACAGGCCACAGATGACTTTCAACATTTTATAAACATGAGGATGATGACAATGATATAAGAATTCAATAAAATAAGTTCAAGAATTAATTTATCCAAGAATTAACAACGTCCAAATTGTCAACATGATATTGCTTTGTGGAGTAAAATTCAAGAATACTTAGAAGAATATTTTCATGAAAAGATACTGGATGAACCGCAATTATCAAGGATATTCCACAAATTTCATGGAGTATAGAAGTCAAAACTTAACCAACTGAGTACAATAAAGAATGGAATAACAAAAGAAATCACCATGCATGCGATAGACCGCACAGACAGGTTATTCCAACAGAATAATAAATAATGGAACCAGGTCCAGCGTAAACGCACAAACAGGATATTCCGACAGAATAATAAATAATGGAACCAGGTCCGGCGTAAACGCACAGACAGGATATTCCGACAGAATAATAAATAATGGAACCAGGTCCGGCGTAAACGCACAGACAGGATGTTCCAACAGAATAATAACAAGACGGAACCAGGTCCGGTGTAAAACACACAGACATGATGTTCCAACAGAATAATAGAAGAATGTCACCAAGTATAGGGTAGACCACGTATACAGGTTATTCCAACAGAATAATAAGAAATGGAATAACAACAGTTCTCTTCATGAATAAGAAAGAATAACACCCCTTACCGTTTTAAAGACGAGCTGAAATAAGGAAGTAGTTAAGTAGCAGAATGCTCTTCTTCTCTCTCTCTATAGTTTCTCTCTATAGTTTCTCTCTCTAGAGTTCAGTGAATTCGTAAGAAATAATGAAGGAATGAGCTGCTATTTATAGAAAAATAGAATGCATAGTAACTAATCCATGAACGGTCCAGATTGATTACTTTAATCTGACGGTCCATATTTAAAGAAAAATCTTTTAAATAAAATATAATATATTCTATTTATAGAATAACTTTAATAAAGTATTCTGTTTTATATAAAAAGATGTTTCTGTTTTATTACGTTAATAATACGAATAAAACAAAACGTCATTATCGCTAAATAATTCATATTATTAACTGACAATAATTGAATCAAACTGAGTGACTTCTCACATAAGCATTAATAATCAATACCGTGTGCTACTATGCAACCACACGTATTACTGTACTTTTACTACCGAGTAGTTCAACAGTAACAATGGTAAAATTTTCGCCGTTATTTTTAATAAAATATTTTTGTCGTTTTCTCAATCCGACAATAATTCTGTTGTGGGGTCCACCAATGATTGTGTCGTTGTACGAATATTCCCTGTTAAAACGAATATTCCCCGACCAATCGAATATTATATAACAACTTGCGTACTTTGCAAAATTTATAAATATTACCCACAACTATAACATTATATCAAATTAACTCCATAATATTCAAAAATGTCATTTATAGAAAATTCATCTTTATTTATAAAAGTTGGGGTCTTACACCCTATAATGTTGATGTAACATATTATTTGACATATTAAGTTTAAAAATAATTATTTAATTATATTTTTAATATTTAACTAAATTACAAATAATTAAAAAAAAAACATTCACCAACCTAATTAAGTATCATCAGTTCCCTCGTGACACTCAAGCCCCCACCCCCACTCCCACCCCCACTCCCACCTACACCTACCCAGTCACCCAGATATCAAGAAGCAAATGACTACTTGATTTTGGATCCAAAATATCCTTCAATAAAATAGAAACTAGAGGAGCAGAGATATCATAGAAATGAGAAAGAAAGAGGGAGGGAGTTTGGAGTGGGTGTTGGTGTAATGCTCCAAAATTCATAGTTTTGACAGAGTCTCATATTGTCTATTTTGAAAATATTCTTTGGGTATATTAGCTCATGTTGGCTTAGGCTTTGTAACATGGTTGAGAAAATAGGGATGGGCTCGCGCACATGAGGACGTCTAAGGAATTTGGCTAAGCCAAGCTTGATTCTTAAACTTTCGGTCAGAAAACCTTATTCTCTCAACAGTCTGTTATTCATATATATATTTTCTGTTAATTGAGGCAATCCACAAAGACAAGTCCACAACCTTCTTCTGCGAGTACACGCAATTGAGGCTTTGCCGTTGAATCCTGAAAGGTGAACGCCGTGGAGCTTAACTGTACCAAGGTTCATAACCAGTGAGGGCGGAATCACTTTTTAGGGCAGTAGCTTTGCTACGCCTCGGCTTTCTTCATATATCAGCTAAGTTGTTCCAATTTTGTTCGGTAATTAGTCTTGTTAATACTGCTATTGCTATATATTTTTCAACAATCTAAAAAGTGATTCTCAGTTATTAACAAGATGATGAAATCTGCCTTAAACTTGTCTAAAATTGAACGTTTTGATGACTCTAATTTTAAGAGATGGTATGAAGATATATTGTTTTATTTGGAGACCATAAATTTGGAATATGTGTTATATATGGATGCTCCTGCTGTTATTTCTGTTAATGACGTTACTCCTACTGCTGTTGAAACTGTTGAAAAATTATATACTGATAAAAGAGATTAAGTTAAGGATAATCGTACGTGTCGTCGATACTTGTTACACTATTTGTCTAATTCTCTGTTTGAGATATATTATCCGTATGAAAGTGCTAAGAAGATTTGGGAAGCTTTAAAATCTAAGTATGCGGTTGAAAACTCTGGACTTAAGAAATATGTTGCGTCAAAATTTCTAGATTTTAAGATGCAAGATGGAAAATCTATTATAGATCAAGTTCATACATACCAAACAATTGTGGGGAAAGTTATTGGGGAAGGAATGAAAATATGTGAGAATTTTCAAGTTGTTGTACTTATCAAAAAATTGCCACCTTCGTGGAAAGATTATAAGATGAACCTTAAACATGAAACTAAGGATTTCACTATGCAGGAATTAGTGGCACGCATCCATATTGAAGAATAAAACAGGGCTAAAGACAGGGGAGATGTAATTCCAAGTCATACAGTCAAAGCTAATCTCGTAGAACAAAAGCCACAATAGAAGAGCCAAAATTATCAGTCCAAAAACTACAAAGGAAAAAATCAAAATTCAATGGGAAGAAAGGATAATAGGTTCAACAATTCCAATCAAATTCAGAAACCTTTCACTAAAGGTCCTTGCTTCGTATATGGCAAACCTGACCATATTGCTATGAAGTGTCACTTTCGCAAGGGGCAAGATAACAAAAATAACTCTCAACCTAAATCCCAAGCGAACTTAGTTGAATCCAATGACATTATTGTTGTCGTTGTCTCGGAAGTAAACCTTGTTGACAACTTCACGGAATGGGTAGTAGATACCGGGGCCACTAAACACATTTGCGCGAATAGCGACGTAATCCTCAACTACGAAAATGTGACTAATGGAGAAATACTGTTTATGGGGGATTCTCGAGCCACCAACGTTGCGGGAAAAGGGAAAGTCATACTAAAATTAGCTTCTGGAAAAATAATTGCCCTACATGATGTACTTCATGTGCCCGATATTCGTAGAAATCTTGTGTCCGGGTCATTGTTGAACAAAGCTGGGATTAAACTTGTGTTTGAATCTGATAAACTTGTACTTACTCGTAATGGAAAATTTGTTGGGAAAGGTTTTTGTAATGGGGGTTTATTTGTTCTTGATGCTTCTGCTGAATTGAATAATAAAAATGTTTCTTTTGCTTATATTGTTGAATCTTTGGATATGTGGCATGCTAGATTAGGACATGTAAATGTAGCTTCTATTAAAAAGTTGAAATAACTTGAACTTATACCTAATCTTGCAAATACCGAGTTTAACAAATGTGAAATTTGTGTAGAAGCAAAACATGCAAAGAAACCTTTTAAAAGTGTTGAAAGAAAAACTGAACTACTTGAGTTAATTCACAGTGATCTAGCTGATTTTAAAAATACTACGAGTAGAGGTGGTAAGAAATATTATATTTCTTTTGTGGATGATATGTCTAGATATACTCAAATTTATCTACTTTCATCTAAAGATAAAGCGGAAGAAATGTTTATTAAATATAAAGCGGAAGTTGAAAATCAGTTAGAAAGAAAAATTAAAAGACTTAGATCTGATCGTGGAGGTGAATATGATTCAGGAAGTCTTAAAAAATTCTGTGAACTAAATGGAATAATACATGAAACTTCTCCTTATTCTCCACAGTCTAATGGAGTCGCAAAAAGGAAAAATAGAACACTTAAAGATATGATGAATGCTATGTTAATTAGTTCTGGTTTACCTTCTAATATGTAGGGAGAAGCTTGCCTTTCTGCAAATCATATTTTAAATAGAGTTTCACGTAAAAAGATAGACTCTATGCCATATCATTTATGGAAGAAACATGCACCTAATTTGGGGTATCTTAAAGTGTGGGGGTGTCTAGCTAAAGTAGCTATACCAGAATTTAAAAGGAATAAAATTGGACCTAAAACAATGAATTGCATTTTTATTGGATATGCTTCTAATAGTGCTGCTTATAGATTTTTTGTAATTAAAGATGCAACTAATAATTATCAAAATAATTCAATTTTAGAAACAAAGGATGCAGAATTTTTTGAAAATATATTTCCAATGAAAATAAGAAATAATGGCAATCATTCTTCTAGTGAACCTCTTAAAAGGAAAGATAAAGAACCTGTATCTGCATCTACTAGAAGTAAAAGGCAACGTTTTGAGAAAACTTTTGGTCCAGACTTTATAACTGCTTTCATAACTGAAGATGACCCTAAAACTTATGAAGAAGCAATGAAATCAATTGATGCAAATTTTTGGAAGGATGCTATTAATAGTGAACTAGAATCTATTATGTTTAACCGTACATGGGAACTAGTTAATTTGCCTAGAGGATGTAAACCTATTGGAAGTAAATGGGTGTTTAAAAAGAAGTTAAAAGTTGATGGGTCTATTGATAAATTTAAGGCAAGACTTGTAGCAAAATTATTTACTCAAAAAGAAGGTTTTGATTATTTTGACACTTACTCACCAGTAACTAAATTAGCAACTATAAGAATTTTAATTGATTTAGCTTCTATTCATAAATTGATAATCCACCAAATGGACGTTAAAACTGCCTTTTTGAATGGAGAGTTAAATGAAGAAATATATATGTGTCAACCTGAAGGTTTTGTTGTTCCAGGTGAAGAACATAAAGTGTGTAGACTTGTAAAATCTTTATATGGTTTGAAACAAGCGCCAAAACAATGGAATGACAAATTTAATAAAACTCTCTTGTCTAATAATTTTGAGACAAATGAATCTAATAGTTGTGTCTATAGTAGATTCAATAAAAATTATGGTGTGATTATTTGTTTATATGTGGATGACTTGCTAATATTTGGTATTGATGAGAAAGTTGTGAAAACTACTAAAGATTTTTTATCTTCTAAATTTGACATGAAAGATTTAGAAGAAGCGGATTTGATTTTTGGCATGAAAACAAATAAACATGCAAATGGATTAGTTTTATCACAGTCTCATTATGTAGAAAATATTCTTAAGAAATTTAATTTCTTTAATGAAGAGCCATTACGAACCCCTTATGACTCTAGTGTGCATTTAAAAAAAAATAAAGGGAATGATATTTCACAAATTGAATATGCTAGAATCATTGATAGTGTAATGTATTTAATGAACTGTACTCGGTCTGATATAACATATGCCATTAGAAGACTTAGCAGATATACACATAATCCTTCACAAGATCATTGGAATGCATTGTCACGACTAATGATGTATTTAAAAGGAACAGTTAATGTAGGTATACATTTTACTGGCCATCCTAGTGTTTTAGAAGGATATTGTGATGCTAATTGGGTATCTGATAATGATAAAACAAACTCCACTAGTGGTTATGTGTTTACTTTAGGTGGAGGAGTTGTTTCTTGGAAATCTGCTAAACAAACTTGTACTGCTAGATCTACTATGGAATCTGAATTTATTACTTTAAAATTGGCAGGTACAGAAGCAGAGTGGATAAGAAATTTATTGGCTGATATACCATTGTGGTCTAAGCCAATTCCTTCTATTTCTCTGCATTGTGATTCTCAAGCAGCTATTGGCAGGGCAATAAACCATGTTTATAATAGAAAACAGAGACATATTCGCTTGAGGCACACTATTGTACGAGGACTGATCAGTAACGGGGTTATTTCCATGAAATTTGTGAGGTCTGAAAAGAACCTAGCGAATCCGCTTACTAAGGGATTGAGTAAAAAGGTAGTCCAAGAAGCATCCAGAGAGATGTAACTATTGCCAATATTTTGAGTAAATAATATATGATGGAAACCCAACCCATGTGATTGGAGATCCCATGAATTGGGTTCAATGGGTAACAACAAGTCATGTAATTATTTAATTAAAGCACTACAATTATTTATATTTCTCCCTGTGTGTATGTGGTGTTTACTGACAAATTGTGATAGGATGAATCATTTAGATTCTTAATGAAACTCATAGCCCTAAAGGGTAGTGTATGTCAGTATACACTTGATGGGTTCACCTATATAAAGGTGGAAGTGTAGGCCGCTTCCTATGAGAGTCTTTGGCAAACTCTCTAGAGCCTTTATGAAAATCTGGGATATGGCGCATGGCCTAGAACGCGCCCAACCGCGGGCTTGTGCGGATTCAGGATTTAAGATATGTGTGCAAGTTCACTTGATTGTATCATAGATAATGGGTTCAAGAATATAATTCACCTATAATCTATAATCATGAGCTTGTTCCACTAAGTGTCGATTCAAATCCACAAGCTATTGACGTTATGTATCTAAAATCCATTGCCCTTCTTACTTCCTTTTAATTTTTCCTATTTCTTTGATAATTTTGGATCATGTGGGGGATTGTTGGTGTAATGCTCCAAAATTCATAGTTTTGACAAAGTCCCATATTGTTTATTTTGAAAACATTCTTTGGGTATATTAGCTCATGTTGGCTTAGGCTTTGTAACATGGTTGAGGAAATAGGGATGGGCTCGCGCACATGAGGATGACTAAGGAATTTGGCTAAGCTAAACTTGATTCTCGAACTTTCGGTCAGAAAACTTTAGTACGCGCGACACGCCCGCACAAGGGGGGGTGCCAATCCGGTCGATTATGCTTTCGCGGGTGCACCAAGGTAGTGTTTTGGTTAAATTTCTTTTTATACTAGTATGCATTTCCCCAAACGTAAACATTATTTAGTTTTGCGTGCGTTACTGATATCTCCGACGTTCTAAACGTAAACCTTATTTATAATTCCCAACGTTTCTTTTCTAACGTTCTCTTCTATTCTTATATAAAGCTTCTGTTCTTCAGAGAAAAAGACACAGATTATATGCAGTTTAGCTGCTGCTTCTTATTCTCTCTCAACAGTCTGTTATTCATATATATATATACATATATATATATATATATATATATATATATATATATATATATATATATATATTCTATTAATTGGGGCAATCCACAAAGACAAGTCCACAACCTTCTTCTGCGAGTACACGCAATTGAGACTTTGCTTTGCTTTGCTACGCCTCGGCTTTCTTCATATATCAACTAAGTTGTTCCAATTTTGTTTGACAATTAGTCTTGTTAATACTGCTATATATTTTCCAAGAGTGGGGAGACAGGGTGGAGGAGGGTGCCGCGGGGAACTGATGGTGCTTAATTGGGTTGGAAATGGTTTGTTTTTTAAATTGTTTGTAATTATTTTTAATTTAGTTAAATATTAAAAAATATAATTAAATAATTATTTTTTAACTTATTATGTCAAATAATACGTTGCGAGTTAAATTGATAAAAAAATTTTTTTGTCAAATTTAAGGGATTTTTTGGGTCATTAAGTCATCTGGTAAATCAGACATCCAAATTTACTTGACATTCCTTCTCCATTCTGTAACACAATCACAAAACCACTTCCACATGCTCCATGCCTTGAACTAGTAGTATATGGGTTGAACAACCATCGAACCAAAGTTGTAAATAAATGCTATGTTTGGTAATTCAATTCTAATTTTGTCAAGTAAATTTGACAATTAGTTCTATTTTCAAGACTTGAAATTGAGTTGTCAGCATAGTACAGCTCCATCGCAATATTACAATACAATTACATCCTGCATTATCATACATGCATTGCACAAACTCCTTAATTTGTGGAGAACTTAATTTTTCTTTCTTCTTCTTCTTCTTTTAGTACATGTTACAACTTACATGTAGAGGCCGTTGCAATTAGTAAACTGTACGTGAGGAGCTGGATGGTCCATAGACTTCCTCATAGCTACTACTCACTTTGTTCCTATGAATGTAGCATCCACCTGCTGGGCAAAACCCAAAAACTTATGCCTTAACGCAGCTAAAACCAAATGCAATAAAAGGGCAGAGTATTCCCCTCAAACAGCATACACATACCAAATCCGAAGATGTATATATATTTAAGGGCCAATAGGTCTGGCATAAGCATCAAGTAAGTCGAGCTTAATTCTTGATCATCTCCATCAAAGTCTCACTTGAAACCATGTCATTTTTAAACTCAGCTCAGTCATATGGGAATATCTTGTGTTAGCTTGAACAAAAACTCAGTAAGCTCATGAGCTGTAATGACTAATATAGAAAAAGCAAGCTATACCAATTACAGTATGAATAAAATCAAGTTTAAAGTTGCTCAAGCTATGTCACGAGGGAAATGGGTCAAAATCCATTTTCTTCATAGCTCTTCAATTTAGCTAGATGAGCAAGAACAGCACGCTACGGACCCAGTTTGACTTGATTACAGCTCTACAAGATGATAATAGCTTTACAAGCCTGGAAGGATAAACCAGACCTAGGTATAATTTAGTTCATCTTTTATGCAAGCAATAATTGAAAAAAATTAACTTATTAAAGAAATGAAAAATAAAGATTATCTAAAAAAAAGAATGCCCATAAGTTTCCATACTTCTTCAATTCTCTCTAATAAGCTAAAAGATATAAAACGTACCTTGAAGGGGACCAGCCAAAGCATAGGTGGTGTTGAGCTCAGGATGTAGAAGGTGCAGAGTATTCTAAGATGAAAACATAAATTTTTCCACCAAAAAATCTCAACCCACAGAAGCCGCCACCTTAGGAACACCTTCAGAGATGAACATGCCAACATCTTTAGCATCCTCGATATTAGATTTCAGCATGGACAAATGTAAATCACCTAAATTTACACCAAGTGTAAGTTCATCAGTCAGTACACGTATGGCCTTGTCAGATATCAGCCCTGAATCCCACAACTCAATGAAGAGATTATAAAAAGAATGGAATTGGTGTAATCTAGACGAGAGCCCCCATATCATTTTAAACATCTTCCAGTCTAACTCCATCCTTGTATCCACCATATCCCGTAATATATGTTTAACCATTTCAACATCTCTCACCCTACAGAAACCAGATAGCAAAACCATAAATGTATGTGCATTTGGAACTATGCAAGCCTCTTTCATTTGTCCATACAAAGTATATGCCTCTCCAGTTCTACTACGCCTAAGAAGACCATTGATGGCAACTGTATATGATACAACATCCAACGGATATTTTTCTGCAGCAACTTTCCTAAATAATTTGATCGAGCTATGAAAGTGTCCTGACTTTATTAGCCCATTTATGATTACAGTATGGATGTGAGCATCAATGTGGATATCAAGACCATGATGGCTCCTGATGATTCCATGGTGCACATTAACTGCCCCACTAATTTTTCCAACTCCACAGAGTCCACTCAATAATCCAGCATAACTACACCTATCTGGTACAAAACCTCTATCTAACATGTCACTGTACAACTCAACAGCACCAGATGGATAACCAGCTTTGCAGAAATAATTTAGAAGGGAGTTACACACTACTAAGTCAGCTTGTATATCGAACCCACTGATTAATAAAGGTAGAAGATCGAACTGTTTGGACAAAGAGACATTGGTTGTTATAGCACAAAAAGTATAAGAATCAGGTGATAGTTTTCTTTTTGGCAAACTACAAAAGACAGCAAGTGCATCATCATATCTCTCCATCTTAGAGAGACAATCTATTAACACATTGCAAAGAACCAAATCAGGGGAACATCCTTCAGATTCCAAATCACTTAGAATACTTAATGCACGGTCAGGGTTCCCAGTTTCCATAAATCCTTTAATTAAAGAAGTGCATATTACTACATCCAGTGAACCCCCACCATCAACCATCTTTTCCAATAAGTAACTTGCAGTACCAATTCTGCCAGATTTACAAAACCCATCAATTAGTATATTCCAAATATGAACAGAAGGGGAAATACTTACAATTATCATCAAACCCAATAGTTGCAATGCTTCCCATAACCTACCCAATTTGCAATAACAATACAAAGCCATCAAAAACATTTCAGCATTAAGGTAATACCTCTTTCTTAACATGTTCCTAAGCACATCCTGAACATTGATCAGATCATTGAGTCTGCAAAGGTTACAAACTGTTATGCTAAAGCTTAAGAAATTTGGCACCTGGGTCACCTTCAAAACGCTTAGGGATTCATTGGCCCGACCAATCTTGAATAACACATCCATAACAATATTCCGAGCAAATGTATTCGGCGTGTAACCATACTTGATCATTTCTTCAAACGTCTCAAAAACCAAGCCATACATTCCACCACGCCAGTAAATCCTCAGCAAAAGTAATAAAGTCTGTGGCTTTGTAACAAATCCAACACTTTCTAATTGCCCAATTATTCCTTCCACTGTTTTAAACCGTTGAGTGAGGCGATTGACCACATCAACCATGTGATTAAATGCCCTATATTCATGAAAATAATAAGGTTGCCGTGCACACCACAAGAAAAAGGTCAGAGCAACTAAAGCAGAGGGGGAGTTTAATAGAGTGGATACCACAATCTGAGGAGTGAGAACAACAATTTTGGAATTGTCTGAAATTTCTTTACTATGTTTTGCAACAAATGACTTTGAAGGCTTATTATCCAAAATAGGTGAAGAAATATTGTGAATTGATGAGAAAGATCGAGTTTTGATGATTTGGTTAGAGGTTTTCTTTAGCAATTTCCATGACCATGACATCTCAGGCATAAACTTTTGGAGCACAGCAAATAAACTGCAGATAAATAAAGAAGCTATAAACAGTTAAATAGGCAGCTGGGTTTAAACCAGATTACTGGGTTTAAGCAGCTTGTAGTCTTGTAGATTGATCTGACAATTAAGAGTAAATTACATACACAACGATTTACATGTATGTGTATATATACATACATATATAATTATACATATAGAGAAAAATTAGAAAGGCGGACCAGCAGTCAATTGATTTCCATATCCGGAGAGGCACCTGGTTTCTCCTCCTCCTCCTTCTTCTGCTGTAAACTTTTAAACCCGAAACTCTTTAAACCTCAGTACCTCACGTTTTCTACCGTTGGGAAGCCCATTACTCTAAAAGCCCACAAACTCATTTCTTATAAGAAAAAGCCCAATTCAAAAATAAATAGGTATTGTTTCTCCTCTGCCTCTTCCCGATCTGTTCAATCATCAGCGCTAACGCAAAGGCAAAAGGGTTTTTCTTGTTCCGACAATCTCCAATTTTTAGAGTTAATTTTTATCATCATTCAACCTTCGTATCTGTATTTTTATTATGATTTACTCCTATTTGTTTTTTGTTAACTTATTTCCCGTGTACCAGATGAGCTTGATTAAACATTTAGGGGAACCCTAATTTTATGCATCGTTGAAGGTTTAACTGAAATAGGGTTTTGGTTTTCTATATAACTTTCGTTTATATATGGGGTTCATCATTATGTCCCTATTTTCTCTTCTTTTTTCCCCTGCTTTTACTACCCATCTCTCTGTATTTGTAGAAGTAGTAACACAATCTAAAACTTAGAAAAAGATACATCTGCAAATGATTACTACGTATATTAACGTCTATACTTATTTTATAAATTTTTTTTTAAGAAAATAACTTTAATAAGAAATATATTTGGTTTGTTTTTTTACATCAGTCATAATTTTGACAGGGAATATGTCTGCATATGAGAATGTTGTTGGCGGAAAGCTGAAACTGAAGGGAAAAGCATTAGATGTGAAGGCTGGTGGTATGAAGAAGAAGAAAAAGAAACATAACAAACTTATGAGTGATCAAATTTCGAAGGTTACAGATAATGAGCTTTCAGCAGGTAAGTAGTATTTTCTTTTTGTGATTTGAAGAGTGTGGAACCTTTATTATACCTTATAAGATTAGATACGCCTGAATGGATCGATTGGATTGAAGAAATAGGGGAGCATAATATTCTACTACATGTTATAGCATTATATTGGGTATAAAATTATAATGTAATTATATTATTGTATTTGATTAAGTTACGTATTATTAGGATTTTATCTGATATTTATTTCGTTATGTTAGTAGCCGGAAGCTTTTTTAGTAAGTTTTATGATGGTGGGAAGTCATGGGATACTGACTTATTAGTGGGTAAGAAAGTTAAGAGATGATGATAGAATAGTTATTGTGTATATAGTCTCTAACAAAGAACAAACTCTCTTTGTATTTTTCAGACTAGCATTATTGATTATTGTGAGTTATCTTTTCTGTGGAAGTGAGGAATTTTGCGCAAGGACGGAGCTACCTTGGGGCTGGAGGGGGCCATGCCCCCCCCAAGATTTTTTGGGCCAGGCAACATAATACCAAGTGGATTAATGATTATTGTGAAGATAAACATTAGCTAATGATTATTGGGCTAAATTCATTAGAATATCAAGTGGGCCTTACAAAAAATAGAATAGTCTAAAATTTTAATGTTATAATCAGACTGGTTGTTGCTTAATATAATAGTATTGACTAATAACTATTGTGAAGATAATTCGTAAATATTTTTCCATTTTCCTATTTAGTATAATAGATGGATTTCGTGATTTGAAAGAACGTCGGGTGCAATTCTGACGATGCTTTGATATGTTTTAAAAGACTTGGTTTTGCTATGTTTTGTTGTCTTTGTCAAAGAAAATTACTCCCTCCGTCCCAAATTATCTGCTGTTTTAGAAAAAAAAATTTGTCCCATAATATCTGCTTTTTCAAGATTTTAATGCATTTTTTTCCTTTGTTTTCCAAGTTTGCCCTTTTACCCTAATTAATGATAGTCATTACTCTCATTCATGCCTCTCCTCTTTTTAAGCATCTTTTCATATTCCCACCAATAAGGATTCATGCGCAGAAAACAAAAAAGTCAATACATAAGGGCATTTTAGTATATTTATCACATATATTGGTATGTGTGTGGAACTCTAGAAAAGCAGATAATTTGGGACGGAGGGAGTATATTACTACATCATCTTTGTTTTAGTAAAAATATGTTTTGTAATTATGGAATTTTACTTTTTAGTATTGAATATATATTATGTTATTAAAAAAATTATTGGCCCCCTCCAATATCGAATCCTGGCTTCGTCCCTGATTCTGCGGACTGACCTCGAAATATCTTGCAGGGTGTGGCCAATTCTTTAATGAGATAGATATCAATTTATCTTTTTCTATCTTTTCCATCCTTTATAATTTTTCCTTAGCCCAAACCTAGAATTATTTGTTTTCAACCATTACTACTTTTCATCTTCAACAAATCCTACATCAAGTCAAAAACCGCAACCCCTGTTCACAGTCAATCAAAACTTGGTCAGATTGTTAGTCTCTCGTGTTTCAGTCTACGGTAAACTAAAATACCCTCAACCAGTTAAAAGAAATTTGGTTCAACATAATACAAATATTTGTATTGAAATGAAAAAAAAATACATAGAATCAAGAAGGCATATTCTCAACCAATTAAAAGGGACAAGTTATATACATAATGTGCCGAAGCATCCTGAAGAAACGAACCAAGAACCTAAATATTGAACTGACTAAGCCTACCCCAACCTACCACGTATTAGGCAAATTGACGTGCTGCGTCCCTATACCGTAAGAACGAACCAGGTGACACTACTATTATTGAGTTATGCACTTGAACTTCTGCTGGTTGATTGAGAAGGACATAAGTCAGGCATATCTTAATCAAAACCCCTAGTTTCTGCACAATGAAAATTTATCCCTGTAATAGGAAATAAATTCTCTCTCAAGGTTCTCTTTGGGGTCTGACTCTTCGATTGTTTAAGCTTCTGTATACTATTTGTTCAGTTACATAAATAAAGGGAACCTGCAACTTTTTGGTTTTAGTTGGTAGATGTCATTGGTTTGGGCTTATTGGCCTTAACCGAGGTCCTAAGGATAGACAAGGGACTTATGATTGATCATCTATAACATTAATTTCTATAATATATATTTTCTCCAAACATATTTCTAACTCGTTTTCTGGACATACTAATTTATGTGTTTTCATAGTTTTGGCACCTTGGGGTTCTTTCTCTCTTTGGAGATACCAGAGACTAAAATTTGTTTCTTCTTACTGAGACATGATTTAATGAAATTATGACCCAACAGTTTCATGTAATGACCTTCTGAGGGACGACATAAAATTAGGGTTTGCATCTTCTATGATCCCTTTTCTTGTGGATAAACCTTAGATATTTCATCATACATTGTCTTCATGCCTTTACTTGTTACTCTCTAAATCCTAGTATGGTACCCCTGATGTAGATGGAAGTACAGATTTAATTGATCTGGACCAGGAAGATATCGATGATGGCAACAAATCAAGTGGAGAGAAAAATGCTGCTCCCCACATCGAGCATCTCACCCCATCTGAGAGACGCTATATGGAGCAAAGGCAGAAAATTGATGTTCATAAGCTGGCCAAAACAGCTAATAAATCACATCGTGACCGGATTTCGGATTTCAACCAGTATCTAGCAAATATGAGTGAACATTACGACATTCCTAAAGTTGGACCTGGCTAAGTGTGGCGTTTCGACTGTGTAGGTCATAAGATACACCTTGCCTTGTCATTGGGATTTGCATATGATGAAATATGAATGTTTCCTTTGTATGTGTATGTTCAGGTTCAACAATGTCATCTTGTTATGTCTAGTGTATATGTATTTTCAGCAAGTGGACAAACTTTTGAATTGTTTTTCCTTCTTTTTTTGGGGTCATATAGTACTTTGAATATAAGTTACCATAAATTGCAGAAAGATGACAGCCCAGCAAAATAGATAGTGATGTAAATGCTTAACACAGCATTGATGGTGTTTGAGTTGGACAAGTAAGCCCAACAGAGACTTAGAAGCCCTCTCTGATGCTCAAGACCAAATGCCCCATTCATGGCAGCATGTCGGCGGTGTTCAACGAATTGAGGGGTCATTTTCAATTTCAATATTTAGCTAGTCATAGCCAACAGATTGTGCTACGCTTGGATTTAAGAAATGAAATACAGAGTAGAATGCTTTATTTTATTCTAGTTGAAATGAGTCATTTTATACTTTTTCTCCCCCAAAGAATATAATTCATAAATTTAGAAAAAATAAGAATGGTTCAATCGCAACCAAACACAATTATTTCATTTCATAGGAATGAGTCATTTCATTCCCACCTTCATTATTCCAATCTGAATGTAAAATGACTTATTTTTTTACTTATAAGTTAAGTTTCAAGTAAAAAAAAATAAGTAAGTATTTGTAAATTATTTTAAAATGACTTATAAGTCATTTTAAAATAAGTTAGTTTGACCAAATGTTATGTTTTTTTTACCTTTTTTTTAATTAATATCCGTTTTTATTAATATAATATTTTTTTTGAGAAATAAACGGAAATAAAGCGTTGTTAGAATTTTATAATTCCATGTCACATAATTTGAATAAAGGTTTTAAAAGAAAAACTTAGATTTAGGTGGAATTGGGCCCTTCGTAGTCTCACATTTGATCCTTTTCGCTACAAGAATTTAGGAACAATTACATTTTATAGTACATTTATAAAAGTAATTATAAAAATCATACATTTATAAAATAATTACAAAAATATGACACTTTGTAATATATATTTACAATACTAATTATATTAGGAGTCCTTATATTAAGGAGTTAATATTAATTGGCTGACATGGCAAAAGCTTACTTTTTTTGAATTGCGTGATAACCGCCTATCATTTATTTGGGTCTCTTCAGTTATCAAACCATTGTGCATACTGAAACCCTTGTTTCTCTCCTCTGTTCGTTCGTTCTTCATCTCTATCGATTGTTTCCGGTGATTTAATTTGTTCGCTCTTCATCTCATTTGTTCATTCGTGATCTTTACTCATTATCATCTTCGTTAGTTGTTCGCCATCTTCGTTAGTTGTTCGTCATTGTCGTTGTTACTTGTTGTTGCAATCTGGATCAGTTGGGTTATTTTTTTCCATTGATCGACTCCATTGTTTATTATTACTTCAAGTGAGTATTTTCTTAATAGTTTAATGTATTATATATTAAAGTAGTTTACTAACAGAATGGAGTATTCATTGTTTTGGTTTGTGTTGTTTTTATGTTTAATATAGAATGGTTGATACAAGGAAGAAGGATGGAAAGAGGAAAAGGATCGCAGAGGGTGATTCAGTTAAGAACTTGAAGAAGTTTGTTGTGGAGAGCAAGGGGAAAGGGAAGGGAAAGGGAAAGGGAAAAGGAAAGGATGTAGGTAATAAATCGAGTAAGAATGAGAGTAGTTTGGTGATACATAGTGATATCAAACATTCCGAAGTGCAATTAGATTATGATTTTGATGTCCCTGTTAAGAATGAAACTCAAGTGCTTATCTAGAAGATAATTCCAACTCAAAGAATTTTAAAGGTGTGTTAATTTAAATTTTGTTATTTTTACGATCATATAAATGTTTGGTGTTAGATTTTGGTATGTTATATAGGTTATTGGGCAACATTATAATGTCTAATGATATTTTGGTTACTGTCTAATGATGTTTTGGCTACTGTCTAATGTTGTGTTAGTTATTGTCGAAGGTTATATTGGTTACTGTGTAACATTATATTAGTTACTGTATAATGCTTAATTGGTTGCTGACTAATTACTGTTTTAGTTACTGCATAATATTAATGATTAATGCTTGCTAACCACATGATTGGTAACCAATGCATTATACAGTAACCAGCATGTTGCATGAAGGTAATCAAAACAGCATAAATCAGTAAATAATTTACATTAATTACCTTCATGTAACATGCTGATTACTGTCTAATGATGTCTTGGTTACTGTCTAACCAATATATTGTCTAAAACTGTATTGGTTAGTGTGCAACATTGTATTGGTTACTGTATAATGTTGAATGGGTTACTGACTAATGCTGTTTGGGTTACTGCATAATATTACTGACTAATGGTTGGTAACCACATGGTTGGTAATCAATGTATTAGACAGTAACCAGCATGTTGCATGAAGGTAACCAAGACAACATTAATCAGTAACCAATTTACATTGGTTACCTTCTTGCAACATGTTGTTTACTGTATAATGTTGTATTGGTTACTGTCTAATGCTTTATTGGTTTATGTCTAACCATTATATTGTGTAATGTTGTCTTGGCTACTGTCTAATACTGAATTGATTACTGATTAATGATGTCTTGGTTACTGACTAAAGCTATATTGGTTATGTAAGACCCCAACTTTTATAAATAAAGATGAATTTTCTATAAATATCATTTTTGAATATTATGGAGTTAATTTGATATAATGTTATAGTTGTGGGTAATATTTATAAATTTTGCAAAGTACGCAAGTTGTTATATAATATTCGATTGGTCGGGAAATATTCGTTTTAACAGAAAATATTCGTACAACGGCACAATCATTGGTGGACCCCACAACGAAATTATTGTCGGATTGAGAAAACGATAAAAATATTTTATTAAAAATAACGGCAGAAGTTTTATCATTGATACTGTTGAACTACTCGGTAGTAAAAGTACAGTAATACGTGTGGTTGCATAGTAGCACACTGTATTGATTATTAATGCTTATGTGAGAAGTCACTCAGTTTGATTCAATTATGGACAGTTATTGGCATGATCATGACCATTAATGAATACACGAATATTATTGGCCGTAGTGCAGGGGTGATTCGATGATGTGGATTATTTTATTAAATTGAGTCCCAGCGATAACAGTGTTGAAAAATCTTTTAAATCATAGAAGATAGTGGATTTTATTTTCTACTTAACTCTTTTAATGGATTGCTTGTTCCGCTGCAGTTAAACTTGATGTTCGTTATATTTTATCAGTTTAACACTGTAGAAGGCTAATGATAATTTATTCTGCATTATCTTAGTCATAATATTTCTTACTGGGCTAGTTGAGCTCACCCTTTCTTTCACTGTTCTCTTCAGGAAATGAGAATATAGTTGGGACGAGTCGGGGAACGGAGTGATGGACCAAATGATAGTATTAATAGTCCTCACTATTCTGTTAAATAGTGTGACAATAATTGTAATGAGGACTCCTTTTGAGTTTGTATAGTCTCTAGTAGACAATTATTGTATTCAAACTCACAGTTATGTTTTGTCGTATTGTACACGACAGTTGTATCAGTAAGTTGTATTTGTATTCTGTACCATGTATTTGATGACCCAAGATGGGTGATGTATACCTAATTTTGGGGGTGTCACAGTTGGTATCAGAGCTTAGGGATATGATCCATGGCTAAGATGTGAGAATAGAACTAGGAGGGGAGAGACGGGGAATTCCTTCGCTAGTATGACCTACCTAAGTTTATTTGCATGGTATTTAATTGGTCGGTCAGAATATAAGGATAATATATGACATATCAATTAACTTTTGTTTTGTGGCAGTATCTGAAAATGGCATCCGAGAATGTTGAGAATAGCAATGGAGCACAGGCGACTGTTGATTCACCACATATCAATAATCGGGATAATATGCATCAGGAAGGCGACAATCCTCATGCAAACAACAATACTGACCAAATGATGAATGATGGAATGTTCAGAAGCTTTATGCAGTTCATGCAACAGCAGGCGAGAGCGGCTCCTGTTCAAAATATAGGTGGAAACATTGAAAACTCTCGGACGGTCACTGCTAAACAGTTCAAGGAGCTGGGACCACCGGAGTTTAAGGGAGAGCCAAAACCACTTATAGCGAAAACATGGATAAAGCAGATGACCAAGATATTTGATGTCTTGGGATGCTCCGAGGAGCACAAAGTTCCCTTTGCCGCCTTTATGTTGCGAGGAGAGGCAGATTACTGGTGGGAATCGATTAAGCGTACTCAACCTGCCGCACTGAAGATGTCTTGGGAGAAGTTCCAAGAGCTGTTCAATGACAAATACTTTCCCGAAAGTGTTCGACACATGAAGGAGGTGGAGTTCATCAAATTGGAGTAGAATAATATGACCGTGTCGCAGTATGAGGCTAAATTTACTGAGTTGTCCCGGTTTGCGTCCCACTTGGTGGATAATGAAGAGCGAATGATGCGAATATTTTTACGAGGTTTGAAACCTGAGATACGTCAATATCTTTTTTGTCATAAACTGTGTTTGTATTCAGATGTTGTGAATAGGTCTCAGTTAGTGGAGCGCGATAACGAGTCAACGCAACCAAAAGAGAGCAGTCGGCAAAATGATAATACCAGTGAGAGCAGTCATCGAAGCGGTGACAACAAGCGTGGTGGGAATCAACAGGCCAGAAATGGTAACCACTTCGGTGGTAATCAAGGCCAAAACAATAAGAATGGTCATTTCAAGAAGAAGAGATTCAACAATGATGGAAAGGCATCAGCACCAGCACCCGTTGTTAAGGAAGGAGAACGACTACCTATCATATGTTTCAAATACGGAGGGGAGGGGCACATCAATCCAAACTGTGTGATGCCATCTAAAGCATGTTATAATTGTGGAAGAGAAGGTCATTTATCTCGATTTTGTCGTTTACCAAAAATAAATTCAACCAGGATGGAGGCACCAAAGGCCGTCCCAGAAAAGTCAAAACCGGTAGTGCAAGAGAGAGCGTTTGTTGTGACCTCCCGAAAAATAAGGAACCCGAATGAGGTCATCACGGGTAAGCTTATCATAAACTCTAACGAAGTCTATACTTTATTTGATACCGGTTCTGCCCATTCTTTTATTTCTCCTACTTGCGCTCATCGATTAAATTTGACTCCGGAGAAATTAGACTTTGATTTATCTGTTGAAACTCCATTGGGAGAAACCTTCATTACATCCACGGTTTATAAGTCTTGTTTGGTTCAAGTTGGTACCCACACATTACCTGTCGGTCTGATTTCATTAAAAATACTTGCATTTGACATGATTCTAGGGATTGATTGGTTAACTACTCATCATGCAAAAATTGATTGTTTTCGTAAGATTGTTAGCTTTTATATTCCTAATCGACCTATTATGCGAATTCAAGCAACCAACCCATTAAAATCAATCGTTGTCATCTCAAGCCACAAAGCTATTCCTTTATTGAAAAACGGATGTCAAGCTTTCTTAGCTCATGTCACGGATCTAAACAAAAATACGTCAGTTTTGAATGATATTTCTATTGTTAATAAATTCCCTGACGTATGCAATATATAAATGAATAACAAATTTGGTTACTATACACAATCAAAAATATTACCAACCAAGTGGTTAATGGTTACTCAAAGTAAACAATAATACATTCATGTATTTACACTCCTAATTTAATTGCACTACATCAGACCCTTTTTAGTGGTCTTAAAATCGGGGGATTATTGCATGGTTTCCTATTATGTCCTTTTTCTTGGCACCTGCTGCATTTGTTTTGAATTTTGATTTCAGATCCGTGTTTGTACCTCCCTTTTTTTGGTCTTCCTGCTAGTCTTCTTGTGTTGGGTGGTTTTATACATATGTTTCTTACTTCTTCTGATACATCCCAGTTTTCTTTATCATCTAATGGCATGATGGAAGCTGAATATGTCTCGACCAAAGTTGCTTTAGTGTAATTTCTTGAGCAAAAATCATAACGGCTCAAATTTCTCTTGCTCATAACAGCAGCAGCGTGCGGACAAGGCATCTCATGGTACTGAAATTTACGGCATGTGCATGTCTTTTGTTCGATGTCCACAATATACTGTTTAGAGACATCGTAAACAGTGAAAATCACTAAGTTTGATGTCTCAACCTACAACACCCAATGTATAAAATCAGATTAACAGTTGCATGCCAAATATACAGTAACCAATTAACTAGTACACAATGTTAGTCAATAAGTAACCACCAATATAAAAGAAACAATTATAAATCTCAGTAACATTATAATATTACATAGTAACTAAGTCAGTATTGATTAGTAACCAGTATAATGTTACACAGTAACCAAATAAGCATTATACAGTAATCATTATATAATTACACAGTAAGCAATTCAGTAGTAGTCAGTAACCAATATAATATTGCACATTAAGTAAGTTAGCATTAGTCTGTAAGCAAGTCAGTATTAGTCAGTAATATTATGCAATAAAGATTATAATTTTATACAGTAACCAAGTCATTGTTAGTTAGTATAATGTTACACAGTAACCAACTCAGCAATAACCAGCAACCATTATATGGTTACACAGTAACCAAGTCAGCAATAGTCAGTAACCAATATAATGTTGCATAGTAACCAAGTTAGCATTAGTAAGTAACCAAGTTAGTAATAGTCACTAAATTGCAAATGTAAGTTAGGATGCAATAATTTAAATCAACTATTAATTACCTTAAGTATATTTGATTTAACGATATTAGATTGCAATCTTCTCTCAGCTATTGTGGAAAGTGTTGTGAATGTTGATATGGCTGCTTGTTTGTTTGTGAAATACCATCTTTGAACCAAACAACGTAGGCATTCAATCATTGACGCAACTGGAAGATTCTTGATAAACTTGATTGCATTGTTAATAGATTCGGCGGTGTTTGAAGTCATTGTTGAGTACCTACTTACAGTCCCATGGAGCCTGGTGCACCTATCCAACTTGACCTCTTCCTCCAGATATGTCCTTATTCGAGGATTAATGGCATCAAGTTCAGTCATGTGTTTATTGAATTGTTCAATAGTGTAAGCTCTACAAGCCCCGTTGTAAGCCTGTTTAACTTCTTCTCCTTTCTTTTTGAATCTGTTTTTTATATTTTTCAGTATATGATATGTGCAGGAACCATGCATGATATCCGAAAATACAAAATTCAGTCTTTGTATAATGGTTTCATGCCTGTCTGAAATAATACATTGACCTTCCCTAACTCCACAAGTAATTCTCAAATTTACGAAAAACCATCTCCAAGATAATTTATTTTCGCTGTCAACAACTGAAAAAGCAATCGGAATAATGTTTCGGTTTGCATCTTGTGTGCTTGTTATCAGCAGTGTCCCCCCGTAAGTTGATTGTATGAACGTGCCATCGATTACAATGATTGAAAAACAATGGTGCCATGCTTGAATGGATGCTCCAATAGCAAAGAATAGATACTTGAAACGACCATTTGTTTCCAACTCAAGAGTTGTGACGGAACCTGATATGAAAATTAACATTATCATTCGAATTACAAGTAGTATACAGTATCCAAATCACTAGTAATCGGTAACAGTTCATGTGGTTAATGGTATACAACTTGTATATTACATTTAGTAACTAAACATGCGTATTAAGGTAACCAAACATGTATAATAACCGTATACAAATGGTCTAAAGATTTAATAACTAAACATGCATACTAACAGTTATACTGTCTAAAGGTGTATTGATTACTGTGTAATATTTTATTATTTACTGTATAATGCTTAATTGGTTACTGACTAATGCTATTTTGGTTACTGCATAATATTACTGACTAATGCTTGGTAACTACATGTTTGGTAACCAATGCATTAGACAGTAACCAGCATGTTGCATGAAGGTAACCAATACAGCATTAATCAGTAAACAATTTACATTGGTAACCTTCTACTGTGTAATGATATCTTGGTTACTGTGGAACATCATATTGGTTACTGTCTAATGCTGTAAAACTAATAAAATATTTTAAAGTGTTACCTGGATTTGTTTTCTTCAGCATGTTTAACCATGATGGGATGAGTGAGTAGTCGTGTGGATTTTCTCTCACCTTTCCCAACGCTTTCTCCTTCGATCTCCATGCTTTTTGGTAAGAGATAGACACATTATATTCTGACATCATGTCTTCCACAATATCGATTGGTGTGTATATTTTTTTCAAATTTGTTAATTTTTACATTATGCATTCACTGACCAACTCACTATTTGCCTGTCTGTGGTCTCCCAACAATACATTGACCGAACAAGTATGGATGTCATTGAATTCTCTCACCTTGAACATACTGGTTTTTTAGAAACTTGATGCTCTCATCTTCCATTTGCAATTTTCATCGTATACGCACACAAGCACAAAGTCTCTATAACTTGTTCGTTGGACTTTGTGTTGTCTGTTTTTCCTGATTGAATGCAGCCTCATAGCTTGTGATAGGATTTTTTTTGTTTTTGTAGGTTTGATGTAATTTTATTTCTCGTTCATTCGGATCCGATATTACATCATCATATAGTTCTTTTGCGTATGATTTGTCATGTTGTCTGTCTCGTTGTTGTTCAATAATTTTCCTTGCAAGCTGATCAGCATATTGCGTTCCAAATTGGCATTCTTGGCTTGTTAGTGGAACTAATGCTGAATTCCCTTGTGTTGATCTGATTGGCATTACATCATGAATTGTAGATTCTTCAACATTTGTCAAGTTATGCAAGATTGTTGTGCGTCCCATTCTGTGCTCAATATCCACAATCAGTGGGAATTTACCTTGTTCATCAGATTTTCTACTCATTTTCAGAAAGAATTGTAAAGTTGCTTCATCTGATATATTGATCGGTGGAATGTCGCTTCTAATCTGAAATTTGATTAACAATGTTGTTGCGTTTGTGTCTAGCCGTAATGCACTGCATATTTTGTTTATCATTTCTTTGAACGAACTAGTTGATGGAACTAGTATGCCGGTAACTTCAAATTTGGTGTATTGGTTACTATCAGCCCATGTGCCGTTGAAATAAAGTACAACTGGAATTATCTCCATTGTCTGTCAACATAATAAGAATTGGTAAGTAACCAAATCAATGTTAGTCGGTAACCAATATAATTCTAAACAGTAACCAAGTCAGCCTTAGTCAGTAACCAAGTCTTCATCAGTAACCATTATAATGTTACATAGTAACAAATTCAGAATTAGTCAGTAACCAATGCAATGGTACACAGTAACCAAGTCATTATTAGTCAGTAACGAATGCAGCATTAGTTAGTACCATTATGCATTAACCAATTCAGCAGTAGACAGTAACATATTCATAGTTAGACAGTAACCAATACAATGTTAAACAGTAACCAAGTCAACATTAGACAGTAACCAAGTCAACAGTTTTCAATAACCAAGTCTGCATTAGTTAGTAATATTTATCACCCATCTTGGGTCGTCAGATACATGGTACAAAATACAAATATAAACTTAATTATACAAATGTCGTGTAACATACGACAATACATAAACTGAGAGTTCTAATAGGAATATTGTCATCTAGACAATATCCATACTCAAGGAGTCCTCATTACATTTATTGTCACACTATTTAACAGAATGGTGAGGACTACTAATGCTATCTTCTGGACCATCACTCCTTTCCCTGACTCGTCCCAGCTATATTCTCATTTCCTGAAAAGAACATTGAAAGAAAGGGTGAGCTCAACTAGCCCAGTAAGAAATATTATGACTAAGATAATGAAGAATAAATTATCAATAGTCTTCAACAATGTTAAACTGATAAAATATAATAGACATCAAATTTATCTGCAGCGGAATAAGCAATCCATTAGAAGAGTCAAGTAGAGAATAAAACCTACTATCTTCTATGATTTAAAAATGTTTTCATCAACTTTTATCACTGAGACTCAGCTTAATAAATAAACCACATCTTCTAATCATCCTTGTATTACGGGCCAAGGATATTCATTAAATCATCAATGATCATGACTATACCGAAAAATCCCTGGTCATAATCATACCACAAACTGTCTATCAATGCATTACAAGCCACTGAGGACTTTTACCACACCACTTATAACATCACAGTTCATGATTATACCGAATGATCCCTGGTCATAATCATACTAAGTCCATCTATGCACGTAAGCAAAAGATGACTTTTAACATAAAATAAACATGAGGATGATGACAATGTTATAGGAATTCAATTAAACAAGTTCAAGAATTAGTTTATCCAGGAACTAATAATATCCAAATTGTCAACATGATACTTCTTTGTAAAGTAACAGTCAAGAATGCTCAGAAGAATATTTTTATGAAAAGATACTGGATGAAGCGCAAATATCAAGGATATTCCACTAATTTCATGGAGTATAGAAATCAAAACTTTAACCAAATGAGTATAATAAAGAATATATGAAACTGCAAATGGATTTTCACCAGCCATGCGGTAATCCACGTATACAGATCATTTCCACAATTTAATAAGGAATGAATATAAAGGATCATTCACCATGCATGTGGCAATCCACATAGACAGGTTATTCCAACAGAATAATAAAGAATGGAATAACAGAAGGATTCACCATGCATGCGATAGAGACCGCACAGACAGGTTATTCCCAACAGAATAATAAATGCGGAATAATAAATATGGAACCAGGTCAGGTGAAATTCACACCGACAGGATATTCCGACAGAATAATAAATGCGGAATAATAAATGATGGAACCAGGTCAGGTGAAATTCACACCGACAGGATATTCCAACAGAATAATAAATACTGGAACCAGGTCCGGTGTAAAACACACAGACAGGATGTTCCAACAGAATAATAACAAGCCGGAACCAGGTCCGGTGTAAAACACACAGACAGGATGTTCCAACAGAATAATAATAAAAACGGAACCAGGTCCGGTGTAAAACACACAGACAGGATGTTCCAACAGAATAATAACAAGCCGGAACCAGGTCCGGTGTAAAACACACAGACAGGATGTTCCAACAGAATAATAATAAAAACGGAACCAGGTCCGGTGTAAAACACACAGACAGGATGTTCCAACAGAATAATAGAAGAATGTCACCAAGTATAGGGTAGACCGCGGATACAGGTTATTCCAACAGAATAATAAGAAATGGAACAACAACAGTTCTCTTCATGAATAAGAAAGAATAACACCCCTTACCATTTTAAAGAAGGACTGAAATAAAGAAGTAGTTAAGTGGCAGAATACTCTTCTTCTTTCTCTCTATAGTTTCACTCTCTAGAGTTCAGTGAATTCGTAAGAAAATAATGAAGGAATGAGCTTCTATTTATAGGAAAATAGAATGCATAGTAACTAATCCATGAACGGTCCAGATTGATTTACTTTAATCTGACGGTCCATATTTAAAGAAAAATCTTTTAAATAAAATATAATATATTCTATTTATACAATAACTTTAATAAAGTATTCTGTTTTATATAAAAAGATTTTACTATGCAAAATACTATGCACAATAGAATATAATATATTCTATTTATAGAATAACTTTAATAAAGTATTCTGTTTTATATAAAAAAATGTTTCTGTTTTATTACGTTAATAATACGAATAAAACAAAACTTCATTATCGCTAAATAATTCATATTATTAATTGACAATAATTGAATCAAACTGAGTGACTTCTCACATAAGCATCAATACCGTGTGCTACTATGCAACCACACGTATTACTGTACTTTTACTACCGAGCAGTTCAACAGTATCAACGGTAAAACTTCTGCCGTTATTTTTAATAAAATA
The DNA here is from genome assembly GCA_016801055.1 of Panax notoginseng. Classification (NCBI taxonomy): domain Eukaryota; kingdom Viridiplantae; phylum Streptophyta; class Magnoliopsida; order Apiales; family Araliaceae; genus Panax; species Panax notoginseng. The sequence continues at coordinate 22,759,571 of CM029022.1, forward strand.
TTTTTGTCGTTTTCTCAATCTGACAATAATTTCGTTGTGGGGTCCACCAATGATTGTACCGTCGTACGAATATTTCCTGTAAATAGTAACTCGTGAATAGTATTTCGACACAAAAAGTGTCCCAAATACTCGAGTGAACAATACTAGAGTGAATAGTAATTTAGGTGAATAGTAACCCGTGAATAGTAACTCCGACACAAAAAGTGTCCTAAATACTCGAGTGAACAATATTAGAGTGAATAGTAATTTGGGTGAATAGTAACCCGTGAATAGTAACTCGTGAATAGTGACCATGTATTTTATGACAACTTGTTTACTTTTTAAAAAAAAATTCACATATCACCCTTAACTTTAACCTTTTATCAATTTAACCATTTACCAAAATAGAAAAATTGAATATTTTTATTTCATAAAATTCGGGGTCTCACAATCTCCCCTCCTTATGGAATTTCGCCCTCGAAATTAACGTACGTACCTGATATTCGAAGAGATGAGAATACCTTACTTTCTTTTCGGATTGTACCTTTCCGGATAATTCCGCTCTATCATGATTTTTCCATTTCTCATCTCCTGTATTTCGAATATCATTCTAGAATATACCTTCAAAACAAAGGTTAATCGACATACCACAATTTATCCACTTATTAAGTAAACAATTTCAGCTTTAGGTAAGTCACACTCTAGCAAAATATATTACTCGTCTTCTAGACTAATATCTCCGTCAGTGACCATATCCCTGTAACATCAATCAACAATTTCTGTCCACAATCATATGAATAACTCATAATCATAATTGTGATTCTGAATTACTTTTCGCACCCAGGAAGAAGAAAATTTACATCACCTATCTTCACCTGAAACATCAAAAATCATGGTTATACCAAATCACAATTCCTGCTCATAATCATACTAACAAATTCATCTTTGCACTACGGCTAAAGATTTACAACTGTATAACTAATAATCAACAGTTAATCTTCGCACTACATGCCAAGGATATACAACTGTAAAATCAATAATGCTGAGACTCAGCTTAATAGTATCACGACCACGAATTATCCATGCACTACGTGCCAAAGATAATCGTGTTTTTAATTACGGTCATGATTATACCAAACAATCCCTGGTCATAATCATACCAAGTCCATCTATGCACGTAAGCCACAGATGACTTTTACCACATCTATGAATTAATATTTCATTGCTGAGACTCAGCTCAATAATTAATCCATATCATCGAATCATCCCTGCACTACAGGCCAAGGATATTCTTTAGTATCACGACCACGAATTATCCATGCACTACGTGCCAAAGATAATCGTGTTTTCAATTACGGTAATGATTATACCGAACAATCCCTGGTCATAATCATACCAAGTCCATCTGTGCACTACAGGCCACAGATGACTTTCAACAAAATATAAACATGAGAATGAGGTATTGACGTATATAGGGTTTCAAACCTCTTAGAAACTTTCGCGTCATTCGCTCCTCATTATCGACCAAATGGGATGCAAACCGGGATAACTCCGTAAACTTAACCTCGTACTGCGATATGGTCATATTATTTTGCTCCAATGCTTATCTCAACATTGTTAGATGCCATTTTCAAACACTGCCACAAAAACAAGGGTTAATTAACATATCACATATTATCCCTATACTCTGACCGACCAATTAAATACCAAATAAACTTAGGTAGGTCATACTAGCGAAGGAATTCCCCGTCTCTCCCATCCTAGTTCTTATCTTACATCTCAGGCAGGGATCATATTCCTAAGCTCTGAAACCAACTGTGACTCTCATGGTGCTTCAACCACAGCACCTCACAATGGTACCTATCAGTTTGCCACCGCAGAACGGCGTCCCCTACGGAGAGTCTGGCTTCGGTGCATCCCCCATCAACAGGAAGTCACTAGCGAGAGGCTCGGGGCTCTTTACTTATAGCTCTGATACCAACTGTGACGCCCCCAAAATTAGGTATTTATCACCCATCTTGGGTCGTCAGATACATGGTACAAAATACAAATACAAACTTAATTATACAAATGTCGTGTAACATACGACAATACATAAACTGAGAGTTCTAATAAGAATATTGTCATCTAAACAATATCCATACTCAAGGAGTCCTCATTACATTTATTGTCACACTATTTAACAGAATGGTGAGGACTACTAATGCTATCTTCTGGACCATCACTCCTTTCCCTGACTCGTCCCAGCTATATTCTCATTTCCTGAAAAGAACATTGAAAGAAAGGGTGAGCTCAACTAGCCCAGTAAGAAATATTATGACTAAGATAATGAAGAATAAATTATCAATAATCTTCAACAATGTTAAACTGATAAAATATAATAGACATCAAATTTAACTGCAGCGGAATAAGCAATCCATTAGAAGAGTCAAGTAGAGAATAAAACCTACTATCTTCTATGATTTAAAAATGTTTTCATCAACTTTTATCACTGAGACTCAGCTTAATAAATAAACCACATCTTCTAATCATCCTTGTATTACGGGCCAAGGATATTCATTAAATCATCAATGATCATGACTATACCGAAAAATCCCTGGTCATAATCATACCACAAACTGTCTATCAATGCATTACAAGCCACTGAGGACTTTTACCACACCACTTATAACATCACAGTTCATGATTATACCGAATGATCCCTGGTCATAATCATACTAAGTCCATCTATGCACGTAAGCAAAAGATGACTTTTAACATAAAATAAACATGAGGATGATGACAATGTTATAGGAATTCAATTAAACAAGTTCAAGAATTAGTTTATCCAGGAACTAATAATATCCAAATTGTCAACATGATACTTCTTTGTAAAGTAACAGTCAAGAATGCTCAGAAGAATATTTTTATGAAAAGATACTGGATGAAGCGCAAATATCAAGGATATTCCATTAATTTCATGGAGTATAGAAATCAAAACTTTAACCAAATGAGTATAATAAAGAATATATGAAACTGCAAATGGATTTTCACCAGCCATGCGGTAATCCACGTATACAGATCATTTCCACAATTTAATAAGGAATGAATATAAAGGATCATTCACCATGCATATGGCAATCCACATAGACAGGTTATTCCAACAGAATAATAAAGAATGGAATAACAGAAGGATTCACCATGCATGCGATAGAGACCGCACAGACAGGTTATTCCCAACAGAATAATAAATGCGGAATAATAAATATGGAACCAGGTCAGGTGAAATTCACACCGACAGGATATTCCGACAGAATAATAAATGCGGAATAATAAATGATGGAACCAGGTCAGGTGAAATTCACACCGACAGGATATTCCAACAGAATAATAAATACTGGAACCAGGTCCGGTGTAAAACACACAGACAGGATGCTCCAACAGAATAATAACAAGCCGGAACCAGGTCCGGTGTAAAACACACAGACAGGATGTTCCAACAGAATAATAATAAAAACGGAACCAGGTCCGGTGTAAAACACACAGACAGGATGTTCCAACAGAATAATAACAAGCCGGAACCAGGTCCGGTGTAAAACACACAGACAGGATGTTCCAACAGAATAATAATAAAAACGGAACCAGGTCCGGTGTAAAACACACAGACAGGATGTTCCAACAGAATAATAGAAGAATGTCACCAAGTATAGGGTAGACCGCGTATACAGGTTATTCCAACAGAATAATAAGAAATGGAACAACAACAGTTCTCTTCATGAATAAGAAAGAATAACACCCCTTACCATTTTAAAGAAGAACTGAAATAAAGAAGTAGTTAAGTGGCAGAATACTCTTCTTCTTTCTCTCTATAGTTTCACTCTCTAGAATTCAGTGAATTCGTAAGAAAATAATGAAGGAATGAGCTTCTATTTATAGGAAAATAGAATGCATAGTAACTAATCCATGAACGGTCCAGATTGATTTACTTTAATCTGACGGTCCATATTTAAAGAAAATCTTTTAAATAAAATATAATATATTCTATTTATACAATAACTTTAATAAAGTATTCTGTTTTATATAAAAAGATTTTACTATGCAAAATATTATGCACAATAGAATATAATATATTCTATTTATAGAATAACTTTAATAAAGTATTCTGTTTTATATAAAAAAATGTTTCTGTTTTATTACGTTAATAATACGAATAAAACAAAACTTCATTATCGCTAAATAATTCATATTATTAATTGACAATAATTGAATCAAACTGAGTGACTTCTCACATAAGCATCAATACCGTGTGCTACTATGCAACCACACGTATTACTGTACTTTTACTACCGAGCAGTTCAACAGTATCAACGGTAAAACTTCTGCCGTTATTTTTAATAAAATATTTTTGTCGTTTTCTCAATCTGACAATAATTCCGTTGTGGGGTCCACCAATGATTGTACCGTCGTACGAATATTCCCCGTAAATAGTAACTCGTGAATAGTATTTCGACACAAAAAGTGTCCCAAATACTCGAGTGAACAATACTAGAGTGAATAGTAATTTGGGTGAATAGTAACCCGTGAATAGTAACTCCGACACAAAAAGTGTCCTAAATACTCGAGTGAACAATATTAGAGTGAATAGTAATTTGGGTGAATAGTAACCCGTGAATAGTAACTCGTGAATAGTGACCATGTATTTTATGACAACTTGTTTACTTTTTTTAAAAAAATTCACTTATCACCCTTAACTTTAACCTTTTATCAATTTAACCATTTACCAAAATAGAAAAATTGAATATTTTTATTTCATAAAATTCGGGGTCTCACAATCTCCCCTCCTTATGGAATTTCGCCCTCAAAATTAACGTACGTACCTGATATTCGAAGAGATGAGAATACCTTACTTTCTTTTCGGATTGTACCTTTCCGGATAATTCCGCTCTATCATGATTTTTTCATTTCTCATCTCCTGTATTTCGAATATCATTCTAGAATATACCTTCAAAACAAAGGTTAATCGACATACCACAATTTATCCACTTATTAAGTAAACAATTTCAGCTTTAGGTAAGTCACACCCTAGCAAAATATATTACTCGTCTTCTAGACTAATATCTCCGTCAGTGACCATATCCCTGTAACATCAATCAACAATTTCTGTCCACAATCATATGAATAACTCATAATCATAATTGTGATTCTGAATTACTTTTCGCACCCAGAAAGAAGAAAATTTACATCACCTATCTTCACCTGAAACATCAAAAATCATGGTTATACCAAATCACAATTCCTGCTCATAATCATACTAACAAATTCATCTTTGCACTACGGCTAAAGATTTACAACTGTATAACTAATAATCAACAGTTAATCTTCGCACTACATGCCAAGGATATACAACTGTAAAATCAATAATGCTGAGACTCAGCTTAATAGTATCACGACCACGAATTATCCATGCACTACGTGCCAAAGATAATCGTGTTTTTAATTACGGTCATGATTATACCAAACAATCCCTGGTCATAATCATACCAAGTCCATCTATGCATGTAAGCCACAGATGACTTTTACCACATCTATGAATTAATATTTCATTGCTGAGACTCAGCTCAATAATTAATCCACATCATCGAATCATCCCTGCACTACAGGCCAAGGATATTCTTTAGTATCACGACCACGAATTATCCATGCACTACGTGCCAAAGATAATCGTGTTTTCAATTACGGTAATGATTATACCGAACAATCCCTGGTCATAATCATACCAAGTCCATCTGTGCACTACAGGCCACAGATGACTTTCAACAAAATATAAACATGAGAATGAGGTATTGACGTATATAGGGTTTCAAACCTCTTAGAAACTTTCGCGTCATTCGCTCCTCATTATCGACCAAATGGGATGCAAACCGGGATAACTCCATAAACTTAACCTCGTACTGCGATATGGTCATATTATTTTGCTCCAATGCTTATCTCAACATTGTTAGATGCCATTTTCAAACACTGCCACAAAAACAAGGGTTAATTAACATATCACATATTATCCCTATACTCTGACCGACCAATTAAATACCAAATAAACTTAGGTAGGTCATACTAGCGAAGGAATTCCCCGTCTCTCCCCTCCTAGTTCTTATCTTACATCTCAGGCAGGGATCATATCCCTAAGCTCTGAAACCAACTGTGACTCTCATGGTGCTTCAACCACAGCACCTCACAATGGTACCTATCAGTTTGCCACCGCAGAACGGCGTCCCCTACGGAGAGTCTGGCTTCGGTGCATCCCCCATCAACAGGAAGTCACCAGCGAGAGGCTCGGGGCTCTTTACTTATAGCTCTGATACCAACTGTGACGCCCCCAAAATTAGGTATTTATCACCCATCTTGGGTCGTCAGATACATGGTACAAAATACAAATACAAACTTAATTATACAAATGTCGTGTAACATACGACAATACATAAACTGAGAGTTCTAATAAGAATATTGTCATCTAAACAATATCCATACTCAAGGAGTCCTCATTACATTTATTGTCACACTATTTAACAGAATGGTGAGGACTACTAATGCTATCTTCTGGACCATCACTCCTTTCCCTGACTCGTCCCAGCTATATTCTCATTTCCTGAAAAGAACATTGAAAGAAAGGGTGAGCTCAACTAGCCCAGTAAGAAATATTATGACTAAGATAATGAAGAATAAATTATCAATAATCTTCAACAATGTTAAACTGATAAAATATAATAGACATCAAATTTAACTGCAGCGGAATAAGCAATCCATTAGAAGAGTCAAGTAGAGAATAAAACCTACTATCTTCTATGATTTAAAAATGTTTTCATCAACTTTTATCACTGAGACTCAGCTTAATAAATAAACCACATCTTCTAATCATCCTTGTATTACGGGCCAAGGATATTCATTAAATCATCAATGATCATGACTATACCGAAAAATCCCTGGTCATAATCATACCACAAACTGTCTATCAATGCATTACAAGCCACTGAGGACTTTTACCACACCACTTATAACATCACAGTTCATGATTATACCGAATGATCCCTGGTCATAATCATACTAAGTCCATCTATGCACGTAAGCAAAAGATGACTTTTAACATAAAATAAACATGAGGATGATGACAATGTTATAGGAATTCAATTAAACAAGTTCAAGAATTAGTTTATCCAGGAACTAATAATATCCAAATTGTCAACATGATACTTCTTTGTAAAGTAACAGTCAAGAATGCTCAGAAGAATATTTTTATGAAAAGATACTGGATGAAGCGCAAATATCAAGGATATTCCACTAATTTCATGGAGTATAGAAATCAAAACTTTAACCAAATGAGTATAATAAAGAATATATGAAACTGCAAATGGATTTTCACCAGCCATGCGGTAATCCACGTATACAGATCATTTCCACAATTTAATAAGGAATGAATATAAAGGATCATTCACCATGCATGTGGCAATCCACATAGACAGGTTATTCTAACAGAATAATAAAGAATGGAATAACAGAAGGATTCACCATGCATGCGATAGAGACCGCACAGACAGGTTATTCCCAACAGAATAATAAATGCGGAATAATAAATATGGAACCAGGTCAGGTGAAATTCACACCGACAGGATATTCCGACAGAATAATAAATGCGGAATAATAAATGATGGAACCAGGTCAGGTGAAATTCACACCGACAGGATATTCCAACAGAATAATAAATACTGGAACCAGGTCCGGTGTAAAACACACAGACAGGATGCTCCAACAGAATAATAACAAGCCGGAACCAGGTTCGGTGTAAAATACACAGACAGGATGTTCCAACAGAATAATAATAAAAACGGAACCAGGTCCGGTGTAAAACACACAGACAGGATGTTCCAACAGAATAATAACAAGCCGGAACCAGGTCCGGTGTAAAACACACAGACAGGATGTTCCAACAGAATAATAATAAAAACGGAACCAGGTCCGGTGTAAAACACACAGACAGGATGTTCCAACAGAATAATAGAAGAATGTCACCAAGTATAGGGTAGACCGCGTATACAGGTTATTCCAACAGAATAATAAGAAATGGAACAACAACAGTTCTCTTCATGAATAAGAAAGAATAACACCCCTTACCATTTTAAAGAAGAACTGAAATAAAGAAGTAGTTAAGTGGCAGAATACTCTTCTTCTTTCTCTCTATAGTTTCACTCTCTAGAATTCAGTGAATTCGTAAGAAAATAATGAAGGAATGAGCTTCTATTTATAGGAAAATAGAATGCATAGTAACTAATCCATGAACGGTCCAGATTGATTTACTTTAATCTGACGGTCCATATTTAAAGAAAATCTTTTAAATAAAATATAATATATTCTATTTATACAATAACTTTAATAAAGTATTCTGTTTTATATAAAAAGATTTTACTATGCAAAATATTATGCACAATAGAATATAATATATTCTATTTATAGAATAACTTTAATAAAGTATTCTGTTTTATATAAAAAAATGTTTCTGTTTTATTACGTTAATAATACGAATAAAACAAAACTTCATTATCGCTAAATAATTCATATTATTAATTGACAATAATTGAATCAAACTGAGTGACTTCTCACATAAGCATCAATACCGTGTGCTACTATGCAACCACACGTATTACTGTACTTTTACTACCGAGCAGTTCAACAGTATCAACGGTAAAACTTCTGCCGTTATTTTTAATAAAATATTTTTGTCGTTTTCTCAATCTGACAATAATTCCGTTGTGGGGTCCACCAATGATTGTACCGTCGTACGAATATTCCCCGTAAATAGTAACTCGTGAATAGTATTTCGACACAAAAAGTGTCCCAAATACTCGAGTGAACAATACTAGAGTGAATAGTAATTTGGGTGAATAGTAACCCGTGAATAGTAACTCCGACACAAAAAGTGTCCTAAATACTCGAGTGAACAATATTAGAGTGAATAGTAATTTGGGTGAATAGTAACCCGTGAATAGTAACTCGTGAATAGTGACCATGTATTTTATGACAACTTGTTTACTTTTTAAAAAAAAATTCACATATCACCCTTAACTTTAACCTTTTATCAATTTAACCATTTACCAAAATAGAAAAATTGAATATTTTTATTTCATAAAATTCGGGGTCTCACAATCTCCCCTCCTTATGGAATTTCGCCCTCGAAATTAACGTACGTACCTGATATTCGAAGAGATGAGAATACCTTACTTTCTTTTCGGATTGTACCTTTCCGGATAATTCCGCTCTATCATGATTTTTTCATTTCTCATCTCCTGTATTTCGAATATCATTCTAGAATATACCTTCAAAACAAAGGTTAATCGACATACCACAATTTATCCACTTATTAAGTAAACAATTTCAGCTTTAGGTAAGTCACACCCTAGCAAAATATATTACTCGTCTTCTAGACTAATATCTCCGTCAGTGACCATATCCCTGTAACATCAATCAACAATTTCTGTCCACAATCATATGAATAACTCATAATCATAATTGTGATTCTGAATTACTTTTTGCACCCAGAAAGAAGAAAATTTACATCACCTATCTTCACCTGAAACATCAAAAATCATGGTTATACCAAATCACAATTCCTGCTCATAATCATACTAACAAATTCATCTTTGCACTACGGCTAAAGATTTACAACTGTATAACTAATAATCAACAGTTAATCTTCGCACTACATGCCAAGGATATACAACTGTAAAATCAATAATGCTGAGACTCAGCTTAATAGTATCACGACCACGAATTATCCATGCACTACGTGCCAAAGATAATCGTGTTTTTAATTACGGTCATGATTATACCAAACAATCCCTGGTCATAATCATACCAAGTCCATCTATGCATGTAAGCCACAGATGACTTTTACCACATCTATGAATTAATATTTCATTGCTGAGACTCAGCTCAATAATTAATCCACATCATCGAATCATCCCTGCACTACAGGCCAAGGATATTCTTTAGTATCACGACCACAAATTATCCATGCACTACGTGCCAAAGATAATCGTGTTTTCAATTACGGTAATGATTATACCGAACAATCCCTGGTCATAATCATACCAAGTCCATCTGTGCACTACAGGCCACAGATGACTTTCAACAAAATATAAACATGAGAATGAGGTATTGACGTATATAGGGTTTCAAACCTCTTAGAAACTTTCGCGTCATTCGCTCCTCATTATCGACCAAATGGGATGCAAACCGGGATAACTCCGTAAACTTAACCTCGTACTGCGATATGGTCATATTATTTTGCTCCAATGCTTATCTCAACATTGTTAGATGCCATTTTCAAACACTGCCACAAAAACAAGGGTTAATTAACATATCACATATTATCCCTATACTCTGACCGACCAATTAAATACCAAATAAACTTAGGTAGGTCATACTAGCGAAGGAATTCCCCGTCTCTCCCCTCCTAGTTCTTATCTTACATCTTAGGCAGGGATCATATCCCTAAGCTCTGAAACCAACTGTGACTCTCATGGTGCTTCAACCACAGCACCTCACAATGGTACCTATCAGTTTGCCACCGCAGAACGGCGTCCCCTACGGAGAGTCTGGCTTCGGTGCATCCCCCATCAACAGGAAGTCACCAGCGAGAGGCTCGGGGCTCTTTACTTATAGCTCTGATACCAACTGTGACGCCCCCAAAATTAGGTATTTATCACCCATCTTGGGTCGTCAGATACATGGTACAAAATACAAATACAAACTTAATTATACAAATGTCGTGTAACATACGACAATACATAAACTGAGAGTTCTAATAAGAATATTGTCATCTAAACAATATCCATACTCAAGGAGTCCTCATTACATTTATTGTCACACTATTTAACAGAATGGTGAGGACTACTAATGCTATCTTCTGGACCATCACTCCTTTCCCTGACTCGTCCCAGCTATATTCTCATTTCCTGAAAAGAACATTGAAAGAAAGGGTGAGCTCAACTAGCCCAGTAAGAAATATTATGACTAAGATAATGAAGAATAAATTATCAATAGTCTTCAACAATGTTAAACTGATAAAATATAATAGACATCAAATTTAACTGCAGCGGAATAAGCAATCCATTAGAAGAGTCAAGTAGAGAATAAAACCTACTATCTTCTATGATTTAAAAATGTTTTCATCAACTTTTATCACTGAGACTCAGCTTAATAAATAAACCACATCTTCTAATCATCCTTGTATTACGGGCCAAGGATATTCATTAAATCATCAATGATCATGACTATACCGAAAAATCCCTGGTCATAATCATACCACAAACTGTCTATCAATGCATTACAAGCCACTGAGGACTTTTACCACACCACTTATAACATCACAGTTCATGATTATACCGAATGATCCCTGGTCATAATCATACTAAGTCCATCTATGCACGTAAGCAAAAGATGACTTTTAACATAAAATAAACATGAGGATGATGACAATGTTATAGGAATTCAATTAAACAAGTTCAAGAATTAGTTTATCCAGGAACTAATAATATCCAAATTGTCAACATGATACTTCTTTGTAAAGTAACAGTCAAGAATGCTCAGAAGAATATTTTTATGAAAAGATACTGGATGAAGCGCAAATATCAAGGATATTCCACTAATTTCATGGAGTATAGAAATCAAAACTTTAACCAAATGAGTATAATAAAGAATATATGAAACTGCAAATGGATTTTCACCAGCCATGCGGTAATCCACGTATACAGATCATTTCCACAATTTAATAAGGAATGAATATAAAGGATCATTCACCATGCATGTGGCAATCCACATAGACAGGTTATTCCAACAGAATAATAAAGAATGGAATAACAGAAGGATTCACCATGCATGCGATAGAGACCGCACAGACAGGTTATTCCCAACAGAATAATAAATGCGGAATAATAAATATGGAACCAGGTCAGGTGAAATTCACACCGACAGGATATTCCGACAGAATAATAAATGCGGAATAATAAATGATGGAACCAGGTCAGGTGAAATTCACACCGACAGGATATTCCAACAGAATAATAAATACTGGAACCAGGTCCGGTGTAAAACACACAGACAGGATGCTCCAACAGAATAATAACAAGCCGGAACCAGGTCCGGTGTAAAACACACAGACAGGATGTTCCAACAGAATAATAATAAAAACGGAACCAGGTCCGGTGTAAAACACACAGACAGGATGTTCCAACAGAATAATAACAAGCCGGAACCAGGTCCGGTGTAAAACACACAGACAGGATGTTCCAACAGAATAATAATAAAAACGGAACCAGGTCCGGTGTAAAACACACAGACAGGATGTTCCAACAGAATAATAGAAGAATGTCACCAAGTATAGGGTAGACCGCGGATACAGGTTATTCCAACAGAATAATAAGAAATGGAACAACAACAGTTCTCTTCATGAATAAGAAAGAATAACACCCCTTACCATTTTAAAGAAGGACTGAAATAAAGAAGTAGTTAAGTGGCAGAATACTCTTCTTCTTTCTCTCTATAGTTTCACTCTCTAGAGTTCAGTGAATTCGTAAGAAAATAATGAAGGAATGAGCTTCTATTTATAGGAAAATAGAATGCATAGTAACTAATCCATGAACGGTCCAGATTGATTTACTTTAATCTGACGGTCCATATTTAAAGAAAAATCTTTTAAATAAAATATAATATATTCTATTTATACAATAACTTTAATAAAGTATTCTGTTTTATATAAAAAGATTTTACTATGCAAAATACTATGCACAATAGAATATAATATATTCTATTTATAGAATAACTTTAATAAAGTATTCTGTTTTATATAAAAAAATGTTTCTGTTTTATTACGTTAATAATACGAATAAAACAAAACTTCATTATCGCTAAATAATTCATATTATTAATTGACAATAATTGAATCAAACTGAGTGACTTCTCACATAAGCATCAATACCGTGTGCTACTATGCAACCACACGTATTACTGTACTTTTACTACCGAGCAGTTCAACAGTATCAACGGTAAAACTTCTGCCGTTATTTTTAATAAAATATTTTTGTCGTTTTCTCAATCTGACAATAATTTCGTTGTGGGGTCCACCAATGATTGTACCGTCGTACGAATATTTCCTGTAAATAGTAACTCGTGAATAGTATTTCGACACAAAAAGTGTCCCAAATACTCGAGTGAACAATACTAGAGTGAATAGTAATTTGGGTGAATAGTAACCCGTGAATAGTAACTCCGACACAAAAAGTGTCCTAAATACTCGAGTGAACAATATTAGAGTGAATAGTAATTTGGGTGAATAGTAACCCGTGAATAGTAACTCGTGAATAGTGACCATGTATTTTATGACAACTTGTTTACTTTTTAAAAAAAAATTCACATATCACCCTTAACTTTAACCTTTTATCAATTTAACCATTTACCAAAATAGAAAAATTGAATATTTTTATTTCATAAAATTCGGGGTCTCACAATCTCCCCTCCTTATGGAATTTCGCCCTCGAAATTAACGTACGTACCTGATATTCGAAGAGATGAGAATACCTTACTTTCTTTTCGGATTGTACCTTTCCGGATAATTCCGCTCTATCATGATTTTTTCATTTCTCATCTCCTGTATTTCGAATATCATTCTAGAATATACCTTCAAAACAAAGGTTAATCGACATACCACAATTTATCCACTTATTAAGTAAACAATTTCAGCTTTAGGTAAGTCACACCCTAGCAAAATATATTACTCGTCTTCTAGACTAATATCTCCGTCAGTGACCATATCCCTGTAACATCAATCAACAATTTCTGTCCACAATCATATGAATAACTCATAATCATAATTGTGATTCTGAATTACTTTTCGCACCCAGAAAGAAGAAAATTTACATCACCTATCTTCACCTGAAACATCAAAAATCATGGTTATACCAAATCACAATTCCTGCTCATAATCATACTAACAAATTCATCTTTGCACTACGGCTAAAGATTTACAACTGTATAACTAATAATCAACAGTTAATCTTCGCACTACATGCCAAGGATATACAACTGTAAAATCAATAATGCTGAGACTCAGCTTAATAGTATCACGACCACGAATTATCCATGCACTACGTGCCAAAGATAATCGTGTTTTTAATTACGGTCATGATTATACCAAACAATCCCTGGTCATAATCATACCAAGTCCATCTATGCATGTAAGCCACAGATGACTTTTACCACATCTATGAATTAATATTTCATTGCTGAGACTCAGCTCAATAATTAATCCACATCATCGAATCATCCCTGCACTACAGGCCAAGGATATTCTTTAGTATCACGACCACAAATTATCCATGCACTACGTGCCAAAGATAATCGTGTTTTCAATTACGGTAATGATTATACCGAACAATCCCTGGTCATAATCATACCAAGTCCATCTGTGCACTACAGGCCACAGATGACTTTCAACAAAATATAAACATGAGAATGAGGTATTGACGTATATAGGGTTTCAAACCTCTTAGAAACTTTCGCGTCATTCGCTCCTCATTATCGACCAAATGGGATGCAAACCGGGATAACTCCGTAAACTTAACCTCGTACTGCGATATGGTCATATTATTTTGCTCCAATGCTTATCTCAACATTGTTAGATGCCATTTTCAAACACTGCCACAAAAACAAGGGTTAATTAACATATCACATATTATCCCTATACTCTGACCGACCAATTAAATACCAAATAAACTTAGGTAGGTCATACTAGCGAAGGAATTCTCCGTCTCTCCCCTCCTAGTTCTTATCTTACATCTCAGGCAGGGATCATATCCCTAAGCTCTGATACCAACTGTGACTCTCATGGTGCTTCAACCACAACACCTCACAATGGTACCTATCAGTTTGCCACCGCAGAACGGCGTCCCCTACGGAGAGTCTGGCTTCGGTGCATCCCCCATCAACAGGAAGTCACCAGCGAGAGGCTCGGGGCTCTTTACTTATAGCTCTGATACCAACTGTGACGCCCCCAAAATTAGGTATTTATCACCCATCTTGGGTCGTCAGATACATGGTACAAAATACAAATACAAACTTAATTATACAAATGTCGTGTAACATACGACAATACATAAACTGAGAGTTCTAATAGGAATATTGTCATCTAGACAATATCCATACTCAAGGAGTCCTCATTACATTTATTGTCACACTATTTAACAGAATGGTGAGGACTCTAATGCTATCTTCTGGACCATCACTCCTTTCCCTGACTCGTCCCAGCTATATTCTAATTTCCTGAAAAGAACATTGAAAGAAAGGGTGAGCTCAACTAGCCCAGTAAGAAATATTATGACTAAGATAATGAAGAATAAATTATCAATAGTCTTCAACAATGTTAAACTGATAAAATATAATAGACATCAAATTTAACTGCAGCGGAATAAGCAATCCATTAGAAGAGTCAAGTAGAGAATAAAACCTACTATCTTCTATGATTTAAAAATGTTTTCATCAACTTTTATCACTGAGACTCAGCTTAATAAATAAACCACATCTTCTAATCATCCTTGTATTACGGGCCAAGGATATTCATTAAATCATCAATGATCATGACTATACCAAAAAATCCCTGGTCATAATCATACCACAAACTGTCTATCAATGCATTACAAGCCACTGAGGACTTTTACCACACCACTTATAACATCACAGTTCATGATTATACCGAATGATCCCTGGTCATAATCATACTAAGTCCATCTATGCACGTAAGCAAAAGATGACTTTTAACATAAAATAAACATGAGGATGATGACAATGTTATAGGAATTCAATTAAACAAGTTCAAGAATTAGTTTATCCAGGAACTAATAATATCCAAATTGTAAGACCCCGAATTTTATGAAATAAAAATATTCAATTTTTCTTATAATTACTATTCAGTAAATGGTTAAATTGATAAAAGTTTAAAGTTATGAGTGAAATATGATTTTTCTTTCAAAATAAGCAAGTGGTTATAAAATAATCATTGTTGTCGGGCCATTGGTGGGCCCCACTTGTGGTTGGTGAAGAAATGTGCTGAATTATATTTCAAATGTGGTGGGTGGGAATAGTAGCAGGTAAAGCCATCAGGTTGCAGGTCAAACCTACCAAAATTTTCCTATAAATAGAGGGCTAAGTTAGAATTGAAAATCACACCAAAAACATAAGCTTTCTCTCTTTCTCTCTCTATATTATGAAGCATATTTTATGAGTATTTAGATACTTTGAGAGTTGGTATTCATCAGTGCAAGTTTTCTTTAGCGTCATATCCGATATCCAGTCAGAAGTGCTGCTCTTTTGAGGTAAGGGATAGTAAGGGATATTAAGGGATTTTAAGGGTTGTTATGATCTTTAATTTCGTAATTTTTCTGACCTTCAAAAATTCTAGAAAAATTTGAAATGATATTTTGATGAGTTTTCTTGATTGTGTCCAAAAATGGTGATTTTTGGATGTATAGATTGAGAGTTATGAATTTTATGATAAAAGACTATTTTAAAAGTAATCGCTTATAATTCCTTGTGGTTAACTCCAAAATTGATGAAATTTTTATTGGGAGTACATGTATATGATAGAAGTATACTCTGTAAATTTCAGAAGTTTTGGATAAAAGTATAATTTTTGATAAATGTCTAAATATTCGGCTATTTTGGCCATAAGAAAAATAGTAAATGACTTTTAAAAATTCTGAGAAAAATATATGTTCACTATGGGACTATATTATGCTAAATTCCAGAAAAGAAATATTTTTGGAACGAATTTGGTATTTTTCATGAAAATAGTCTAGTTATGAGAAAATGAATTAAATATGTTATGTGAAGTAAGAAAATTGAAAATAGGATTTTATGGCTTGAGAATCCTATATATGAGGTATATGCAGATTTTTTTGATGAGGGTTTTGGTTATTGATGATGAAATCTTAAGAGTTGGCATTTTATGATGATTAAATGCATTAATTAGTAAAGTGTAAACAATTTAAATAAATTGTTTATAAGTTTAAGAATATTATTCTTTCAATATCATTATACCGAAATATTGGTATGTATATTATTGTAGAATTTCTACCTTTTTCATGTCAGGATTACTATTCACGAGTTACTATTTATGAGTTACTATTCACGAGTTACTATTCACGACAAAATTAGTTTCTTTTTCTAACCAAATTATAGTTGATTTATGAATATTACTCTTGAGATTAAATCTATATGTTGATCATATTGTTTTTATTATCATATATAACATTTTTATAACCTTGATGTTGAAATTCTCTTTCGCTTGAGTGTAAAGATGGGTAAATTATTGGTATGATCATGACTATGGGTTCTCTTTGGCCAGTAGTGTAAAGTTGAATTATTGACTGGTATGATCATGACCATTGAATTTATAAGTGAATATCTTTAGCTTAAGTGCAAATGTAACAACCCCAAAATAGGTCCATTCCATCCAACCCATTCTGAGTCGTCAAATACATGGTACAGAAAACAACTACAACTTTATTACAACATTTGTCGTGCAAAATACAACAACACATATGCTGTGAGTTTGGATACAAATATATACCAAATGTGACATTGGACACCATCATGTATCAGCACCTCACAAAAGTACCTTACATAAAGGTACAGTCAAAAACTGTTTTAGAAACTAGAATCTTTGGGAAGTGCTCAAGGAAACCTTCGTACATGGGAGGCCACGCGTCTAGGTTATGATAGATATCATATGGCCACAGAATTATCCTTGGTTGACCCAATAGACCCCATAGAAAAACGAGAAGATTACTATCATATTCTTCCCAATGGTGAGTCTTCTCTTGACATATCATTATCTCTACTGTCTCCAATTGAGAATTATACTTTAAACAAACACCAAGATTATATAGGTAGTGCTCGTATATATACTCAGCAAGTGGATGAGCACATCCCTGTCTTATGATGACACGAGGTTGTATGTCGTTAGACATCTTGTATGATAGTGGCAAACCACCCTTCCAACGTTGGGTACACCTTACCTTATTGGATTCACCAAATATAACTACTAAATGAACTTTTCTATACTGCTTCGGGAGAACATCCACAGCTAGAGACCACCGTTCTATTTCCCCGTTACCCTCGCTCGACCCAGCTGCACTCTTATTACCTGAAAGGAACTGTGAAGCAAAAGGGTGAGCACAACTAGCTCAGTAAAGAATATCATGACTAAAGATAATTCAATTATCAATAGCCTTCATCAACAATAAATCAGAGATTTAGAACATATGGTAAATGATAAAAATTTCAACCATAGTTGCAGCGGAACGAGCAATCCATTAGAAGAGTCAAATAGACTATAAAGTCTATTATCTTCTCCATGTTAAAAATCCACCAATAATATTTTATCCATGTAACATCACTCAACAGTTCCTTTCCACAATCATATGAATAACTCATAATCATAATTGTGACCATAAATTTTTCTTCGCACCCAGGACGAAGAATATTTTTATCACCTGTCTTTACCTGAAACATCAAAGATCATGGTTATACCAAATCACAATTCCTGTTTATAATCATACTAACAAATTCATCTTTGCACTACGGGCCCAAGATATTCATCAACAAACCATCTTTACACTACGGGCCAAAGATATTCAACAACAGTTCATCTTTGCACTACAGGCCAAAGATATTCAACAACAGTTCATCTTTGCACTACAGGCCAAAGATATTCATCAACAATTCATATTTGCACTACAGGCCAAATATATTCATATCTCAAAGAAATATATAATCATTTCAGAATTTATATAAACAATAATTATAACCATGTTGATCAATTCACCTTTGCACTTAAGCTTAAGATATTCAATTATAAATTCAATGGTCATGATCATACCAGTCACAATTCAACTTTGCACTACAGGCCAAAGAGAACCCTAGTCATGATCATACCAATAATCTACCCATCTTTACACTCCAGTGAAAGAGAATTTCAACATCAGGGTTATAAAAATGTTATATATGATGATAAAAATAATATAATCAACATATAG
This sequence comes from Panax notoginseng, assembly GCA_016801055.1. NCBI lineage: Eukaryota > Viridiplantae > Streptophyta > Magnoliopsida > Apiales > Araliaceae > Panax > Panax notoginseng. The sequence continues at coordinate 22,778,665 of CM029022.1, forward strand.
TTTTAATCTCAAGAGTAATATTCGTAACTCATGAATAGCAACCCTGACACAAAAGATAGAAATTCTACAATAAAATTCATACCAATATTTCGGTATAATGATATTGAAAGAATAACATTACTTAAATTTATAAACAATTTATTTTAATTGTTTACACTTTACTAATTAATGCATTTAATCATCATAAAATGCCAACTCTTATAATTTCATCATCAATAACCAAAACTCTCATCAAAAATCTGCATATACCTCATATAGGATTCTCAAGCCATAAAATCCTATTTTCCAATTTTCTTTCTTCACAAAACATATTTAATTCATTTACTCATAACTAGACCATTTTCATGAAAAATACCAAATCAGTTCCAAAAATATTTCTTTTCTAGGATTTAGCATAATATAGTCCCATAGTGAACATATATTTTGCTCAGAATTTTTAAAAGTCATTTACTATTTTTCATATGGCCAAAATAGCCGAATATTTAGACATTTATCAAAAATTGTACTTTTATCTAAAAATTCTGAAATTCACAGAGTATACTTCTATCATATACATGTACTCCCAATAAAAATTTCATCAATTTTGGAGTTAACCACAAGGAATTATAAGCTGTTACTTTTAAAATAGTCTTTTCTCATAAAATTCACAACTCTCAATCTATACATCCAAAAATTGCCATTTTTGGACACAATCAAGAAAACTCATCAAAATATCATTTTAAATTTTTCCAGAATTTTTGAAGATCAGAAAAATTACGAAACTGAAAATCATAACAACCCTTAAAATCCCTTAATATCCTTACTATCCCTTACAATCCCTTACTATCCCTTACCTCAAAAGAGCAGTACTTCTGACTGGATATCGGATATGATGCTGAAGGAAACTTGCACTGATGAATAGCAACTCACCAAGTATCTAAAAACTCACAAAATATGCTTCATAATATAGAGAGAGAAAGAGAGAAAGCTTATGTTTCTGGTGTGATTTTCAATTCTAACTTAGCCCTCTATTTATAGAAAAATTTTGGTAGGTTTGACCTGCAACCTGATGGCTTTACCTGCTACTATTCCCACCCACCACATTTGAAATATAATTCAGCACATTTCTTCACCAACCACAAGTGGGGCCCACCAATTCTAGAATTTTCCACCAAAATGATAAACTCCGAAAATTCAACAATTTCTGAACCAGTCATCTCGTAAAATTCATAATAAATCATACATTCATTTTTAACGGTTCAAAATTTGTGGACATATACTCAACTTATATATGTATAACATATCCAAAAATTACCACGATCCAACGGTCGGATTAAAAATTATAACCCCCGCAAAATATCTCAAAAACCCTAATTTTTAATACCTCCATTCCAACAAAAATACTGATAAAAACCTCAACATTAACTCCTTCATTTTTTAACCACAAAAATATATCCCTCATTTATATCCACATAAAATAAATATTTTCTTATCATATGAATCAATAATTAATTATTCACTAATAATATTACAGAATCACATTTATGACAACCAGGCCGTTCCCAGGAAAGAGGGGGCTTTCCAATAAGGATTTCTCCTTACTGGCGCGCAATTAGATGACCAAACCTCTCCTTAGACAGAACTTTCTAGTCATTGCCAATAATGTTATCTAATAATATTATTCAAATAATATGAATTATTGATCTGAAATGGGAAATACTGTGCAGCAACAATTATTGAACAACAACAATATAAAATTTCAACGTAGCAATTATTGAATCAATAAAATAAAATATTGAACAGTAATTACTGTAACAATTATTGAGTAGTGCCTTCTTACGTAAGAATCAATAATTTCAAAAATACTATGCAATACCGTGTGCTACTGTGCAATAACGCGTATTACTGTATTTTAACCACCGGGTATTCCAACAGTGTTAACGGTAACAACTACGCCGTTATTTGTAAAAACTCAAATTTGTCGTTTTCTTCACCCGACAATTATTCGTTATGGGGCCCACAAATAGCTGCGCCGTCGTACGAATATTCCCCGACAGAAAGAATATTCCACGACCAAACGAATATTCCCCGACAACAATGATTATTTTATAACCACTTGTGTATTTTGAAAAAAATTCATATATCACCCTTAACTTTAACATTTATCAATTAAACCATTTACTGAATAGTAATTATAAGAAAAATTGAATACTTTTATTTCATAAAATTCGGGGTCTTACAATCTCCCCTCCTTATGAAATTTCGTCCCCGAAATTTACGTACCTGGTATTTCAAAGAGTTGAGAATACCTTCCTTTCATTTCAGATTCCATCTTCCCTGTCATCATAATTTCTCCATTGCTCATCTCCTGTATTTCAAATATCATTCTAGAATACAGCTTCAAAACAAGGGTTAATTTAACAAATTAACATATCACATAATATCCCGATATTATGACTGACCAACAAATAAGCTTAGGTAGGACACACTAGCGAAGGATTTACTCGTCTCTCCCCTCCTAGATGTATTCCCCGATCTCCGCCAGAGATCATATCCCCAAGCTCTGATACCAAATGTAACAACCCCAAAATAGGTCCATTCCATCCAACCCATTCTGAGTCGTCAAATACATGGTACAGAAAACAACTACAACTTTATTACAACAATTGTCGTGCAAAATACAACAACACATATGCTGTGAGTTTGGATACAAATATATACCAAATGTGACATTGGACACCATCATGTATCAGCACCTCACAAAGGTACCTTACATAAAGGTACAGTCAAAAACTGTTTTAGAAACTAGAATCTTTGGGAAGTGCTCAAGGAAACCTTCGTACATGGGAGGCCACGCGTCTAGGTTATGATAGATATCATATGGCCACAGAATTATCCTTGGTTGACCCAATAGACCCCATAGAAAAACGAGAAGATTACTATCATATTCTTCCCAATGGTGAGTCTTCTCTTGACATATCATTATCTCTACTGTCTCCAATTGAGAATTATACTTTAAACAAACACCAAGATTATATAGGTAGTGCTCGTATATATACTCAGCAAGTGGATGAGCACATCCCTGTCTTATGATGACACGAGGTTGTATGTCGTTAGACATCTTGTATGATAGTGGCAAACCACCCTTCCAACGTTGGGTACACCTTACCTTATTGGATTCACCAAATATAACTACTAAATGAACTTTTCTATACTGCTTCGGGAGAACATCCACAGCTAGAGACCACCGTTCTATTTCCCCGTTACCCTCGCTCGACCCAGCTGCACTCTTATTACCTGAAAGGAACTGTGAAGCAAAAGGGTGAGCACAACTAGCTCAGTAAAGAATATCATGACTAAAGATAATTCAATTATCAATAGCCTTCATCAACAATAAATCAGAGATTTAGAACATATGGTAAATGATAAAAATTTCAACCATAGTTGCAGCGGAACGAGCAATCCATTAGAAGAGTCAAATAGACTATAAAGTCTATTATCTTCTCCATGTTAAAAATCCACCAATAATATTTTATCCATGTAACATCACTCAACAGTTCCTTTCCACAATCATATGAATAACTCATAATCATAATTGTGACTATAAATTTTTCTTCGCACCCAGGACGAAGAATATTTTTATCACCTGTCTTTACCTGAAACATCAAAGATCATGGTTATACCAAATCACAATTCCTATTTATAATCATACTAACAAATTCATCTTTGCACTACGGGCCCAAGATATTCATCAACAAACCATCTTTACACTACGGGCCAAAGATATTCAACAACAGTTCATCTTTGCACTACAGGCCAAAGATATTCAACAACAGTTCATCTTTGCACTACAGGCCAAAGATATTCATCAACAATTCATATTTGCACTACAGGCCAAATATATTCATATCTCAAAGAAATATATAATCATTTCAGAATTTATATAAACAATAATTATAACCATGTTGATCAATTCACCTTTGCACTTAAGCTTAAGATATTCAATTATAAATTCAATGGTCATGATCATACCAGTCACAATTCAACTTTGCACTACAGGCCAAAGAGAACCCTAGTCATGATCATACCAATAATCTACCCATCTTTACACTCCAGTGAAAGAGAATTTCAACATCAGGGTTATAAAAATGTTATATATGATGATAAAAATAATATAATCAACATATAGTTTTAATCTCAAGAGTAATATTCGTAACTCATGAATAGCAACCCTGACACAAAAGATAGAAATTCTACAATAAAATTCATACCAATATTTCGGTATAATGATATTGAAAGAATAACATTACTTAAATTTATAAACAATTTATTTTAATTGTTTACACTTTACTAATTAATGCATTTAATCATCATAAAATGCCAACTCTTATAATTTCATCATCAATAACCAAAACTCTCATCAAAAATCTGCATATACCTCATATAGGATTCTCAAGCCATAAAATCCTATTTTTCAATTTTCTTTCTTCACAAAACATATTTAATTCATTTACTCATAACTAGACCATTTTCATGAAAAATACCAAATCAGTTCCAAAAATATTTCTTTTCTGGGATTTAGCATAATATAGTCCCATAGTGAACATATATTTTGCTCAGAATTTTTAAAAGTCATTTACTATTTTTCATATGGCCAAAATAGCCGAATATTTAGACATTTATCAAAAATTGTACTTTTATCTAAAAATTCTGAAATTCACAGAGTATACTTCTATCATATACATGTACTCCCAATAAAAATTTCATCAATTTTGGAGTTAACCACAAGGAATTATAAGCTGTTACTTTTAAAATAGTCTTTTCTCATAAAATTCACAACTCTCAATCTATACATCCAAAAATTGCCATTTTTGGACACAATCAAGAAAACTCATCAAAATATCATTTTAAATTTTTCCAGAATTTTTGAAGATCAGAAAAATTACGAAACTGAAAATCATAACAACCCTTAAAATCCCTTAATATCCTTACTATCCCTTACAATCCCTTACTATCCCTTACCTCAAAAGAGCAGTACTTCTGACTGGATATCGGATATGATGCTGAAGGAAACTTGCACTGATGAATAGCAACTCACCAAGTATCTAAAAACTCACAAAATATGCTTCATAATATAGAGAGAGAAAGAGAGAAAGCTTATGTTTCTGGTGTGATTTTCAATTCTAACTTAGCCCTCTATTTATAGAAAAATTTTGGTAGGTTTGACCTGCAACCTGATGGCTTTACCTGCTACTATTCCCACCCACCACATTTGAAATATAATTCAGCACATTTCTTCACCAACCACAAGTGGGGCCCACCAATTCTAGAATTTTCCACCAAAATGATAAACTCCGAAAATTCAACAATTTCTGAACCAGTCATCTCGTAAAATTCATAATAAATCATACATTCATTTTTAACAGTTCAAAATTTGTGGACATATACTCAACTTATATATGTATAACATATCCAAAAATTACCACGATCCAACGGTCGGATTAAAAATTATAACCCCCGCAAAATATCTCAAAAACCCTAATTTTTAATACCTCCATTCCAACAAAAATACTGATAAAAACCTCAACATTAACTCCTTCATTTTTTAACCACAAAAATATATCCCTCATTTATATCCACATAAAATAAATATTTTCTTATCATATGAATCAATAATTAATTATTCACTAATAATATTACAGAATCACATTTATGACAATCAGGCCGTTCCCAGGAAAGAGGGGGCTTTCCAATAAGGATTTCTCCTTACTGGCGCGCAATTAGATGACCAAACCTCTCCTTAGACAGAACTTTCTAGTCATTGCCAATAATGTTATCTAATAATATTATTCAAATAATATGAATTATTGATCTGATAATGGGAAATACTGTGCAGCAACAATTATTGAACAACAACAATATAAAATTTCAACGTAGCAATTATTGAATCAATAAAATAAAATATTGAACAATAATTACTGTAACAATTATTGAGTAGTGCCTTCTTACGTAAGAATCAATAATTTCAAAAATACTATGCAATACCGTGTGCTACTGTGCAATAACGCGTATTACTGTATTTTAACCACCGGGTATTCCAACAGTGTTAACGGTAACAACTACGCCGTTATTTGTAAAAACTCAAATTTGTCGTTTTCTTCACCCGACAATTATTCGTTATGGGGCCCACAAATAGCTGCGCCGTCTTACGAATATTCCCCGACAGAAAGAATATTCCACGACCAAACGAATATTCCCCGACAACAATGATTATTTTATAACCACTTGTGTATTTTGAAAAAAATTCATATATCACCCTTAACTTTAACATTTATCAATTAAACCATTTACTGAATAGTAATTATAAGAAAAATTGAATACTTTTATTTCATAAAATTCGGGGTCTTACAGCAAAGGTGAATTGATTAACATGGTTATAATTATTGTTTATATAAATTCTGAAATGATTATATATTTCTTTAAGATATTAATATATTTGGCCTGTAGTGCAAATATGAACAGTTGAGGAATATCTTTGGCCTGCAGTGCAAATATGAATTGTTGATGAATATCTTTGGCCCGTAGTGCAAAGATGACATGTTGTTGAATATCTTTGGCCAGTAGTGCAAAGATGAACAGATGTTGAGATAAACATGACCAACTGGTGATACAAATGAATATCTTTGGCCGTAGTGCAAAGATGGATTTATTAGTATGATTATGAACAGGAAATGTGATTTGGTATAACCATGATCTTTGATGTTTCAGGTAAAGATATGTGATGAAAATTATCTTAAAATATTTAAATGTTTAAATATTTAAATATTTCATATATAAAGTCGGAGTATCCGATGTGGTGTAACAAATTTTTTTTTTTAAAAGTTTTTTAGTTTTCCAAAAATGCCCTTCAACTTTTAAAATAATTTTTACTTTGTCTGTTTTATATTAATTTTTTTTATCTTTTCATTTAATTCTTCAAATTTTATAGTATTCTTATTTTATTCTACATAATTTATACACACGACGTCTATTTTGATGTCAAACACGTAGTAAAATCAAAAATGCATAGACAGCTCGGTTGCCTAAATCCTCCAAATAATTTTAGAACACTGATTAAGACATTGAAACAGATTTCACATGTTAATAGCACAGTTTATTGAAGTACATGCCCTACCATCATGGTTTGTAACTTTGTATGACTAAAAAGATTGACTTTTTGTATTATTATAATAATAATAATAATAATTATTATTATTATTATTATTATTATTATTATTATAATAGACGTGTTGATTATTTCGATAATTATATTTATAATGGTATTTTTCAAATTTAGGGTCTTCAAACAAAAAATTACATACATGCATTAATTTGAGTTTATTTTATAGTTAAGGCCCATTCTATGTAATATCTAAAAGATAGTGGTAGTTCTTTTTGTTTTGTAGTAATTAGTAAAGTTAGTATATTTTCACGTATTCGGTATCATGAAATTAATTTTATGATAAGTTGATCAATTAATCAATACAATGTTGACACATAGATAAAGAAATCAACTCTCACTTGCGTGTTGACACTGGAGAGCAGATCATCTGTTCCCATTTTTCATGTCTCCTTTGTGTTCCCCCACTTAAATTTTGACACCTAGACTCTTATTTAATTTTAAAGTTAATTAGTGTTAAGTAAAAACGTAGGTGTCAAAATTTAAGTGGATGGAACACAAGGGGACAGAAAAAATAGGAACAGAAGATCTACTATAGTTGACACTGTATTAATCAATTGACCAAATTTAATTTTATGTTAACCCTTTCTATTTTCACACCATTATTATGAAAGTTATTTTATTAGAAGTGTAACCGTAAAGTGTCATGCTTGTTGTGTTTCCTTATTTTAATAATCAAAATGTTCACGTGTTGTTAGGATAAATTCAAGTTTGTGGTGTGTATTTTTACAATATTTAAAATAAAAATATCAAAAAAAACAATAAAATATTTTTTATGAATCATTAGCTTTTATATATGTTTTACTCAAATTATACCCATATATAACTAATATACTAGATCAAATATAAGAAAAAAATTGTACTGCAATAATATTTTTCAAATAAAAATTAAATAGACTAATTTTTTAAAATTATACTCTCTTTGTTTTAAAATTAAAGATATAATTTAACTTTTGAAATTAAACAACGTCATATTAAACTTCTAATTAATGTGAATTTATTTAATTTTAATTGATACAATTATATAATTGTATAGTAGTATATAATAAAAAAAATTAATCACAAAAAAAATTATTTTAAATTTTTATGCGTCATACAATTTTAAAATTTAATATGTCGTCATTTAATCTCAAAAATTAAATTATATCTTTAATTTTGAAACGAACATAATACTATATTATTACATGTTCAAGTTTCCTCCATCAAAATCAACAAAAACTAAAGTAAAACAAATGGTATCTGTATAAGACTTATCAGCCCAATATATCTTCCATGCATGGCCCAATTTTATATGAAAAATTACTAATTATATTAAATTACTAGCATTTACTACTAATTACTATAGTAAAATTGTACCGGCACTCTAACACGTTGGATCAAGAACCATGACGTCACAGCTTTCTGGCCGACCACACCGTATCCCCTCATCCAACGATTAGAAATAATAACAGCACAAGGACCTAAAGAAACATCACAAAATAAATTGTTATTATAATATTACAACATGTGTTAGGAATGTCGATCACAAATTTGGAAGCACGGGTGGGTCCCACCCTCCGACCGTAAATGATGATGATGGATTCTTCTTTTTTTTTTAATTACCCAAACTTCAAAGGTTAATACAAAAAACTACTGATTAAATACCAAAATTAAGGTGGCATTTTAGGAGATTCCTAAATTCACCTAATTCCTTCGTAGCCTCTCATTCCATTCAAAGTTTCAAACAAACAAAGCTATAATCTTTCTTTAACTTTTACCCTATTATAATTCTAGTTATTTCCATATTTATACATTCATATATATATATATATATATATATATATATATATATATATAATTTGTAGTATATATTTTGTATTTTTATATTATTATTTTTATTGCCTTGTTGCTTCTTTACCTTCTTCTACTCTTCAGCCACAGTTTCTTGGATTTGTTGATCTGCTTTGTCTGAGACAAGTTGGTGTTGATCTTTGTTCTTGAGCTAATTGGGGTCTCTGATAAGTTGCTCATGACTGAGATTTCTTCAGTCAAAATTCTAGAGATATAAAGTTTTGATTTTTTCTGAGATGGGGTTGTGAGGGATTATGATAAGAAGAGATAGTTGAGGTGATTGATATATAATTTTGGATAGGTATATATCTTTTTGGTTGTGGGGTTGGTTTGATTTGTTGGGATTTTGATATGGGAGGGTGTTTTCCATGTTTTGGATCATCAGACAAGGAAGGAAAAAATGGTGCGAAAGAAGTGGTGAAGAAGGATTCTTTGAAGGAAGGTTCTACTGCTCAGTCTCATCATGTGAGCAGAGTTAGTTCAGGTATGCCCCTTTTCGTTTGTCAAAATGCTACCTTGGAAATGTTTCTGTTTTGGGGGAATTTTACTGGATTTTTGTGTTTTTTGGCTGATGGGTGTGTTTAGGGATTGTTGAATTTTGTTTGTGTTTGTGGGTCTTGGGTTGGGTATCTTGATTATATGGATTGTTGGTAGGGTTTTCAGTGAATTTGATCTAGTATTCTAGTTCATTGCGACTGTTTCATAGTTTTCGGTTAATTGTAACAGTTTATTGATTCATTTTAAAGTGATGCTTTCTTTTGTCTCTGCTGATTGGAGTGGAGGGTCTTAAAATGTGTTGGAGATCTGCATTAAGTTATTGAATTTTACAATTGTTTTCCGTTCTTCGGCAAGTTGAAGGAGAAACAAATGATGGTAATGTCTTTCATGTTAAAAATTGGAGCTTTAACTAGTAACTGTCAGTAACCGACTGAAATCTTGTTATATACAATGCTGAATTTGGTTCTAATTATGCACCATTCTGCTTTCAAATGTCTTTGTTTGTAATGATAATTTAAAGGAGTGGAATATTATAAATTTTAAGTTTGAATTCTTTCACGAGCTGTTTTCCCCTGTGACTCAATGTATTGGAATATCAAAGAATTACATTTCACAAACCTAATAACAAGTTTATCCACCTCACACCTAAGTTTGCTTCTTTGAGTTGATTTTCTTTCTTCCCTACCTTTTGTGATATGATCTATATCTTATTCTCTAGATAAATCTAAATCTCGGGGTGGTTCTGATCCCAAGAAGGAAGCCACTCTTTCAAAAGATGGTCCAACAGCCCATATTGCTGCACAGACATTTACATTTCGTGAGCTTGCAGCTGCAACCAAGAATTTTAGACCGGAGTGTTTGCTGGGTGAAGGTGGTTTTGGACGTGTTTATAAAGGTCGGCTAGAAAGCACAGGACAGGTAATTAATGTTTCGTTATTTCTGCTGTCTATGAATTCTAATTTCATTTCATTATGTGTTATTCACTTTCTGGGCCCAAATAATTGTATCTGCAGGTAGTTGCCGTAAAGCAACTTGATCGCAACGGCCTTCAAGGGAATAGAGAGTTTCTAGTGGAGGTTCTTATGCTTAGCCTCTTGCACCATCCAAATCTCGTAAACTTGATAGGCTATTGTGCTGATGGGGATCAACGCCTCCTTGTTTATGAGTTTATGCCATTGGGATCGCTAGAGGATCATTTACATGGTTAGGCTGCATACCTTATTTATGAAGTTATTATAAAAGACTTCTTGCATTTAGTTTAAATGTTCTGTTGAAATGTATATTCTTTGAAGACTTTTTAGTTGTACCGTGTCCTGGCCTGGAATTTGTCTGCAACAACTGATAGCTTGTGATAAATTAAGGAGGTTCTTAGCATATGAGCATGTCTTGTACATGATTACATAGAAAATCTGAAGTAAATTGAAACATACTTACATGTGTGTGCATTTCTGTCTCGTCTTTGTGGGGCGCACTACTATGTATGTATGTATGCTTCTGCAGGGGTGTTCTTGTCTTGCATGTGCTTCTTACATCTACATTGCCAACAACGTTACAGATATAGCGTACATGTTTGACAGACTAGTATTGATTATGTTAGCAAATGTCTTAAAATTGTGATGCAAGCGAGGAGTTTATAGTTCACTAGTAGATCCCTCACATAACTTTTCCATTCTGCTTCTATTTACCAGCTATATCTAGCTTTCAGCCAACCATGTCAAAGATGCTATATTATCATTGTTGTGTTAAGATACAGTGGTTGCTTTCCTAATTTATAGAAGTTTGACAAATCTAACAGCTATATGCATGTACACACCTGCACAGCGGACTGAGTAGATTGTATAATCTTTTATCTATCTGCTCTCTGAAAAGGGAGTCACTTGAGAGTATGAGAAAGCTTTGGAGATATAGTATTTGAATTTTGAATCAAAAGTAGTCGAGTTTGAAATGTTGTACTATCAAACAGTGGCTGAAATGCTAACAGTAGTTTTGATATTAGTGGTAGCAGAAGCAGTAGCACATTTGATTTGCTTTTGTATTGGTATTGGTATTGGTTACGGTGACGGTGATGGTGATGGTGATGGTGGTGGCGGTTGTGGTGCATTACTATAGTCTATAGTTATGATGGTATTTAATGTGCTACTTAATTTAGTTTTGGTACTGATAGGGTTGGTACATGTAGTGTATATCAATTTGTGATGAATAGAATGGTGGATTGTTGTTGTTGGTTAGTTTAGTTTAGCTACCAGAAAGAGTTAGTGTAATTTGGTATCATACTAGTTGACTATCAGTTGTGGCTCCTATTGATTTTGCGTGAAAATTGTAGTTGAGTATTGCATAATGGTTACAGTAGTTTTTACTTCTCAGTTGAATGGTAATTGTGGGCCCAAATGCAAATTAGGGTTCACATGACCTAATTGAATTAAATGCACAATTAGGGTTACACGACCTTATTAAATGTACAAATTAGGGTTCGCATGGCCTAATTGAATGAATACGGAAAAGTCGAAAATAAATGTACTAGACCCTAGAGAAGCCTCCACGTGTCTTAAGGCAGAAGGCTCGTGGAAGTGGCTCGTTTTGGGAATTGATTGAGGAATTGGATTGGTGGTCAGAAGGACAGGACGATATGGGCATTATTCTAATGACTAAATGGTATTTTTGAAATTTCTCTGAAAACATGTGTCTGACATATGACTACTTAAGTTCCAGGAAACTATAAATATCTATTCCATTCTATGAAGGATGAAACCTCTTTTGGACTCAGGACTTGGACATCCTCTCAATCCGAAATGCTCAAGAAGGCTCTCTGAATCCCTACTACCCTAACAATTTAAGCTCTCTGAATCCCCGCTAACCTAATAAGGTTTCCGGATTCTGAGAGTTCTGTCACATGTCATTGGAGTAATTGTCCACATGTTTTTCTCCCCTCTGCAATTAATCAATCAATTCCGTGCTCTTCGTTGATTTATCTCATCCTCAGCCAACACAAAATCCTAACTAGCAAGGCACCACCAACTTAATGTAGTCGTGCTGTCAAGTGTAGAAAACCACTCTGAACCCACAATCTCTCTTCCTCATCCTATTAGTCTAAATCCTTACATATTTTTTTATGATGGTTAATGTTTTTTTGGGGAAAAAGTCATGATTTGAAATATATGTCCCATCTTACTTACCCGAAAAAAGCTATGCATTATGTTGTGAAAAATATTTGAAAGAGACCAAAAGCAAGGAAGATGTGGTTTAAGAAAGAAAGGTAAGAGAAGTCGTGAGTCAGTGAGAGACGATATTGGTCGCTTATGATTGTATGGAAATGTACCTTTATGTAGGGGTGAGCAATTTGGTTATAACCGAACCGAATGGCTTAATCATTTATAACTGAAAACCGAAATTAACCCACTTTTGATATCCGAAATAGTAGATAACTGAATAACCAAATTTATTATTCGGTTAATAGCCGAAATGAAAGTTTGCCCACATACTCGACAGATTGAATTTTATTGTGTTAACCCAAAACAAAGCACCATTAACGCAGAAAAACTAAACTTAGGCATCCGTTGAACAAAAGTACATTTATGTTAAATACCAACTCCAAAATCATAAGTATTTTTGTTTTTCAATTAAGCACAAAATATGGGTAAAATGAAAAAAAAACAGAGAAATATTACTAGATCTCCCCCATGAAATTAACCACCAAAATCGTACCTTGGTGTTCACTTTTGGTGAAATTGTACATGATGACTTGGTGATTTCATTTCACAGTGGCTAGCTACATAACTTGGTTTTCACTTGCAAAGTCACATCATACGATTTTGGTTTCTTCCACCTCTGTGATTTTATTTATGTTAACATCATTGATGAGTCCTGCCCTGACACTTAAGGGCATATACCACATCCATTGCAGTGACAGTTTTTCGGCAAGAGGACTCCACGAGTCTCCTCATAGATCAGACCACTGATTTGCTTGACACCTCCACCTCCACGCTAATCGACGAGTTGCTAGCTTGGTGATGCCCTGGATGTTCTCCTTCATCACTTTCATGTGCCGCTTTGAGAAGTGAGAGGCGGAGGCCGGAAATTAAGACGAAGAGAGGCGGAGAGGCTAAGAACTGAGATGAGACTTGGATTTGGGATTTGAGAAATCAGATATAACCGAAATTAGAAAAAAAAAAGAATAATCGAAATAATTCGGTTAAAAAAATTCGGTTGTGTTCGGTAATTCGATTTTATCCATTTTTTGCTCACTCCTACCTTTATGTGACCCAATATAAAGTATCCGTTCAGGCTTTACTGGCCGGTGGAATTACTTTGAGTGAATTCATGATACATTCAATGCCATGTTGGCCAACTCATATTTTGCGTTAGATTTTTATTTCGAATGTGACAGGGTGGTCTTGTTTGGTTGCCATTGACTCGCCTTTGGAAAGTTATTGTCTTGTAACTGCATAATGAGAAAATTAGACACAAATTAAGTTGTATAGGAGATTGTAAAATTTGAGTTGATAAAACTTCTTACTCTTTGGAGAAATTTATTCTATGGAAATAGATGATATATTGCACAGGAATGAACAGTGAATAGTAAGGAGTGATTACCTTTCTTTTTCACTGCATGAAGCTTTGGGATAACTAATCATCTTGATCAGTTTTTGTGATGCATTCATGCATATATAATTAATGGTACACGTCTTACAGGGCAATAATTTAGTTTCACGTCTTTCCGAAATCATGATTTTACAAATGAATTTTCTTCACTAGCTGAAACCATTTTAGAGCTGCACAAAAGTTAGCTTTAGCCTTTGCCTTTTTGCCCTTTAGACAAGTAAATTAGGATGCTTTATAATGCCCTTCCTGATTATGCGGTCTTGTACTTGTTTGCAGATCTTCCACCAAACAAAGAGCCTTTGGACTGGAATACAAGGATGAAGATTGCGGCTGGTGCAGCTAAGGGATTGGAATATTTGCATGACAAAGCAAACCCTCCTGTTATATACAGAGATTTGAAATCGTCCAACATCCTTCTTGACGAGGGTTATCACCCTAAGTTGTCTGACTTTGGGCTTGCTAAACTGGGCCCTGTTGGTGATAAAACTCATGTCTCCACACGCGTGATGGGGACCTATGGTTATTGTGCTCCTGAATATGCTATGACTGGTCAACTCACACTGAAGTCTGATGTTTATAGTTTCGGAGTTGTCTTCCTTGAACTTATTACAGGACGGAAAGCTATTGACAACACCAGGTCTCATGGAGAGCATAATCTTGTAGCATGGGTAAGTACTTATTCCCTCTATATTTTCATTGTATCGATTCTACAATGGCGTCTATCTTTTATGATTTACTTGAGATATGCATGATGGCATGTTTATTGTGTTGTATTAACATATATAAAACATCTCTATCCTGTTCCTTTTATTTTGTGGACATGAATTTGTAGGCACGACCACTTTTCAAGGATCGCCGGAAGTTCCCAAAGATGGCTGACCCATTGTTGCAAGGTCATTATCCAATGCGAGGACTCTATCAAGCGCTTGCAGTTGCAGCAATGTGTTTGCAAGAGCAAGCTGCCACAAGACCTCTAATTGGGGATGTTGTGACTGCTTTAACATATTTGGCCTCGCAAACTTATGACCCAAATGCGCCCATATCCCAAAGTAACAGAGTTGGTCCATCAACTCCTAGGAGCAAGGAATCTCGCCGCAGCATGGCAGATGGGCTAGATAGCCCAGGTCATTATGATTCTCCTTCGGCACATAAGAACTCTCCTGATTACAGAAAGAGAGACTCTGCTAGGGACTTTAACTTTCATGCAGAGTCTCAAAATGGTGAAACTAGTGCTGGGTCTGGGAGAAGATGGGGTCTGGATGAATTAGAGCGTACAGACTCCCAAAGAGATAGCCCTGGCAGTGCAGGAAGAGCTAGAGAAACACCACGGAATCGAGATTTAGATAGAGAACGTGCGGTAGCAGCGGCAAAAATATGGGGTGAGAATCTGAGAGAAAAGAAGAGGGGCAGCGCAATGGGTAGTTTTGACGCTACAAACGAGTAATTGTGTACTGGAAGCTGGAGTCATGTTGCACTGTTATAGTTCCGAGGGTCATCATAAAAAAGAAAGAGCAGAAAATTTTCGTCGTGGTGTCAGTAGTTTCCCAAGGAATAAGTAGTGTATCCAACTTCGGCCGTTGTTGGTTGTCCTATATCATTCTTCTAGAGTTCATTAAGAACTGAATGCTTCACAATCATGTGCTACAGGAAGGAGACACAGCTAAGGATGGCACCAGAGAGAGGTTAAAGATGTAGTTTATGGTCATTTTACTGTAACCTCGTTGCAGAATGTTGTATGCAACCTGTTAATATATGTATTTTTGAGCTTCAAAAGATGAGAAGTTGGGGAAAATGCCTAATTTTTGTGAGTGGGGATACTTTGTGGTTTGGTTGTCCCATTGTTGCATTATTAGTTTATTACCTCTTGAACTGTCATATAGTCAGTCCCCCATGTGTATGGATTTCTGAGTTGGTCATGTTTTCGGCAAATACAAGAGGTTTGGTCATTTTCATTGTTTTTCCCTATCCTTTCTGTGGGTGGGCGCCTGTGTGTGAGACAAGAAATGGATGAAAGGTTACGAAGGATGTTTAATGGATGAAAGGGCAGTCTAATGTTTTTATCAGCATCAGGGAGCTTGCTCCGTAAGGATGTTTGGAACGATACTTGTTTAGATCAACTGGCAGAGTTTTATATTTTCTGTGAACAAGCAAATCTGCTTTTGCCAAAATTCAAGAGGCTTCATAAAAACTTGGATTTTGATATGAAGCTTTGCAGCATTATAATCTCCTT
Source organism: Panax notoginseng (assembly GCA_016801055.1). NCBI lineage: Eukaryota > Viridiplantae > Streptophyta > Magnoliopsida > Apiales > Araliaceae > Panax > Panax notoginseng. The sequence continues at coordinate 22,795,020 of CM029022.1, forward strand.
ATTTTGTTGGCAAACACCCATACTTGGAGGTAAGCTTACCAAAAAAAAAATTAACACAGCTTTTCGAGTTTGGAGGTAGGGGAAAGTATAGGTGGGAGGGTGGGTGGGTGGGTGGGTGGGTAGGGATTTTAACATTTCCTTGTCATGATTGTTTTTTGTATGATAGATAATATCATTAACAATCTATAAATATATTTTGATCATTACTAACAATTATTAAAATCATATAAACATATATTAATTGAAATTAAAGAAAATGTGCAATGGAAGAAAGTCAAATCTCATAAACTTTACCTTCAAGTCCTGCTTCCCCCTCTTAAAAAACTCAAACATTATATTTAGAGGAGTTTTAATTGCTTTCCCTCCGGCCTCCGCCAAAAATACGATGTTTAAAAAATCACATCCTTTTCCTTTTTGGAAGAGAAGACGAGCTTTGGAACCAAATTGGGTCAAAGTTATGTTCTACTAATCCAGGAAACTATACTGATGAACAACCTTTTATTGCAATTTAACGAGATTTACTTTATACTCTTAAACAAATTAAACACGTTAAAAAAATTAGTAGATCACCAAATATTGATTCTACACTGAATTGAATTCCCATTTTCTACTATATTGACGTAATCAACTATCAAGGATCTGGGATCAGCCCAACTTTGACGAAACAGAATGACGTAGTTGGGGGCTCAGGGCTAAGTTACCAGGCGCAAATGATTGAAAACAAAGATCATACTTCAAAAGGAAATAATTGTTACATTTTGTATTTCATCTATACAACTGCAACGCTAACTTTCATACTACATGTCAGCTTTTTCTAGCACAAAATTAACAGATTTCCTATGCCTGGATGAATAACTTAAGGCTAATGGCAAGTTGTAAACCCTGATACAAAACCAAAACAACCCCGCATAATGATACTTCTGGTTAAACATCAACAGTTCTAGCGAAAAAGGGGAAATAATTGTTTCAGTCTCATTTCCTCTTCTTTCCCTACAAAAACCAAAATCAGCAACAGACAACCGTATCAGAGAAGCAACAGTCATATCATACCAAAATAGATACATTATACTTGGAAAAGAAGAAAAACCATACCGAGTTCACATAATCATCCATCAATAGTTGTTTCCTCTTCTTCATAGTGGGAGGGGTACTCTCAGCAGCCTGCCTTGCCAATGAACGCTTCGACGGCATCATGTTCTGGAAAGGCAGTGGATAAAAAATAATTTGCTCAGTATAAATGGATTCGGCAGTTGCAGAGAACTCAAAAAAAAAGTCCTAAACTACTAATTACTAACAGAAATATTAAATAAAAGCAATGACAGGAGCGAGCAAGAAACAACACAGCAAATGAGCAAAAGTAACAGGAAATCTACTACCTAAAATACAATAGTTCATGGGAGATATGCAATGGGGATTGGAGTTGGGGGCATTTGTCATCTAACCTTAGCAAGTTTCTTCTCTTTACGTGCCTGTCTCTCCCTCTCATCGAATTCTTGGTTTTCCTTCTCCACCAAACGAATGAGTGTATCACATCTCCTTGCAAGCTCCTGAGTAGTGCGAGATTTAACAAACCAATCAAAGCGGAACAAAGGTGAAGTACGAAATGCTGCTTTCAGCTCATCCCAATTCCCGTACCCAAGTTTGTGAACCATGCATATCTGTACAACAGGCTATGATATCACACATCCAAAAATAAACACAATGGCCCAAAGAAATTAAAGTCCTTCGACAATCTCACCATAAAACGATCACATTCTTCATTATACAACTTCCCTTTGTTCTGACCATACTGGATCTTCAATTCCAGCCAAGGATTCTTATAACGATCCAATTTCTTCCCAATAGCTTTCATTATCTCATCCTTACGGGAAATTCTAGCCTCTCCTCTTTCAATATTCTTGATGATCCTGTCATAATCTGGAGACAGCAAATTTAGACTATCAAATTAGAATTCAGATTATTCAGTAATCACTATCCGAAAAGTGTGATGGATGTCCAATTATCTTTTTCCTACTAAGCTCAAGTCAAGTCAATAATGCTTTTTATTCCCGAGTAAGTTAGGGTAGCTGAAAATGAATCCCACGTGAAAGTGTAAAGTAGAAAGATTAAAAGAAATTAAACTTTTTAAAAAAACGTATGTATTAAAGTAAATATACCAATGCTGTAGAAAGCTTAAGCTACCAATCATTTCCTTATTTTTCTATTTCTTCTCACAATCAAACCCAGGAAAAAGGTCTTATCCATACTAATGTGTCATCAGACTACAGCAAAAAAACATATATTTATTTCTACACACTATTACAACTGCATTAGATAGAACAGCTTGTGACAACTCGCTTACCATTTAACTCTTTGTATCTTTCTTTAAATACTTTTGCATATCTTTCAACTTCCTCCTCTGATTTTCCTTCCATTTCAGACGCAATACCTTTCACATCATTACGACCGTACTTCTCACATGCCCTAATGAAAGTATTGAAGTCTTTCCTACTCCATGTTGAAAAACCCTACAATTCAAGAAAAATGTCAAGCTAAGATTTAAAAAAATATTCACAGAAAAAAATCCAATTACAGAGTAAGACACCTAGCTCACCTCTTCCAACAACTGCTCCTTCTCTTCCTGCTCCTCAGCAGTCAAAGGATCTCCGAACTCTAGATAACCAACACGCAATTCCAATTTAATAACAAAAAAATGGTCACTTAAAAACAAACCAACAAAAATAGAAACCAACAAACCTTCAGGTTCATCAACGTCAATCGAGTCTTTTAACTGATTCTTCTGATGTGCTTGCTACCCAAAAAAAAAGAGAAAGATTATCATCCAAATGTGGAGAATTTTGCACACAAAAATATTGAACGTAATAGCTATGTGATAATCACAAGAAAAAACTAAGTGAAGACAGTATATTACCCACCATAAGATAGCGAACTTCTTTTTCATAAAGCTCGCTAAGCCTTTGTGTATTGAAGAACTGGAAGTCATGCCTAATACAAGAGACACCAGGGGGAAAAAGGTGGGAAAATAGATTTGGTCCAAGATGATGAGAGACAAAAAAGGGTCAAATATATTAAGAAAATAGAATACATTTACTCCAAGTCCAAAAATGAAAAGCAAACAATTTTATGTAATGCTTACAATTGAGGCATGCGAGGAATTCGAGGCTCTTTTGGCCTTGCTGGACCACTTTGGCGCATTGTTTGCTTGAAGTATTCAGATTCTGAGTAACTGGAAACAAAGAAAAGAAAAATCATATCTCAAGTAAACAAAACATAAGAATTAAAAATATCTGAAAAATTAACTGAAAATAACAATTACTTGCGCTTCCTCTCTCTTTTTGGTGGTTCGATCCAATTATCACTAGCAATCTTCTTGAAGTCAACCTTGTTCTCTTCCTATCACCACAAAGAATTAAACACACTAATAGCATCATCCTTACTTAAGTTTGGAGCAAAGACTAATAAAGGCCCTAATTCCTCAAAGAACACACAGAAAGTGCAATTACCTTTTCATCATCAAAATCATACAGATCTGCAGCTGCAAAGAGCCAGACAATTATATTTAGTGTTGATCCATGCTGAAAAGTAAACCACATACTGCATATGGAAATTTAGTAAACGACAAATACACATACTATCATCCATTTTAAATTTAATGGCATCTTCAGTAAATTTCTTCATCTTGGCATCGAGCTCCGCTGTTGCCTCTTCTCCTTTAGCAATAATCCTGTCTATATCTTCATCTGTGATTGTGCTATCCTTAGAACTGAAAACCATTTCAGCACCAAACCTAACCATTTGCAATAGCTCATCTTTGTTAACAGCTGCACAACCGTAGAAGGCAAAAGAGACATTATTCACTAGTATTACTAATAAATCTATAATGGCAAAGATACCAACACAAAAACCACTTACTCTTTTGCTCAGCTAGTCGTCCTTGTTGGATAACTAATGCATCAAGTGCAAGTTTTTTATAAGCTCTTTCAATAACCTTCTCCTCAATGGTATACTGTTCATGGAATTAGAAAGTAGCACCATATTAATGCATAAAACCTCCTAATAGACAAGATGTATACTAGGAAATAGCAGAACCTCAGTGCAGAAACGGAAAACTTGAACTTCTTTTTTTTGCCCAATCCTGTGAGCACGGTCCTGAGCCTGCAAATCAACTTGAGGATTCCTGCAATGTGAAGAAGATGGGATTCACCAGAGTTATATATCATAAACAATATGCTAACATCATAAGATGAGAGAAAGCAAATAAAAATGGTAAAACTAATGAAATATCCACTGTAGTTGGCAAGTTTTATTAATTACACAATTGAACTTTTAATTTTTCAAATTACCCACTAAACTAATTATTATTTTGAAATTGGGTTATTCCATTAAAAAAATAAACTGACGTTAATTTTTTATCTACAAAGCTAATGAATTACCCAATGTAGTTGGCACATTTTACTGATTACACAATTGAACTTTTAATTTTTCAGATTACCCCATTAAACTAATTATAAAATGATTATTTTAAATATTTTTAAAAATAATTATTATTTTCAGTAAAAAAATGTTAGAACCTTTAATTTTTTCCATAAAATGAGTAAAGTTTCATAAAATATAGATTTAAAAAAATTAAAGTTTTATGAAACCTTACTGATTTTAAAAAAAAATCTTTTTTTTCTTTTGAAAATAAAGTTTATTTTTTTGAATCATTATTTTATAAAATTTTACTCATTTTTTTAAAGTATGAAGAATTTTCCAATTTTTTTCTTGAAAATAATATTTATTTATAAAAATTATTATTTTCTTTTTTGAAAAAATTGAATCAGTTTTTTTTTTTCTTTTACTGTTTTTTTTTTATTTTAATTTCTATTTTTAGTTTTTTTAAAAAAATTCTAAAATTAAGAATGGGTCATTCGGTTAAAAAATTAAGTAGACATTAATTTAATTTAAAATCACTTTAATTTTTTTGAATCTATATTTTATGAAACTCTACTCATTTTATGAAGAAAAAAAAGTTTTTAATATTTTTTACTTAAAATAATAATTATTTTTAATTAATTTGATGGGGTTATTTGAAAAATTAAAAGTTCAATGGTGAAATAAATAAAATATGCCAATTACAGTGGTTAATTAACGTCCGTTTATTTTTTTTAACGGAATGACCCAATTTCAAAATAATAATTAGTTTAGTGATGTAATTTGAAAAATTAAAAGTTCAACGGTGTAATCAATAAAGCCTACCAACTAGAGTGGATATTTTTTAGTTTTGCCAAATAAAAATTTTTGTAAAACTCACCAGTCACTGTCATATAGAATAACAATATCTGCAGTTGCAAGATTAATTCCAAGTCCTCCAGCTCTAGTTGATAATAAGAAAACAAATTTCTCACTCCCTGGCTTATTGAAGGCATCAATAGAAGCATCACGATCTTCACCGCCAGTATTTCCATCAATCCGACAATACAAATATCCACGATACATTAAGTAGTCTTCCAGGATGTCAAGCAGTCTTGTCATCTAATTTATTTGAAGCACATAACAAAAATCCACAAAATTGAAATAATAGATAATCCAAAACCATTATAGAAATAAAGTGGTTCCAAAATACCTCAATGAACATTTCAATACACTAGTGATCTTTAATCAAAAGTTAAAAAGAAAAATAAACCTGTGAAAATATTAGAACCCTTGAATCACGCTCCTTCAGTTTCGGAAGCAACTTATCCAGCAGAACCATTTTTCCTGCAACAAACAAATTTATTGTGAAGTGCAAACTTTAACAATTCTTGATAAAAACACTAGGTATTTATTAAAGGCAAAACCTTACAACTTACCAGCGTTTGTTACAAGATGGTCTCCTGTGGTATATGGAGGGCCAGGTTCAGCACCTTGGAAAAGATATGGGTGATTGCAACATTTACGTAGCTGCATTGCTATATTCAAAAGGCGCTTGCGCTCTCCACCAGCATTTACTACCTCAAGATCTTTCTGCAATAAAGCCTTATAATACTGCTTCTGCATTTGGGACATACCAACCTTGAGTATAGTTTCCTTTTTCGGCGGCAAACCTTTCTCAACATCTGACTTCAACCTTCGTAAAAGGAATGGTCGGAGGACCTAAATGTGGCAGAAACAAAGTAAAATATTTTATTAGACGAAAATACGATATCAAACAAGCTAAAGTACAAATAAAAGGAGAATATAATGTTACCTTGTGAAGCTGTTGAACAACCTCCTCCTGGTCGTTTTCACCAGAAATTGCAAACCATTCATCGAAAGTTTCTGCTGAGCTAAAAATCTCTGGAAGTAGAAAGTTCAGAAGAGACCAGAGTTCATGAAGATTGTTCTGCATATTAATATCAATAAAGGTTAAATGAAGAAAAAGTTGAAGACATATTGGCAATGCAACATAAAATAATACACATTAAAAGTTTTAACTATTGGGAAATTAGGGATGTGGCTTAATCCAAACACCACTTCACATTTTTCTTTTTCATTTTTTTTAATTGATAGCAAACACCAACTTACCCCCCTAACACGCAACCAGTCAAGTGCGTATGCCAATAAAGTGTAAAGGAAAAAAGGGAGTACCTGAAGTGGAGTCCCAGTGATAAGAAGGCGGTAATTAGTATGAAAGAGTCTCATGGTTTTTGAGAGAAGTGAATTCTCATTCTTGATTCTATGAGCCTCATCAATTATAATATACCGCCAAGTAAAGCGGCGTAAGGCAGTCTTCTCTTTGATCGCCATTTCAAAACTGGTGACACAAACATCAAACTTCCCAGCAGCTAGTAATTCTTCACGTATGTATCTCTGAAGCATTATGTATTGATTAACTGATTGAACAACCATAAATAAGGGGTACTGCAGGGTGGGGGTGAGAGAAGACACTTAGACAAGCAGATGAGAAACAACTCACTCGTTCTTCAGGATTTCCAAGAAATTTGACTGCACGTAAAACAGGGCAAAATCGCCGAATCTCATTCATCCAATTGCCAAGAGTAGATTTCGGAGCAACAACCATGTGAGGACCAGTTATTCCTCTAAATTCGTGTAAATAACCAAGTAAGGAGATAGTTTGCAATGTTTTACCAAGCCCCTGGAAAACAACAATAATGTCAAGTGATAATTAATAAATTAACTGATTAATGTGTATGACGACACATAAAACATAAATGATTAACTGGTAGGACAAGGATATTAAAGTGTCACAATTTAAGAGCATACCATTTCATCTGCAAGAATTCCGTTTATACCATTCTCATATAAGCGTATAAGCCAATTTAAACCAGCAAGTTGGTAATCCCTCATCTTCCCCTGAATACCTGCAGAAGACAAGTTCGGAAAAAATATATAATTTACACCTTGAAATTGAATAACACCTAAATGAAACTTCTAAAAAATTCATTTCCATCACTGAAAATCTCTCAACAATCATTTATCGTCAAACAACCCACATTAAAGAAGGATCAATAGTTATAAGTAGCAGCTATACAATCATCTTTAGCCGACCAACAGCCAACATGAAGAGAAAGGCGGCTAGAATGAAAATCCAATGCATCATGAACCAATCAACAAGTGCTATGTATTGCTATGTATTTGTTACTTAAAAACCCAAAATTAAAAATCCATAACTTTCCTAAATAAAAATACCAACATAGAATTGCACAAAGGCCAAAAAAAATTTAAACTGATGCAATACACATCAATATTAGTAGGAGAACAAAAAAGCAGTAATGTCATAAAAATAGAAAAATCATTAAAAGCTCTAAAAAGCTTGCTAAAAATAATCTTAGGTCTACAATTCTACATTAGCTAAGACACAAAAGCAGTCAATCATCCACATTTACAATGTTATAGAACAAAACTCTACAAAAGAACCTTACGATGTGAAGAAGAGGACAAACATAAAAAGTTGTTGATCATGCTTTAAAATTATTATTAGAGACCTTACAACCCGACAGAACAGCATTTATCTGCTCACTACTGTACTCACTCTAGCAGAGAAAGGTAAATCTTACAGGAGGGCTGCACCAGCAGCCGTGTGTTTCCTCCCGCAGAAAGTCCATCTTCTTCCTCCTTAAGACATTCTTCATCTTCTTCTTCTTCTGTAAGTTTTGATGCATGACGACCACTGAATCATACAATTATGGAGAAGTAAACCATCACTGAAACTATTGGATATTGGATTATTAGTAAATAAGATATCAGATTTCATACCAGCATTGTCTTATTATAGAAAATATATTGTGAAATGTTCAGTTATGAGTGTAGGACATGAGTTATGGGTTTAGGACCAACTAGCGTTTACCAAAATTTTACACGCTTTCATATCTTTTGATACAATTACTAATTACTAGTGTCCCCAATAAAATAATTACACCTTATCCTATCTTTCTGGCTGCACAAAAACAACCTAAAAATAATACCTCTATTGATCATTCTATCACTTTTAACTCAATCGGAATCAGAGTTGATTATAGATTGTTCATTGTCATTCAGTTTTAGATTGTTGATTCTCATTCTTTTTACTTTTCACAAGTACATCAGCAAGTCCCAGAGGGAGAGATTTTTTTTTCAACAACTCAAAAAGAATTATAAACTGCTTATGGGTGCACACAATGTACCTAATTTCATATACACAAGATGTATACATTAACACTAAGCAGAGCTGTTAAATTGTCAATGTTTATAAATTTTAACAGAGTGTAACAACTCATACTTTCCCTTTGCCTTCTTCTGTGATGACGACTGGTCACCTTTGGCAAAATGAGCAAATAATTCTGTTTGCTGCAAAAGATACTTCAGGCGCCCCTTTCCCCTGTTCCTCTGCATAAATAAAATACTCACAAATTAACTCAACTGAATTTATTGTCTAATATATAAAGGGACTTCCGGGAAATATACCATGTCAGCGTCAATAGCAGCATTTTGTTCGTTCAATATTTCTTGTATCTTTTGTTTCTTCAACCTCTGCATCTCCCTTAGCCTAGCCTTTTCACGCTTGCTAATTTCACCATTAGCCTCCACATTTTCTTCCTGAAAATACATATAAACCGTGAGACAACAGCTCAAGTCAAAAGTATACACCGGATTACTTGTTCACTAACTCAAATTTAGTTTTTATCTAAGAACCCTGGAAAAGTTAGTAATTCTATTCGCAATGCACGCTCAATCAATCGAAAGAAATCCAGAGAGAGATTAAACCCTAGCGTACAGACTTAATATCAAACTATGCACACTTCAGATCTGGCACGTGCAGTTAAAAAAAGAAGTCGGAGGTCAATTTGGGAAATCTACCTCGTTATCCTCTTCGTCCTGGTCGTCACCAGTGGCTTCGGCGGCGTCATCATCGTCGAAATCGGCGGTTCTAGCTACGGCTTCGAGCTCTTCCTCATCTTCCTCTTCGTTCACCTGAACTTGCTCGTCTTCCGATGAATTTGAGCCGTTTGATTGAGACTCGTCAGATGAATCCTTCAGCATGGAGTGTTTCGCCATGGTTTTGGAGGTGGAGGGTTTCAAAGAAATAAAAGGAACAGTTGCAAAGCGAGGAAGTCAAGAAAATATGGGCACCGTCTTTTAAAACACTCCACGTAAGTACTGTGATCGAATAACTTAAAAATAAAATGGCCTTATTTATAAAAAACCGTAGATATAAATAAATTTGTGTAGAATTTCCCGCCAGTTATGTAAATACGATTTCACGCCTTGGGTCGGGCGGGCACGGGTGGCACCGTGGCAGGAACCGGGAGGACTGATACTTCCGTGGTGGCTCTTATTTTATGTGTGCATTGTTGTTGGTCGGCCTTGAAGCAATACCAATTAAGGATTAACCCGTCAGAAGCAAGTTATATCAAAGATGATTAAAATATTTTGTTACCTTAACACGTTTGTCATATTCGTTAAAAAGAAATTAAAATGAGCAAATAATTTAAACGAACTTTCTGGGGTCAATTGACCTACTGAAACTTTATAAAAATTTTAATATTCAAGGTCAAATTAAAATTTTTATAACTTTCTTAATTCTATATTACTTCTACTCCTTTATGTATATATCTTCTTTTAATATTTTTAAAATAAATAATAATTTAATTTAGATATTTTCATAACATAAGAAATTTAAATATTTATTAATAAATTTGTGATTATAAAGGAGTTTTAGGGGTCAATAAGGGGTGTGTGTCTGTGTGTGTGTATATATATATATATATATATATATATATATATATATATATATAATGTTATTATTTATTATATTAACAATATTGTAACCAAATATACGTTTTACACATGCAATCGGTCAAAAAGTACAAATTTATCTTAAAAAATTAGCTCAGGGCGCAGCCCCCGAACCCCCGCTAAATCATTTATAGAATCACAATATTTTGACCCCACTGAATTAAAATATTGGCTTCGTCATTGACTATAATTAATGTAAGCTCGTCGAACTTCGTCAAGTAGATCACCGCGATCTTCATATATTGATAAGCTTTCCAATATCACTCTCTAAATAATTAATATTTTATTTTTCACCTTCAATTCTTGATGATTTTAGATAACGTTGTTCTTATTAAGGGGTAGACAGATATATTTAAACATTAGGCACAGGGGTAAGTTGAGATATGTCAACATGATTTGATTGTTTTCTCTTAAAAAATGAATCAATAGTATGTGATTTTCCTATGATTCTAAAATAAAAAATTCAATTAACTACATTACAAGAATGAGTTAATCAATATTATAGGACCACTCATTGAACTTTTTAATAATAAAATTTTCATAAATTTGTAATCAAATAAGTAAGGGTTTTAGTTGGTTATCGAAAAACAAATTGAATATGCAATTGGAATTAACATACACAATATTATGATTGCTCATTAAACTTTTAAAAATCAAAATATCAAGTTTCATGAAATAAACAAAGAATAAAAAAAAATAAAGGTTTTAGTTGATTACCTGGATACAAGTGTATCATTCAATTAGAATAACACATATACAATATTATGCTCCAATTATACAAACCTGCAATTATAATAAATTAATAATAAAATTAGTTTGCAATAAAATACATAATAAATGAATAAATGGGCATTACAAAATTTTCAAACCTTAAGGGGTATGTGACCACCTCTAGTCCTAACATAGTTTCGTCCTTGTATGCGTGATCTTAATTTAGCAACTAAGGTGGTAGATGGTTTAACATAATAGGAATAGTTTTTTACTTAGTGTTTGCCTCCAGTGGCGAAACTATGGTAAAAATGCGGGGGTCAATTAACCCTACTCAATTTTTAAAATCACTTAAAAAAAAATTTTACCCCACTCAATTTTTGACCCCACTCAGATTTTTTTTTTAATTAGAGATACCCAAGCGGCCAAGCCTCAGTCCTAAATCTCATACATCAATTTATGTTCAGCACTTCAGCCACAAAATAGAGAGAGAAGGTGCAAAGCCAAATTACAAAAGGCAAAAGCCAAATCGTAAACCATCAAAGCCTTTCGCGAGTGGTTGGAGTGGGTACTGGTGACTGGCGAGTCGCGGGTGTGGAGACTGGAGTGCGACTCTATTCTACTGTGACTCTCTTGCAGCCTTGTGCCGTTGTAGGTAACAGAAATTACTCTCTCTTTAATTTCTCAAACCTCAGTTTTATTTTCAAAAATCAATTGTGATTTTTCCCTTTTGTTAGTATTATTAAATTGGATATTTAGATGCATTTGTCTAACACGAAAGTATAAAGTATTAAAAAAAATTGACTCGCGGGCGCTGCCCCTGAACCCCTGCCAATTTTTTTATAACTTACTAAAGATGTTGACCCCACTTCTATAACTTCCTGGCTTCGACACTGTTTGCCTCTAGATTTATGGGTTAAAGTTAATAGTGACGATACTTCGAGGGGAAATATGAGGATGATGGGGTGCAAGGGTCTAACGCGTAATGAAGAAGGAACTTGTTTTGGGGGGTTATGAAGCTTCTTATATGGTGTTCGGCGAGCCCTACGAAGGTATGGGGTGCCTATTGTAGATTAATTTTGGCTTGATGTTTGGAATATAGAAAGGCGATTATAGAGTTCGGATATAGTTTGAGGGACAATTTATAAGACCCCGACTTTTAATAAATATAATTTATTTATTTATTATAATAATTATGCTAAACAACAAGATGTTAAATTGATAAAATGATAAAATTAATGATGATATGAGCAAATTATAAAATTTAAAGTATGTCGGGAATATTCATTCTATAGAAGAATATTTGATAAAATACGACTGCGCCGAAACAACTAATCGTTGGTGAACTCCACAACGATATAATTATCGGATACCAAAAATGAAAGAAATAATATTTTTAATAAAATTTATCAACGGTATTATCACTTTTAACTGTTTAAATATCCAGTGATAAAAGTACAGTAACACAGGGTATTTTACAATATTATGTGATATTCAACAGTAACACACGGTATCGCACAGTAATTAGTATTATTGTCACAATAACGCTATTATTAACTTAATAATTGTTACAGTAGCAACTGTATAATATTTCATATTATTGACTTAATAAATAATATAATCAGACCAGTTAACATTATTGACAGTTTCTAAAAATTTTGTAGATGAAAATGGTTATTTGATTGTGTGTCGTTTATATGGAAGACCCCTCTTTCTTGAGAACGATATGGTTATCAGTATTGTGAGTCTATAATATCTATACTAAAAGGATTTAGTGTTGGATAGTGAACATTGGTCCATTGTAGCAAGTACATGGATTTGAAAATATCACAATAATTGTCACAACATTTCATAATATTGAACCGATAATTGTCATCGTAACATAGATAATAATGGAAAATTATATAATTAAAAGTCATGGTTATTAAGTAGTTAGATAGGCTCGTTATTTGAATAACACTAATATCTGTTATATTAATATATCAAGTCAATAATGTAGAAGGTATATGATATAATAATAATTGGTGAAAGATTGTTAAAAGATTGAAAATGTGTGAATAATTGATGAATAAAAAGTTGGGAAAAAATAATTTTGTTGCAAGTTTGACTTATTTTCTTCCGTAGGACCCACAAATCTGTTTAATCAACAAATTTATCACTTATTTCTTTTGTGGGACTCACAACTCGTTTAACTTAGCACACTTTGTCAAACTAGGTGTGTAAGACCCCGAATTTTATGAAATGAAAGTATTCAATTTTCTTATAATTATTATTTTATTTTGTAAATGGTTAAATTGATAAAAGGTTAAAGTTAAGGGTGATATGTGAAAATTTTACAAAGTAAGCAAGTTGTTATAAAATATTCGTTTGGTCGGGGAATATTCTTTTTGTCGGGAATATCCGTACGACGGCACAATCATTGGTGGACCCCACAACGGAAGTATTGTCGTAATAAGAAAACGACAGAATTATCTTTTTATAAAAATAACGGCGAAAATGTTACCGTTAAAACTGTTGAACTACCCGGTAGTAAAAATACAGTACTACGCGTGGTTGCATAGTAGCACACGGTATTGATTATTGATGCTTACGCAAGAAGTCACTCAGTTATACTCAATTATTGATACAGTAATTGCTGCATCATATATCTCATATTATTGATTCAATTATTGTCACAGTATCATCTGTATAATATGCTATGTTATTAAATCAATAATTGAGACGACAAAGTTATTCATATTATTATTTGCAATATTGACAATGTCTAGAAGTTCTGTCAAAGAGAGGTTAGATAATCTAATTGCACGCCAATAGGGAGAAATCCTTATCGGAAAGCCCCCTCTTTCCTGGGAACGACCTGGTTGTTAAATATTGTGAGTTATAATATTAATGATGAATAAGTTCGTGTTGAGTAAAGATGAAATTGATAGCTCCATTATGTGAAAATTATTAGTGTTAGTGAAAATTGACATTTATTTCGATAATAATTGATGTCTGAAGGTTATATTGACCAATCGGGTAATTAACCGAATAAATGAGCAATTAATTGTTATTAATTCACATGCTTATAACTATGTGTTCACATGTGTATACTATTGATTCATATGATTTACTATTAGGGGAGTTGGTGCAAGATTGATAATACTTGCATGACTAAATTAAAAATGGAGGTATAGATGAAGGTACTATACTATAATTAATTTTTTTCCATGTTTAGAATTATTGAGTCATGTGATTTACTATTGATTTACATGATTTACTATTAGGGGAGGTGGTGCAAGTTTAATAATACTTGCAGGACTAAATTAAAAATGAAGAAAAAGAGGAAGGTATTATACTATTATATTTCGAGCCCAAAAATGTACAATTATTGAAACTATATTTTTCTATAAATAGAAGTTCATCCTTCCTTCATTTATCATCAATTCACTAAAGCTATAGAGCAATTATTATAGAGAAAAATTATAGAGAGAAAGAATAAGAGAAGTCTGCTACCTCACTATTACAGTATCCAGTTTTCTTATAAGGTAAGGGGTATTATTTATTTCGTATTTATGAAGAGTTATTTCTTTCAATATTCGTAAGGGTTGTTATACCATTCTTTATTATTCTGTTGGAATAACCTGTCTGTGCGGTGTATCGCATGCCTGGTGAATTCTTCTATTATTCTGTTGAAATAACCTGTCTGTGCTGACTATCGCATGCCTGGTGAATTCTTCTGTTATTCCATTCTTTATTATTCTGTTATTCCATTCTTTATTATTCTATTGGAATTACCTGTCTGTGCGATCTATCGCATGCCTGGTGAATTCTTCTGTTATTCCATTCTTTATTATTCTGTTGAAATAACCTGTATGTGCGGACTATCGCATGCCTGGTGAATTCTTATGTTATTCCATTCTTTATTATTCTGTTGGAAGAACCTGTCTGTGCGGACTATCGCATGCCTGGTAAATTCTTCTATTATTTAATTCTTTATTATTCTGTTGGAATAACCTGTCTGTGCGGACTATTGCATGCCTGTTGAATTCTTTTGTTATTCAATTCTTTATTATTCTGTTGGAATAATCTGTCTGTGTGGTCTATCGCATGTATAGTAAATTCTTCTATTATTTCATTCTTTATTATTCTGTTGGAATAACCTGTCTGTGCGGTCTATCGCGTGCCTGGTGAACTCTTCTGTTATTCCATTCTTTGTTATTTTGTTGGAATAATCTGTCTATGCGGTCTATCGCATGCATGGTGAATGATCCTTCGTATTCATTCCTTATTAAATTGTGAATATAATCTGTCTACGTGGATTATCGCATGGCGGACAAAAATCCATTTACAGTTTCATATATTCTATTATACTCAGTTGGTTAAAGTTTTGGCTTTTATACTCCATGAAATTAGTGGAATATCCTTGATATTTGCGCTTCATCAAGTAACTTTTCATGGAAATATTCTTCTGAGCATTCTTAAATTTTACTCCACAAAGCAGTATCATGTTGACAATTTGAACGTTATTGAATTTTGGATAAATTAAATTATAAATCTTTAAAATTTATTCTTGAACTTGTTTTATTGAATTATTATGTTATTGTCATCATCTTCATGCTTATATTGTAATGAAAGTCATCTTTGGCTTACGTGCATAGATGGACTTGGTATGATTGTAACTAGGGATTATTCGGTATAATCATGACCGTAATATAACAAATGATGTGGTAAAAGTCCTCATTGGCCTGTAGTTAATTGATGGACAGTTGTTGGTATGATTATGACCAGGGATTATTCGGTATAAACATGACCATTGATGATTACATGAATATCCTTGGCCGTGGTGCAGGGATGATTTGATGATGTGGTTTATTTATTAAGCTGAGTCTCAGCGATAGAGTTGATGAAAAACTTTTTAAATCATTAAAGATAGTAGATTTTATGCTCTACATGACTCTTCAAATGGATTGTTTATTCCGCTGCAGTTGTTGATCTAAAACTTGTTGTCTATTATATTCTATCAGTTGTTATACTATTAAAGGCTAAGGATAATTTATTCTGCATTATCTTAGTCATAATATTTCTTACTGGGCTAGTTGAGCTCACCCTTTCTTTCACTGTTCTCTTCAGAAAATGAGAATATACCTGAGACGAGTCGGGGAACGGATTGACGGTCCAGATGGTTGTTTTAGTAATCCTCACTATTCTGTAAAATAGTATGATAATAAATGTAATGAGGACTCCATTGAGTGTGAATATTATCTAGATGACAATATTCTTGGGACGCCCCCAAAATAGGTATACATCACCCATTCTAAGTCGCCAAATACATGATACAGAAATAAATACAACTTTATTATAACACTTGTCGCGCAAAATACGACAACACAATACTGTGAGTTTAAATACAAATATTATCTTCTAAACAATATCCACACTCAAATAAGTCTTCATTACAATTATTGAAATACTATTTAATAAAATAGTAAGGACTGCTAACACCACTGACTAGAAACATCACTCTATACCCCGACTAGTTCCTGTTATATTCTCGCCTCCTGAGAAAAATGGAACAAAAAGGAAAAAGGTGAGCTCAACTAGCCCAGTAAAGAATATTATGACTAAGATAATATACAACAACTTATCATTAGTCTTCAACATAGAAAAATCTGATAAAATATAATAGACAACAAGTTTTAGATCAACAACTGTAGCGGAAACAACAAACCATTAGAAGAGTCAAGTAGAGAATGAATTCTACTATCTTATAAGATTTTAAAGCCCAACAACGATATTTTATCCATGTAACATCAATCAATATACATCTTGAATCAAATATTCATCTTTGCACTACAGGCCAAAGATATTCATTTGTATCACCAGTTGGTCATGTTCATCTCAACACCTGTTCATCTTTGCACTACGGGCCAAAGATATTCATCAGTTAATTATTCATCTTTACACTACAGACCAAAGATATTCAGTAATATCATCATTTAGGACTGAGGATGATGAAAAATATTTTAAGGAAAACGAACCTAGTGAGACAAAAGGACAAATATTAGGGATTCGTATTACAGTTTATCCAAGTACAATAATACTCCATAACAACCAATTGTGAAGTAGAATTCAAAAATAAATCAAAACATGGATACAATCAAAGATAGTAACCAACTCCAAATCATGAGCAGGATAATTCCTCTCATATTCTTTGAGTTGTCGCGAGGCATAGGCTATGACTTTTGTAAGACCCCGAATTTTATGAAATAAAAGTATTCAATTTTTCTTATAATTACAATTCAATAAATGGTTAATGTAAGACCCCAACTTTTATAAATAAAGATGAATTTTCTATAAATATCATTTTTGAATATTATGGAGTTAATTTGATATAATGTTATAGTTGTGGGTAATATTTATAAATTTTGTAAAGTACGCAAGTTGTTATATAATATTCGATTGGTCGGGGAATATTCGTTTTAACAGGGAATATTCGTACAACGGCACAATCATTGGTGGACCCCACAACGGAATTATTGTCGAATTGAGAAAACGACAAAAATATTTTATTAAAAATAACGGCGGAAGTTTTACCATTGTTACTGTTGAACTACTCGGTAGTAAAAGTACAGTAATACGTGTGGTTGCATAGTAGCACACGGTAATGCTTATGTGAGAAGTCACTCAGTTTGATTCAATTATTGTCAGTTAATAATATGAATTATTTAGCGATAATGACGTTTTGTTTTATTCGTATTATTAACGTAATAAAACAGAAACATCTTTTTATATAAAACAGAATACTTTATTAAAGTTATTCTATAAATAGAATATATTATATTTTATTTAAAAGATTTTTCTTTAAATATGGACCGTCAGATTAAAGTAATCAATCTGGACCGTTCATGAATTAGTTACTATGCATTCTATTTTTCTATAAATAGCAGCTCATTCCTTCATTATTTCTTACGAATTCACTGAACTCTAGAGAGAGAAGCTATAGAGAGAAACTATAAAGAGAGAGAAGAAGAGTATTCTGCTACTTAACTACTTCCTTACTTCAGCTCTTCTTTAAAACGGTAAGGGGTGTTATTCTTTCTTATTCATGAAGAGAACTGTTGTTATTCTATTTCTTATTATTCTGTTGGAATAACCTGTATACGCTGTCTACCCTATACTTGGTGACATTCTTCTATTATTCTGTTAGAACATCCTGTCTGTGTGTTTTACACCGGACCTGGTTCCGTTTTTATTATTATTCTGTTAGAACATCCTGTCTGTGTGTTTTACACCGGACCTGGTTCCGTTTTTATTTTTATTCTGTTGGAACATCCTGTCTGTGTGTTTTACACCGGACCTGGTTCCGTCTTGTTATTATTCTATTGGAACATCCTGTCTGTGTGTTTTACACCGGACCTGGTTCCATTATTTATTATTCTGTCGGAATATCCTGTCTGTGCTTTTACGCCGGACCTGGTTCCATTATTTATTATTCTGTCGGAATATCCTGTCTGTGCATTTACGCCGGACCTGGTTCCATTATTTATTATTCTGTTGGAATAACCTGTCTGTGCGGTCTATCGCATGCATGGTGATTTCTTTTGTTATTCCATTCTTTATTGTACTCAGTTGGTTAAGTTTTGACTTCTATACTCCATGAAATTTGTGGAATATCCTTGATAATTGCGTTTCATCCAGTATCTTTTCATGAAAATATTCTTCTAAGTATTCTTGAATTTTACTCTACAAAGCAGTATCATGTTGACAATTTAGACGTTGTTAATTCTGGGATAAATTAATTCTTGAACTTGTTTTATTGAATTTTTATATCATTGTCATCATCCTCATGTTTATAAAATATTGAAAGTCATCTGTGGCCTGTAGTGCATAGATGGACTTGGTATGATTATGACCAGGGATTATTCGGTATAATCATGACCGTAATGTTATAAATGATGTGGTAAAAGTCCTCATTGGCCCGTAGTGCGTTGATGGACAGTTGTTGGCATGATCATGACCATTAATGAATACACGAATATCCTTGGCCGTAGTGCAGGGGTGATTCGATGATGTAGATTATTTTATTAAGCTGAGTCCCAGCGATCACAGTGTTGAAAAACCTTTTAAATCATAAAAGATAGTAGAGTTTATTTTCTACTTGACCTTTTAATGGATTGCTTGTTCCGCTGCAGTTAAACTTGATGTCTATTATATTTTATCAGTTTAACATTGTTGAAGGCTAATGATAATTTATTCTGCATTATCTTAGTCATAATATTTCTTACTGGGCTAGTTGAGCTCACCCTTTCTTTCACTATTCTCTTCAGGAAATGAGAACGTAGCTGGGGCAAATCGGGGAACGGAGTGATGGTTCGAATGATAGTATTAGTTAGTAGTCCTCACTATTCTATGTAATAGCGTGTTAATAAATATAATGAGGACTCCTTTTGAGTATGAATACTCTCTAGAAGATAATATTTGTATTCAAACTCACAGTTTATGTTTTGTCGTATTGTACACGACAGTTGTATTTGTGACGCCCCCAAAATTAGGTATACATCACCCATCTTGGGTCGCCAGATACATGGAACAGAATACAAATACAAACTTAATTATACAACTGTCGTGTAACATACTACAATACATAAACTGAGCGTTCTAATAGGAATATTGTCATCTAGACAATATCCATACTCAAGGAGTCCTCATTACATTTATTGTCACACTATTTAACAGAATAGTGAGGACTACTAATACTATCTTCTGGACCATCACTCATTTCCCCGACTCGTCCCAGCTATATTCTCATTTCCTGAAGAGAACATTGAAAGAAAGGGTGAGCTCAACTAGCCCAGTAAGAAATATTATAACTAAGATAATGCAAAATAAATTATCAATAGTCTTCAACAATGTTAAACTGATAAAATACAATAGAGATCAAGTTTAACTGCAGCGGAATAAGCAATCCTTAGAAGAGTCAAGTAGAGAATAAAATCTACTATCTTCTATGATTTAAAAATATTTTCATCAATTTTTATCACTGAGACTCAGCTTAATAAATAAACCACATCTTCTAATCATCCCTGTACTACGAACCAAAGATATTCATTAAATCATCCACGGTCATGACTATACCGAATAATTCCTGGTCATAATTATACCAAAAATTGTCCATCAATGCATTACGGGCCACTGAGGACTTTTACCACATCACAGTTCATGATTATACCGAATGATCCCTGGTCATAATCATACTAAGTCCATCTACGCACGTAAGCCAAAGATGACTTTCAACATAATATAAACATGAGGATGATGACAATGTTATAGGAATTCAATTAAACAAGTTCAAGAATTAATTTATCCAGGAACTAATAATATATAAATTGTCAACATGATACTTCTTTGTAAAGTAAAAGTCAAGAATGCTCAAAAGAATATTTCCATGAAAAGATACTGGATGAAGCGCAAATATCAAGGATATTCCACTAATTTCATGGAGTATAGAAGTCAAAACTTTAACCAACTGTGTATAATAAAGAATGGAATAACAACAGAAATCACCATGCATGCGTTACTTCGCATAGACAGGTTATTCCAACAGAATAATAATAACGGAACCAGGTCAGGTGAAAATCACACCGACATGATGTTCCAATAGAATAATAAAGAATAGAATAACAACAGAAATCACCATGCATGCGGTACTTCGCATAGACAGGTTATTCCAACAGAATAATAAAAATAGAATAATAAAGACGGAACCAGGTCCGGCGTAAAGCACAGACATGATATTCCAACAGAATAGTAAAGACGGAACCAGGTCCGGCGTAGAACGCACAGACAGGATGTTCCAACAGAATAATAAATAATGGAACCAGGTCCGGCGTAGAATGCACAGATAGGATGTTCCAGCAGAATAATAAGGAATGGAATAATAGAAGAATTTCACCAAGTATGCGGTACTTCGCATAAACAGGTTATTCCAACATAATAACAAAGAATGTAACAACAACAGTTCTCTTCATGAAGATGAAAGAAAGAAATAATATTCCCTACCTTTGAAAGAAACTGGATATAGGAGTAGTGAGGGAGCAGACTTCTCTTCTTCTATAGATTTTCTCTCTATAGCTTCTCTCTATAATTTCTCTCTATAATAATGGCTCTAAAGCTTTAGTGAATTGGTGAGAAATGAAGGAAGGATGAGCTTCTATTTATAGGAAAACATAGTTTCGATAATTGCACGTTTTGGGGCTCGAAAATTACAGTATAATACCTTCCTATTTTTCTTCATTTTTTATTTAGTCCTGCAAGTATTATCAATCTTGCACCAACTCCCCTAATAGTAAATCATGTGAATCAATAGTACCCGTGAATAGTAACTCGTGAATAGTAACTCGTGAATAGTAACTCATGAATAATAACTCGTGAATAGTAACTCATGAATAGTAACTCGTGAATAGTACTCCGACACATAAAGTGCTCCGAATACCCGAGTGAGCAATACTAGAGTGAATAATAATTTGGGTGAATAGTAACCCGTGATTAGTAACCCGTGAATAGTAACTCATGAATAGTAACTCGTGAATAGTACTCCGACACGAAAAGTGTCCCGAATACCCGATTGAACAATACTGAGTGACTTCTCACATAAGCATCAATAATCAATACCGTGTGCTACTATGCAACCACGCGTATTACTGTACTTTTAACACCGGGTGTTTCAACAGTATCAACGGTAAAACTTTCGCCGTTATTTTCATAAAGTATTTCTGTCGTTTTTTAACTACGACAGTTCTTCTGTTGTGGGTCCACCAATGATTGTGTCGTCGTACGAATATTTCCCAACAAAAAGAATATTCCCCGACCAATCGAATATTATATAACAACTTGCATACTTTACAAAATTTTCAAATACTACCCCCAACTATAACATTATCTCAAATCCACACCTTAATATTCAAAAAAATATTTTGAAAAATTTAAATCTTTATTTAAAAAAATCTAGGGTCTAACAGTATTAGTAAGTTGTATTTGTATTCTATACTATGTATCTGACGACCCAAGATGGGTGATGTATACCTAATTTTGGGGGCGTCACAGTTAAATTGATAAAAGTTTAAAGTTATGGGTGAAATGTGAAATTTTTTTCAAAATAAGCAAGTGGTTATAAAATAATCATTGTTGTCGTACGACGGCGCATCTATTTGTGGGCCCCATAACGAATAACTGTCGGATGAAGATAACGACAAAAATTGAGTTTTTATAATTAACGGCGTAGTTGTTACCGTTAACACTGTTGGAATACCCGGTTGTTAAAATACAGTAATACGCGTTGTTACACAATAGCACACGGATTGTACAGTATTTTTGAATTATTGATTCTTACGGAGGAAGGCACTACTCAATAATTGTTACAGTAATTACTGTTCAATATTTTATTTTATTGATTCAATAATTGCTACGTTGAAATTTTATATTATTGTTGTTCAATAATTATCACTGCACAGTATTTCCCATTATCAGATAAATGATTCATATTATTTGAATAATATTATTAGATAACATTATTGACAATGTCTAGAAAGTTTTGTCTAAGGAGAGGTTTGGTCATCTAATTGCATGCCAATAAGGATAAATCCTTATTGGAAAGCCCCCTCTTTCTTGGGAACGGCCTGGTTGTCATAAATGTGATTCTGTAATATTATTTGGGAATAATTAATTATTGATTCATATGATAAGGAAATATTTATTTTATGTGAATATAAATGTTGGATATATTTTGTGGTTAAAAATGAAGGAGTTAATGTTGAGGTGTTTTATCAGTATTTTTGTCATAATGGAGGTATTAAAAATCAATTAGGGTTTTTAAGATATTTTGCGAGGGTTATAATTTTTAATCCGACCGTTGGATCGTGGTAATATTTGGATATGTTATACATATATAAGATGAGTATATGTCCACAAATTTTGAACAGTTAAAAATGAACGTATGATTTGTTATGAATTTTACGAGATGACTGGTTCAGAAATTGTTGAATTTTCGGAGTTAATCATTTTGGTGGGAAATTCTAGAATTGGTGGGCCCCACTCTTGGTTGGTGAATAAATATGCTGAGATTTTTATTCAAATGTGGTGGGTGTGAATAGTAGCAGGTAAAGCCATCAGGTTACAGGTTAAGTCTGATTCGGCGTGCTAACATTTTCCTATAAATAGAGGGCTAAGTTAGAATTGAAAATCACACCATAATTCATAAGTTTTCTCTCTTTCTCTCTCTAGATTATTGAGTATAATTTGTGAGTATTTAGATACTCTGTGAGTTTCTATTCATCAGTGCAAGTTTCCTTCAGCCTTATACCGATCAGAAGTACTGCTCTTTTGAGGTAAGAGATAGAAAGGGATTTTAAGGGTTGTTATATTTTCTAGTTTCGTAATTTTTCTGACCTTCAAAAATTCTGGAAAATTTTAAAATGATATTTTGATGAGTTTTCTTGATTGTGTCCAAAAATGGTGATTTTTGGATGTATAGATTGAGAGTTATGAATTTTATGAGAAAAGACTATTTTAAAAGTAATCGCTTATAATTCCTTGTGGTTAACTCCAAAATTGATAAAAAATTTATTGGAAGTATATCTATATAATATTAGTGTACTCTGTGAATTTCGGAATTTTTGGATAAAAGTACAATTTATGATAAATGTCTAAATATTCGCCAGTTTTGGCTATATGAAAAATAGTAAATGAGTTTTAAAAATTCTGAGAAAAATATATGTTCAATATGGGACTATATTCTGCTAAATTCCAGAAAAGAAATATTTTTGGAACTGATTTGGTATTCTTCATGAAAATAGACTAGTAATGAGTAAATGAATTAAATATGTTATGTGAAGTAAGAAAATTGGAAAATAAGATTTTATGGCTTGAGAATCCTATATGAGGAATATGCAGATTTTTGATGAGGGTTTTGGTTATTGGTAATGAAATCTTATGAGTTTGGCATTTTAGGATGATTAAATGCATTATTTAGTAAAGTGTAAACAATTTAAATAAATTATTTATAAGCTTAAGAAATATTATTATTTCAATATCATTATACCGAAATATTTGTATGAATTTTATTGTAGAATTTCTACCTTTTTGTGTCGGATTTACTATTCATGAGTTACTATTCACGAGTTACTATTCATGGGTTACTATTCACGAGTTACTATTCATGACAAAATTGATTTCTTTTTCTGACCAAATTATAGTTGAGTTATGAATATTGCTTTTGAGATTAAATCTATATGTTGATTATATTGATTTTATTATTATATATAACATTTTTATAACCCTAATGATGATATTTCTCTTTGACTTGAGCGTAAAGATGGGTATATTTTTGGTATGATCATGACTATGGGTTCTCTTTGGTCAGTAGTGCAAAGTTGAATTATTGACTGGTATGATCATGACCATTGAATTTATAATTGAATATCTTTAGCTTAAGTGTAAAGGTGAATTGATCAACATGGTTATAATTATTGTTTATATAATTCTGAAATGATTATATATTTCTTTGAGATATTAATATATTTGGCCTATAGTGCAAATATGAACTGTTGAAGAATATCTTTGGCCTGTAGTGTAAAGATGAATTATTGATGAATATCTTTGGCCTGTAGTACAAAGATGAATTGTTGATGAATATCTTTGGCCCGTAGTGCAAAGATGACATATTATTGAATATCTTTGGCCAGTAGTGCAAAGATGAATAGGTGTTGAGATGAACATGACCAACTGGTGATACAAATGAATATCTTTGGCCGTGGTGCAAAGATGAAGTTATTAGTATGATTATGAACAGGAAATGTGATTTGGTGTAACCATGATCTTTGATATTTCAGGTAAAGATAGGTGATAAAAATTATCTTTGTCCTGGATGAGAAGAGGAATTTAGAACTACAGTTATGATTATGAGTTATTCATATGATTGTGGACCAGAATTGTTGATTGATGTTACAGGGATAAAACATTGTTGGTGGATTTTTAACATGGAGAAGATAATAAACTTTATAGTCTATTTGACTCTTCTAATGGATTGTTCGTTCCACTGCAACTATGGTTGAAATTTTTATCATTTACCATATGTTCTAAATCTCTGATTTATTATTGATGAAGGCTATTGATAATTTAATTATCTTTAGTAATGATATTCTTTACTGAGCTAGTTGTGCTCACCCTTTTGCTTTACAATTCCTTTCAGGTAATAAGAGTGTAGCTGGGTCGAGCGGGGGTAACAAGGGAATAGAACGGTGGTCATCATTTAGTAGTTATATTTGGTGAAGAAAATAGGGTGAGGCGAACCCAACGTTGGAAGGGTGTTTTGTCACTATCATACAAGATGTCTAATGACATACAACCTCGTGTCATCATAAGACAGGGTTGTGCTCATCCACTTGCTGAGTATATCTATGAGCACTACCTATATAATCTTGGTGTTTGTTTGAAGTATAATTCACGATTAAAGACAGTGGAGATAATGATAAGTCAAGAGAAGACTCACCATTGGGAAGAATATGATAGTAATCTTCTCGTTTTTCTTTGGGGTCTATTGGGTCAACCAAGGATAATTCTGTGGCCATATGATATCTATCATAACCTAGACGCATGGCCTCCCATGTACGAAGGTTTCCTTGAGCACTTCCCAAATATTCTAATTTCTAAAACAGTTTTTGACTATACCTTTATGTAAGGTGTCATTGTGAGGTGATGTCCACGGTTGGAACATGAGTCACATTTGGTATATATTTGTTTTCAAACTAACAGCATATGTGTTGTTGTATTTTGCACGACAATTGTTGTAATAAAGTTGTAGTTATTTCCTGTACCATGTATTTGGCGACTCAGAATAGGTTGGATGGAATGGACCTATTTTGGGGTTGTCACAGTTGGTATCAGAGCTTAGGGATATGATCTCTAGCGGAGATCGGGGAATACAACTAGGAGGGGAGAGATGAGTAAATCCTTCGCTAGTGTGTCCTACCTAAGCTTATTTGTTGGTCAGTCATAATATCGGGATATTATGTGATATGTTAATTTGTTAAATTAACCCTTATTTTGAAGCTGTATTCTAGAATGATATTTGAAATACAAGAGATGAGCAATAGAGAAATTATGATGACAGGGAAGATGGAATTTGAAATGAAAGGAAGGTATTCTCAACTCTTTGAAATACCAGGTACGTAAATTTCGGGGACGAAATTTCATAAGGAGGGGAGATTGTAAGACCCCGAATTTTATGAAATAAAAGTATTCAATTTTTCTTATAATTACAATTCAGTAAATGGTTAAATTGATAAAAGTTTAAAGTTATGGGTGAAATATGAAATTTTTTTCAAAATAAGCAAGTGGTTATAAAATAATCATTGTTGTCGAAGAATATTCGTTTGGTCGTGGAATATTCTTTCTGTCGGGGAATATTCGTACGACGGCGCAGCTATTTGTGGGTCCCATAACGAATAACTGTCGGATGAAGATAACGACAAAAATTGAGTTTTTATAATTAACGGCGTAGTTGTTACCGTTAACACTGTTGGAATACCCGGTTGTTAAAATACAGTAATACGCGTTGTTACACAGTAGCACACGGATTGCACAGTATTTTTGAATTATTGATTTTTACGGAGGAAGGCACTACTCAATAATTGTTACAGTAATTACTGTTCAATATTTTATTTTATTGATTCAATAATTGCTACGTTGAAATTTTATATTATTGTTGTTCAATAATTATCATTGCACAGTATTTTCCATTATTAGATCAATGATTCATATTATTTGAATAATATTATTAGATAACATTATTGACAATGTCTAGAAAATTTTGTCTAAGGAGAGGTTTGGTCATCTAATTGCACGCCAATAAGGATAAATTCTTATTGGAAAGCCCCCTCTTTCCTGGGAACGGCCGGGTTGTCATAAATGTGATTCTGTAATATTATCTGTGAATAATTAATTATTGATTCATATGATAAGGAAATATTTATTTTATGTGAATATAAATGAAGGATATATTTTGTGGTTAAAAATGAAGGAGTTAATGTTGAGGTGTTTTATCAGTATTTTTGTCATAATGGAGGTATTAAAAATCAATTAGGATTTTTAAGATATTTTGCGAGGGTTATAATTTTTAATCCGACCGTTGGATCGTGGTAATATTTGGATATGTTATACATATATAAGTTGAGTATATGTCCACAAATTTTGAATCGTTAAAAATGAACGTGTGATTTGTTATGAATTTTACGAGATGTCTGGTTCAGAAATTGTTGAATTTTCGGAGTTAATCATTTTGGTAGAAAATTCTAGAATTGGTGGGCCCCACTCTTGGCTGGTGAAGAAATGTACTGAGATTTTTATTCAAATGTGGTGGGTGGGAATAGTAGTAGGTAAAGCCATCAGGTTACAGGTTAAGTCTGATTCGGCGTGCTAACATTTTCCTATAAATAGAGGGCTAAGTTAGAATTGAAAATCACACCAGAATTCATAAGTTTTCTCTCTTTCTCTCTCTAGATTATTGAGTGTAATTTGTGAGTATTTAGATACTCTGTGAGTTTCTATTCATCAGTGCAAGTTTCCTTCAGCCTTATACCGATCAGAAGTACTGCTCTTTTGAGGTAAGGGATAGTAAGGGATTTTAAGGGTTGTTATATTTTCCCGTTTCGTAATTTTTCTGACTTTCAAAAATTCTGAAAAAATTTAAAATGACATTTTGATGAGTTTTCTTGATTGTGTCCAAAAATGGTGATTTTTGGATGTATAGATTGAGAGTTATGAATTTTATGAGAAAAGACTATTTTAAAAGTAATCGCTTATAATTCTTTGTGGTTAACTCCAAAATTAATAAAATTTTATTGGAAGTATATCTATATAATATCAGTGTACTCTGTGAATTTCTGAATTTTTGGATAAAAGTACAATTTATGATAAATGTCTAAATATTCGCCAGTTTTGGCTATATGAAAAATAGTAAATGAGTTTTAAAAATTCTGAGAAAAATATATGTTCAATATGGGACTATATTCTGCTAAATTCCAGAAAAGAAATATTTTTGGAACTGATTTGGTATTCTTAATGAAAAAAGACTAGTTACGAGTAAATGAATTAAATATGTTATGTGAAGTAAGAAAATTGGAAAATAGGATTTTATGGCTTGAGAATCCTATATGAGGAATATGTAGATTTTTGATGAGGGTTTTGGTTATTGGTAATGAAATCTTATGAGTTTGGAATTTTAGGATGATTAAATGTATTATTTAGTAAAGTGTAAACAATTTAAATAAATTGTTTATAAGCTTAAGAAATATTATTATTTCAATATCATTATACCGAAATATTGGTATGAATTTTATTGTGAAATTTCTACCTTTTTGTGTCGGGTTTACTATTCATGAGTTACTATTCACGAGTTACTATTCATGGGTTACTATTCACGAGTTACTATTCATGACAAAATTAATTTCTTTTCCTGACCAAATTATAGTTGAGTTATGAATATTACTCTTGAGATTAAATCTATATGTTGATTATATTGATTTTATTATTATATATAACATTTTTATAACCCTAATGATGATATTTCTCTTTAATTTGAGCGTAAAGATTGGTATATTTTTGGTATGATCATGACTATGGGTTCTCTTTGGCCAGTAGTGCAAAGTTGAATTATTGACTGGTATGATCATGACCATTGAATTTATAACTGAATATCTTTAGCTTAAGTGTAAAGGTGAATTGATCAACATGGTTATAATTATTGTTTATATAATTCTGAAATGATTATATATTTCTTTGAGATATTAATATATCTGGCCTATAGTGCAAATATGAACTGTTGAAGAATATCTTTGGCCTGTAGTGCAAAGATGAATTATTTATGAATATCTTTATCCTGTAGTACAAAGATGAATTGTTGATGAATATCTTTGGCCCGTAGTGCAAAGATGACATATTATTGAATATCTTTGGCCAGTAGTGCAAAGATGAACAGATGTTGAGATGAACATGACCAACTGGTGATACAAATGAATATCTTTGGCCGTGGTGCAAAGATGAAGTTATTAGTATGATTATGAACAGGAAATGTGATTTGGTGTAACCATGATCTTTGATATTTCAGGTAAAGATAGGTGATGAAAATTATCTTCGTCCTGGATGAGAAGAGGAATTTAGAACTACAGTTATGATTATGAGTTATTCATATGAATGTGGACCAGAATTGTTGATTGATGTTACAGGGATAAAACATTGTTGGTGGATTTTTAACATGGAGAAGATAATAAACTTTATAGTCTATTTGACTCTTCTAATGGATTGCTCGTTCTGCTGCAACTATGGTTGAAATTTTTATCATTTACCATATGTTCTAAATCTCTGATTTATTATTGATGAAGGCTATTGATAATTTAATTATCTTTAGTCATGATATTCTTTACTGAGCTAGTTGTGCCCACCCTTTTGCTTTACAATTCCTTTCAGGTAATAAGAGTGTAGCTGGGTCGAGCGGGGGTAACAAGGGAATAGAACGGTGGTCATCATTTAGTAGTTATATTTGGTGAAGAAAATAGGGTGAGGCGAACCCAACGTTGGAAGGGTGTTTTGTCACTATCATACAAGATGTCTAATGACATACAACCTCGTGTCATCATAAGACAGGGTTGTGCTCATCCACTTGCTGAGTATATCTATGAGCACTACCTATATAATCTTGGTGTTTGTTTGAAGTATAATTCACGATTAAAGACAGTGGAGATAATGATAAGTCAAGAGAAGACTCACCATTGGGAAGAATATGATAGTAATCTTCTCGTTTTTCTTTGGGGTCTATTGGGTCAACCAAGAATAATTCTGTGGCCATATGATATCTATCATAACCTAGACGCATGGCCTCCCATGTACGAAGGTTTCCTTGAGCACTTCCCAAATATTCTAATTTCTAAAACAGTTTTTGACTATACCTTTATGTAAGGTGTCATTGTGAGGTGATGTCCACGGTTGGAACATGAGTCACATTTGGTATATATTTGTATCCAAACTCACAGCATATGTGTTGTTGTATTTTGCACGACAATTGTTGTAATAAAGTTGTAGTTGTTTTCTGTACCATGTATTTGGCGACTCAGAATAGGTTGGATGGAATGGACCTATTTTGGGGTTCTCACAACTTTCTCATGTTGCATGAGAACACATCCTAACCCTTTGCCTGAAGCATCGCTGTAGATAACAAATCCATCCGAACCAGATGGTATTGTTAGAACAGGTGCCAAAATCAGTCTCCTCTTGAGTTCTTGAAAACTCTTTTCACAATCCTCGCTCCAACCGAATTTTGTATCCTTCTGAGTCAACTGAGTTAACGTAGTAGCGATTCTAGAAAATCCTTCCACGAATCTCCGATAATAACCAGCTAAGCCCAGAAAGCTACGTACTTCAGTCATTGACTTCGGTTGCTCCCAATTTTGTATGGCTTCAATCTTCGCCGGGTCGACAGATACTCCATGTTTTGACACCACGTGCCCAAGGAATGCTACTTCCTCAAGCCAGAACTCGCATTTCTTCAGTTTGGCATATAGCTTATTTTCACGAAGCCTTTGCAGTACCAGCTTCAAATGGTGCTCATGATCTTCATGGCTTTTGGAATAGATGAGGATGTCATCAATAAAGACAACAACGAACTGATCTAAATATTCTTTGAATACACGGTTCATCATATCCATGAAGGCAGCAGGAGCATTAGTCAATCCAAAAGACATGACTAAGAATTCATAATGCCCGTACCAAGTTCTGAAGGCAGTCTTTGGAATATCCTCAGTTTTAATCTTCAGCTGATGATATCCAGAACGAAGATCGATCTTTGAAAATAATTGTGATCCTTGCAACTGGTCGAACAGGTCATCAATACGAGGTAGCGGATACCTATTCTTGATGGTGACATAGTTCAATTCTCGATAGTCAATACAAAGTCGCATACTCCCATCTTTCTTCTTTACGAATAAAACAGGAGCACCCCAAGGAGACGTACTAGGACGAATGAAACTGATGTCTAACAATTCCTGTAATTGGACTTTTAACTCCTGAAGTTCAGTAGGAGCCATTCGATACGGGGTTTTAGAAATGGGCTTTGTACCGGGTTCAAGGTCAATAAAGAATTCAACTTCACGTTCTGGGGGTAGACCAGGAAGTTCTTCAAGAAATACGTCAGGAAATTCACTAACAACAGAAATATTATTCAAATCTGACGTGTTTTTGTTCAAGTCCATAACATGGACTAAGAAAGCTTGACATCCGTTTTTCAATAAACGAATGGCTTTATGGCTTGATATGACAGCGATTGATTTTAATGGTTTGGTTGCTTGAATTCGCTTAACAGGTTGGTTAGGAATATGAAAACTAACAACCTTACGAAAACAATCAATTTTTGCATGATGAGTAATTAACCAATTAACCAATCAATTCCTAAAATCACATCAAAAGTAAGTATCTTTAAAGAGATAAGGTCAACAGGTAATGTGATTGTGCCAACTTGGATTAAGCAAGATTTATAAAGTGTAGATGTAATGAAAGTTTCTCCTAACGGAGTCTCCACAGATAGGTCAAAGTCTAATTTCTCCGGAGTCAAGTTTAAATGTTGAGCACAAGCAGGAGAGATAAAAGAATGGATAGAACCGGTATCTAGTAAAGTATAAACTTCGCAAGAATTCAAGATTAGCTTACCCGTGATCACCTCGTTCTGGTTTCTCGCGTTTTGGCCAGTCACGACAAACGCTATTCTAGGAACCGCTGATTTCGACTTATCCGGGACAGCTTTTGGAGTCACCATCCCCGCTGAACTTAGTTTTGCTATAGAACACTCTCGAGCTATATGACCCTCCTTTTCATAGTTATAACATATCTTGGATTGTTGTGGGTAGTTTGGGCTGATATGTCCCTCTTTTTCGCATTTGTAACAAACGACCGGTGCTCGTTCTCCTCTCCTAGAAACAATTGATGTTTGTGCTGACATTTTCACATTATCATTGTTGTACCTTCTCTTCTTGAAATCTCCTCCCGACTCGCTCCTTCTATTATCACGGCCACGATTTCCACCAGAGTGGTTACCGCTTTTGTCCGAATATTTTTCTCCCTACTAATTTTCATTGGTCCGATGACCACTGCTACCGGTATTACCTTGGTTGTGTTCCCTTGGTTGAATATACTCATTATCTCGCTCTAATAATTGAGCCCTGTTTACAACATCTGAATATTAAGAAAATTTATTAGAGATAAGATATTGCCGAATCTCGGGTTTTAAACCCCTAAGAAACATCCTTATCATTCGTTCCTCATTCTCGACCAAATGAGGTGCAAACCTGGATAACTCTGTAAACTTCGCCTCGTACTGGGACACCGTCATGTTATTTTGTTCCACTCTAATAAACTCTATCTCCTTCATATTACGAATACTTTCAGGAAAGTACTTATCATTAAACAGTTTTTAAAATGTTTCCCAGGACATGTTGAGTGCTTCAGGCTGGGTACGCTTCACAGACTCCCACCAGTAGTCTGCCTCACCGCAGAACATAAAGGTCGCGAATGGAACCTTCTGTTCCTCCGTGCATCCCAAGACATCGAATATCTTGGTAATTTGCTTAACCCACGTTTCAGCCTTGATCGGATCCGGCTTTCCCTGAAAGTCTGGTGGTCCCAACTCTTTGAACTGCTTGGCCGTGACAAACCGCGCGTTGTTATCATTTCCACCCGTATTCTGCACACGAGTTTCCCTTGTCTGATTTTGCATGAACTGCAAAAAGCTCCTAAACATTCCATTATTCATCGTTTGCTCGGTAACGTTGTTTGGAGGAGGAATATTGCCTTCCTGTTGCACGTTCTCCTGGTTTGTGACTAAAGGTTGTTCCACAGTCTCATATACTCCATTGTTAACGTTCTAGACTGCCATTCTCAAATACTGCTGTGACAACCCCAAAATAGGTCCATTCCATCCAACCCATTCTGAGTCGCCAAATACATGGTACAGAAAACAACTACAACTTTATTACAACAATTGTCGTATTAAATACAACAACATGTATGCTGTGAGTTTGGATACAAATATATACCAAATGTGACACATGTCCCAACCGTGGACAACACCTCACAGTGGCACCTTACATAAAGGTATAGTCAAAAACTATTTTAAAAATTAGAATCTTTGGGAAGTGCTCAAGGAAACCTTTGTACATAGGAGGCCATGCTTCAAGGTTATGATAGATATCATATGGCCACAGAATTATCCTTGGTTGACCCAATAGACCCCAAAGAAAAACAAGAAGATTACAATCATATTCTTTCCAATGGTGAGTCTTCTCTTGACATATCATTATCTCCACTGTCTTTAATCGTGAATTATACTTCAAACAAACACCAAGATTATATAGGTAGTGCTCGTAAGTATACTCAACAAGTGGATGAGCACATCCCTGTCTTATGATGACACGAGGTTGTATATCATTAGACATCTTGTATGATAGTGGCAAAACACCCTTTCAACGTTGGGTTGGGTTCGCTTCACCCTAGATGATTCACCAAATATAACTACTAAATGATGACCACCGTTCTATTCCCTTGTTACCCCCGCTCGACCAAGCTACACTCTTATTACCTGAAAGAAATTGTGAAACAGAAGGGTGAGCACAACTAGCCCAGTAAAGAATATCATGACTAAAGATAAATAAGTTATCAATAGCCTTCAACAGAATTAAATCAGTGATTTAGGACATATGGTAGATGATAAAAATTTCAACCATAGTTGCAGCGGAACGAGCAAACTATTAGAAGAGTTAAATAGACCATAAAGTCTATTATCTTCTCCACATTAAAAGTCCACCAATAATATTTTATCCCTGTAACATCAATCAACAGTTCTGGTCCACAATCATATAAATAACTCATAATCATAATTGTGATTCTAAATTTTTCTTCGCACCCAGGACGAAGAATATTTTTATCGTCTGTCTTTACCTGAAACATCAAAGATCATGGTTATACCAAATCACAGTCCCTGTTCATAATCATACTAATAAATCCATCTTTGCACTACGACCACATATATTCAAGAAAAGTTCATCTTTGCACTACAGGCCAAAGATATTCAACAACAGTTCATCTTTGCACTACAGGCCAAAGATATTCATCAACATACCATCTTTGCACTATAGGTCAAAGATATTCAACAACAGTTCATCTTTGCACTACAGGCCAAAGATATTCATCAATAATTCATCTTTGCACTATGGCCAAAGATATTCATCAACAATTAATCTTTGCACTACTGGCTAAAGATATTCAACAACAGTTCATATTTGCACTACAGGCCAAATATATTCATCAACAGTTCATATTTGTACTATAGGCCAAATATATTAATATATCAAAGAAGTATATAATCATTTCAGAATTTATATAAACTGTAAGACCCCAACTTTTATAAATAAAGATGAATTTTCTATAAATATCATTTTTGAATATTATGGAGTTAATTTGATATAATGTTATAGTTGTGGGTAATATTTATAAATTTTGCAAAGTACGCAAGTTGTTATATAATATTCGATTGGTCGGGAAATATTCGTTTTAACAGGGAATATTCGTACAACGACACAATCATTGGTGGATCCCACAACGGAATTATTGTCGGATTGAGAAAACGACAAAAATATTTTATTAAAAATAACGGCGGAAGTTTTACCATTGTTACTGTTGAACTACTCGGTAGTAAAAGTACAGTAATACGTGTGGTTGCATAGTAGCACACGGTATTGATTATTAATGCTTATGTGAGAAGTCACTCAGTTTGATTCAATTATTGTCAGTTAATAATATGAATTATTTAGCGATAATGACGTTTTGTTTTATTCGTATTATTAACGTAATAAAACAGAAACATCTTTTTATATAAAACAGAATACTTTATTAAAGTTATTCTATAAATAGAATATATTAGATTTTATTTAAAAGATTTTTCTTTAATTATGGACCGTCAGATTAAAGTAATCAATCTGGACCGTCAGATTAAAGTAATCAATCTGGACCGTTCATGGATTAGTTACTATGCATTCTATTTTTCTATAAATAGCAGCTCATTCCTTCATTATTTCTGACGAATTCACTGAACTCTAGAGAGAGAAACTATAGAGAGAAACTAAAGAGAGAGAGAAGAAGAGTATTCTGCTACTTAACTACTTCCTTATTTCAGCTCTTCTTTAAAACGGTAAGGGGTGTTATTCTTTCTTATTCATAAAGAGAACTGTTGTTATTCCATTTCTTATTATTCTGTTGGAATAACCTGTATACGCGGTCTACCCTATACTTGGTGACATTATTCTATTATTCTGTTGGAACATCCTGTCTGTGTGTTTTACACCGGACCTGGTTCCGTTTTTGTTATTATTTTGTCGGAATATCCTGTCTGTGCGTTTACGCCGGACCTGGTTCTATTATTTATTATTCTGTCGGAATATCCTGTCTGTGCGTTTACGCCGGACCTGGTTCCATTATTTATTATTCTGTTGGAATAACCTGTTTGTGCGGTCTATCGCATGCATGGTGATTTCTTTTGTTATTCCATTATTTATTGTACTCAGTTGGTTAGGTTTGGACTTCTATACTCCATGAAATTTGTGGAATATCCTTGATAATTGCGTTTCATCCAGTATCTTTTTATGAAAATATTCTTCTAAGCATTCTTGAATTTTACTCCACAAAGCAGTATCATGTTAACAATTTGGACGTTATTAATTCCTGGATAAACTAATTCTTGAACTTGTTTTATTGAATTCTTATATCATTGTCATCATCCTCATGTTCATAAAATGTTGAAAGTCATCTGTGGCCTGTAGTGCATAGATGGACTTGGTATAATTATGACCAGAGATTATTCGGTATAATCATGACCGTAATGTTACAAATGATGTGGTAAAAGTCCTCATTGGCCCGTAGTGCATTGATGGACAGTTGTTGGCATGATCATGACCATTAATGAATACACGAATATCCTTGGCCGCAGTGCAGGGGTGATTCGATGATGTGGATTATTTTATTAAGCTGAGTCACAACGATAACAGTGTTGAAAAACCTTTTAAATCATAAAAGATAGTAGAGTTTATTTTCTACTTAACTCTTTTAATGGATTGCTTGTTCCACTGCAGTTAAACTTGATGTCTATTATATTTTATCAGTTTAACATTGTTGAAGGCTAATGATAATTTATTCTGCATTATCTTAGTCATAATATTTCTTACTGGGCTAGTTGAGCTCACCCTTTCTTTCACTGTTCTCTTCAGGAAATGAGAACGTAGCTGGGGCAAGTCGGGGAACGGAGTGATGGTTCGAATGATAGTATTAGTTAGTAGTCCTCACTATTCTATGTAATAGTGTGTTAATAAATGTAATGAGGACTCTTTTTGAGTATGAATACTCTCTAGAAGATAATATTTGTATTCAAACTCACAGTTTATGTTTTGTCGTATTGTACACGACAGTTGTATTAGTAAGTTGTATTTGTATTCTGTACTATGTATCTGACGACCCAAGATGGGTGATGTATGCCTAATTTTGGGGGCGTCACATAAACAATAATTATAACCATGTTAATCAATTCATATTTACACTTAAGCTAAAGATATTCAATTATAAATTCAATGGTCATGATCGTACCAGTTAACAATTCATCTTTGCACTACAGGCCAAAGATATTCCTCAGTCACGATCATACCAATAATTTACCCATCTTTACACTCAAGTGAAAGAGAAATTCAACATCAGGGTTATAAAAATGTTATATATGATAATAAAAATAATATGATCAACAACTGTATTTATTTTCAAGAGCAACAATCATAAATTAACGATAATTTGGTCAGAAAAAGAAACCAATTTTTTTCGTGAATAGTACTCGTGAATAGTAACTCGTGAATAGTAACTCATGAATAGTAACTCATAAATAGTATTCCGTATTCGTACATAGTACCGTATACGTAAATAATGTCATATACGTAAATAGTGCTTTATACATGAATAGTGCCGTATACGTGAATAGTAACCCCGACTCAAAAAGGTAGAAATTTTACAATAAAATCCATACCAATATTTCAGTATAATGATATTGAAAGAATAATATCATTATGAAGAATATAACATCCCTTAATTTCCCTTACTATCCCTTACAACCCCTTACCTCAAAAGTGTAGTATTTCTGACTGAAATGCAAAGCCGAAGGAAACTTGCACTGAATAGCAACTCTCAAAGTATCTAAATACTCACAAAATATGCTTCATAATATAGAGAGAGAATGAGAAAAAGCTTATGTTTCTGGTGTGATTTTCAATTCTAACTTAGCCCTCTATTTATAGGAAAATGTTAGCACGCCGAAGCAGACTTAACCTGTAACCTGATGGCTTTACATGCTACTATTCCCACCCACCACATTTGAATAAAAATCTCAGCACATTTCTTCACCCACCAAGAGTGGGGCCCATCAATTCTAGAATTTTCCACCAAAATGATTAACTCCGAAAATTTAACAATTTCTAAACCAGTCATCTCGTAAAATTCATAACAAATCATACGTTCATTTTTAACGGTTCAAAATTTATGGACATATACTCAACATATATATGTATAACATATCCAAAAATCACAACAATCCAACGGTCGGATTAAAAATTATAACCCTCGCAAAATATCTCAAAAACCCTAATTTGATTTTCAATACCTCCGTTCTGACAAAAATACAGATAAAACACCTCAACATTAACTCCTTCATTTTTAACCACAAAAATATATCCCTCATTTATTTCCACACCAAATAAATATTTCATTATCATATAAATCAATAATTAATTATTCACAAATAATATTACAGAATCACATTTATGACAACTAGGCCGTTCCCAGGAAAAAGGGGGCTTTCCAATAAGAATTTCTCCTTACTGGCGCGTAATTAGGTGACCAAACCTCTCCTTAGACAGAACTTTTTAGACATTGTCAATAATGTTATCTAATAATATTATTCAAATAATATGAATTATTGATCTGATAATGGAAAATACTGTGCAGCAACAATTATTGAACAACAATAATATAAAATTTCAACGTAGCAATTATTGAATCAATAAAATAAAATATTGAACAGTAATTACTGTAACAATTATTGAGTAGTGCCTTCTTACGTAAGAATCAATAATTTCAAAAATACTGTGCAATATCGTGTGCTATTGTGCAATAACGCGTATTACTGTATTTTAACCACCAAGTATTCCAACAATATTAACGGTAACAACTACGCCGTTATTTGTAAAAACTCAAATTTGTCGTTTTCTTCATCCGACAGTTATTCTGTTATGGGGCCCACAAATGCGCCGTCGTACGGATATTCCCCAACAGAAAGAATATTCCACGACCAACGAATATTCCCCGACAACAATGATTATTTTATAACCACTTGTTTATTTTGAAAACATTTCACCCATAACTTTAACATTTATCAATTTAATCATTTATTGAATAGTAATTATAAAAAAAATTGAATACTTTTATTTCATAAAATTTGGGGTCTTACAACTGCCATAAAATAAGGGTTAATTAAATAAATTAACATATCACATAATATCCCTATATTATGACCAACCAATGAATAAGCTTGGGTAGGACACACTAGCGAAAGATTTACTTGTCTCTCCCCTCCTAGTTCTATTCCTCGATCTCCGCTAGAGACCATATCCCTAAGCTCTGATACCAACTGTGACGCCCCCAAAATAGGTATACATCACCCATTCTGAGTCGCCAAATACATGATACATAAGCAAATACAACTTTATTAAAACACTTGTCACGCAAAATATGACAACACAATACTGTGAGTTTAAATACAAATATTATCTTCTAGACAATATCCACACTCAAATAAGTTCTCATTACAATTATTGAAACACTATTTAATAAAATAGTGAGGACTGCTAACACCAATGACTAGAAACATTACCCCACACCCCGACTAGTTCTCGCTATATTCTCACCTCCTGAGAAAAATGGAACAAAAAGGAAAAGGGTGAGCTCAACTAGCCCAGTAAAGAATATTATGACTAAGATAATATACAACAACTTATCATTAGTCTTCAACAGGGAAAAATTTGATAAAATATAATAAACAACAAGTTTTAGATCAACAACTGCAGCGGAAACAACAAACCATTAGAAGAGTCAAGTAGAGAATGAATTCTACTATCTTCTAAGATTTAAAAGCCCAACAACGATATTTTATCCCTGTAACATCAATCAATATACATATTGAATTAAATATTCATCTTTGCACTACAGGCCAAAGATATTCATTTGTATCACCAGTCGGTCATGTTCATCTCAACACATGTTCATCTTTGCACTACGGGCCAAAGATATTCATCAGTTAATCATTCATCTTTGCACTACGGGCCAAAGATATTCATCAGTTAATCATTCATCTTTGCACTACAGGCGAATGATATTCAGTAATATCATCATTTAGGACTGAGGATGATGAAAAATATTTTAAAGAAAACGAACCCAGTGAGACAAAAGGACAAATATTAGGGATTCGTATTACAGTTTATCCAAGTGCAATAATACTCCATAACAACCAATTGTGAAGTAAAATTCAAAAATAAATCAAAACAAGGATACAATCAAAGATAGTAACCATAATAGACATCTTGGACAATTTTTTTTTTGGCGAATAGTGTTGTATTCGTGAATAGTGCCGTATACGTGAATAGTAGTCCCGACACAAAAAGTTCTAAATTTGATAAAAAGTTCAAACCAATATTTCGGCATAATGATATTGAAGAAAATAATATCATTTAAGAAGAAAATAACATCCCTTACCTCAAGATAACAGTACTTCTGTTCGGAATATCGGTATAAGGCTGAAAAAAACTTGCACTGATAAATAAAAACTCACAAAGTATCTAAATACTCACAAAATACGCTCGATAATATAGAGAGAGAAATAGAGAAAACTTATGAATTCTGGTGTGATTTTCAATTCTAACTTAGCTCTCTATTTATAGAAAAATATTAGCACGCCGAAGCAGACTTGACCTGCAACCTGATGGTTTTGCCTGCTACTATTCTCACCCACCACATTTGAATAAAAATTCGAGCACATTTCTCACCAACCAAAAGTGGGGCACACTCAATTCTAGAATTTTTCACTAAAATCATTTATAAACCTAATTTTCGAATCATTCACCTCTTAAAATTCATAACAAATTATACGTTCAATTTTAACGGTTCAAAATTTGTGGACATATACTCAACTTATATATGTATAACATATCCAAAAATCACAACGATCCAACGGTCAGATTAAAAATTATAACTCACGCAATATATCTCAAGAACAGTGATTTAGTTTTTAATACTTCCATTTCGACAAAAACACCTCAACATTAACTCTTTCACACAAAATAAATATATCCATCAATTATATCCACATAAAATAAATATTTTCTTATCATATAAATCAATAATTAATTATTCACAAATAATATTACAGAATCACAATTATGATAACCAGGCCATTCCCAAGAAAGAGGAGGCTTTCCAATAAGGATTTCTCCTTACTGGCGCGTAATTAGATGACTAAACCTCTCCTTAGACAGAACTTTCTAGACATTGCCAATAATGTTATCTAATAATATTATTCAAATAATATGAATTATTGATCTGATAATGAAAAATACTGTGCAGCAACAATTATTGAAACAACAATAATATAAAATATCAACGCAGCAATTATTGAATCAATAAAATAAAATATTGAACAGTAACGACTGTAACAATTATTGAGTAGTGCCTTCTTACGTAAGAATCAATAATTGGTGCAATACCGTGTGCTACTGTATTTTAACCACCGGGTATTCCAACAGTATTAATTTGTATCACCTGTCAGTCATGTTCATCTCAACACCTGTTCATCTTTGCACTACAGGCCAAAGATATTCATTAAGTAATCATACATCTTTGCACTACAGGCCAAAGATATTTAGTAATATCATCATTTAGGACTGAGGTTGATGAAAAATATCTTAAAGAGAACGAATCCAGTGAGACAGAAGGACAAATAGTAGGGATTCGTATAACAGTTTATCCAAGATCAATAATACTTCATAATAATCAATTGTGAAGCAGAATTCAAAAATAAAGATCAAAACATGGATACAATCAAAGATAGTAACCATAATAGACATCTTGGACAAAAAGAGAAAATTTTATTTTTCGGTGAATAGTGCCGTATTCGTGAATAGTGCCGTATACGTGAATAGTGCCGTATACGTGAATAGTAACCCCGACACAAAAAGTTCCAAATTTGATAAAAACTCATATCAATATTTCAGCATAATGATATTGAAGAAAATAATATCATTAAGAAGAAAATAATATCCCTTACCTCAAGATATCAGTACTTCTGGTCGGAATACCGGTATAAGGCTGAAAGAAACTTGCTCTGATGAATAGAAACTCTCAAAGTATCTAAATACTCACAAAATACACTCAATAATCTAGAGAGAGAAAGAGAGAAAACTTGTTTCTGGTGTGATTTTCAATTCTAACTTAGCCCTCTATTTATAGGAAAATTTTAGTAGGTTTGACCTGCAACCTGATGGCTTTACCTGCTACTATTCCCACCCACCACATTTGAAATATAATTCAGCACATTTCTTCACCAACCACAAGTGGGGCCCACCAATTCTAGAATTTTCCATCAAAATGATAAACTCCGAAAATTCAACAATTTCTGAACCAGTCATCTCGTAAAATTCATAATAAATCATACGTTCATTTTTAACGGTTCAAAATTTGTGGACATATACTCAACTTATATATGTATAACATATCCAAAAATTACCACGATCCAACGGTCGGATTAAAAATTATAACCCCCGCAATATTTCTCAAAAACCCTGATTTGATTTTTAATACCTCCATTCCGACAAAAATACTGATAAAAACCTCAACATTAACTCCTTCATTTTTAACCACAAAAATATATCCCTCATTTATATCCACATAAAATAAATATTTCCTTATCATATGAATCAATAATTAATTATTCACAAATAATATTACAGAATCACATTTATGACAACCAGGCCGTTCCCAGGAAAGAGGGGGCTTTCCAATAAGGATTTCTCCTTACTGGCGCGCAATTAGATGACCAAACCTCTCCTTAGACAGAACTTTCTAGACATTGCCAATAATGTTATCTAATAATATTATTCAAATAATATGAATTATTGATCTGATAATGAAAAATACTGTGCAGCAACAATTATTGAAACAACAATAATATAAAATATCAACGCAATAATTATTAAATCAATAAAATAAAATATTGAACAATAACTACTGTAACAATTATTGAGTAGTGCCTTCTTACGTAAGAATCAATAATTGGTGCAATACCGTGTGCTACTGTATTTTAACCACCGGGTATTCCAACAGTATTAACGGTAACTACGCCGTTATTTATAAACAACTTATACTTGTCGTTTTCTTCATCCAATCGCTTTCCGTTATGGGGCCCACACAAGGCTGCGCCGTCGTACGAATATTCCCCGACAGCAAGAATATTCCACGACCAAACGAATATTCCCCGACAAAATGAATATTTTATAACCACTTGCTTATTTTGCAAAATTTGCACATTTCACCCATAACCAAAGTATTATATCAAATTAACCCCTTATTATTCACAATAATATTTAGAGAAAATTTGATTTTATTCATTAATAAGTTGGGGTCTTACAACCTCCCCTCCTTATGAAATTTCGTCCTCGAAATTGACGTACGTACCTGATGTTTCAAAAAGGTGAGGATACCTCGCTTTCATTTCTGATTCCAACTCCCAGGTCATTTCTTCAATAGCATGGTTTCTCCACAAAACCTTAACTTGTGGTATAACCTTCGTGCGTAGGACATGCTCTTTCCTATCCAAGATCTTAACAGGTACCTCCTCGTACGTTAAATCTTCAGCTATCTCGTCTGGTTCTAACTCAATAATGTGGTTCGGGTCTTTAACATATTTACGAAGCATAGATATGTGAAAAACATTATGAACACGAGACATGCTTGGAGGTAATGCGAGTCTATATGCCACATTTCCTATTCGCTCAAGAATCTCAAATGGACCAACAAATCTTGGATTGAGCTTTCCTCTCTTCCCAAATCTTGTAACTCCCTTCCATGGTGCAACACGTAACAATACATGATCCCCAATATTAAATTCCACGTCCTTCCGATGAAGATCCGCATAACTCTTTTGTCGATCCTGTGCCGTTTGTATACGTTGTCGAATCGTTTGGATCTTCTCTGTAGTAATGCGTACCAACTCTGGTCCCAACAATGTTGCTTCACCCACCTCGTCCCAGCATACTGGAGAACGACATTTTCTTCCATACAACGCCTCGAATGGAGCCACACCTATGCTCGCCTGATAACTGTTGTTGTAGGAGAATTCCACCAATGGTAGGTACTTATCCCAACTCCCTTTGAGATCTAGGACACAAAGTCTTAATAGATCTTCAAGAGTTTGAATAGTCCTCTCTGATTGTCCGTCCGTTTGAGGATGGTATGCTCGAACTGAATCGTAAATCCGTGCCCATAGCTTTCTGCAAGCTAACCCAAAATCGTGAAGTGAATCTTGGGTCACGATCCGAAACTATGGATACTGGCATGCCATGCAATCTCACAATCTCGTTCACGTACATACTAGCAAGACGTTCAAGGGAATAAGTCTCACGTATCGGCAAGAAATGAGCGGACTTGGTTAATCTATCAACAATAACCCAAATCGCATCTATGCCTTGAGAAACCTTGGGAAGACCTGTAACAAAATCCATAGTAATGTGTTCCCACTTCCATTTCGGAATCTCAAGTGGTTGCAATGGACCCTTTGGTACTTGATGCTCCGCTTTTACACGTTGACAAGTTAAACATCTCGAGATAAACTCCGCGATCTCTCTTTTCATATTGCTCCACCAAAATGTATGTCGAAGATCGTGATACATTTTGGTACTCCCAGGATGGATTGCAAACGGTGTGTTGTGTGCCTCCATCATTATTCTATGCTTCAAGTCAAAATCGTTAGGAACACAAAGTCTGGAGTTGACTCGAAGTATTCCTTCTTCATCGATTCTTGCTTCTGGAATAGCACCTTCTTGCACTTTCTTCTTCATACGCATCAGCTCTATGTCCGTAGCTTGAGCAGCTTTAACTTTATCGATTAAAGTCGGTTCTACTCGTATATTTGATATCATCATGTGGGTACTTGGAGCCTTCATCTCTATCTCCATCCTTTGCAAGTCATACAAAATGGGCCTTTGTGTTAACAACATTGCACTCGTACCCGCATATGATCTTCTACTCAATGCGTCAGCTACTACGTTTGCTTTTCCAGGATGATATTGGATGGTATGATCGTAATCTTTCAACAGCTCGAGCCAACGTCGCTGCCGCATGTTGAGTTCCTTTTGGGTGAAGAAATATTTGAGGCTTTTATGATCTGTATAGATCTCCACTTTCTCCCCATA
Organism: Panax notoginseng; assembly: GCA_016801055.1. NCBI lineage: Eukaryota > Viridiplantae > Streptophyta > Magnoliopsida > Apiales > Araliaceae > Panax > Panax notoginseng. The sequence continues at coordinate 22,839,587 of CM029022.1, forward strand.
CAGGTAGTGTCTCCAGATCTTCAACGCAAAAACGACTGCTGCCAACTCCAAATCATGAGTAGGATAATTCCTCTCATATTCTTTGAGTTGTCGTGAGGCATAGGCTATGACTTTCCCATGTTGCATGAGAACACATCCTAACCCTTTGCCTGAAGCATCGCTGTAGATAACAAATCCATCCGAACCAGATGGTATTGTCAGAACAGGTGCCGAAATGAGTCTCCTCTTGAGTTCTTGGAAACTCTTCTCGCATTCCTCACTCCATACGAATTTTGTATCTTTCCGAGTCAGCTGAGTTAACGGAGTAGCGATTCGAGAAAATCCTTCCACAAATCTCCGATAATAACCAGCTAAGCCCAGAAAGCTACGTACTTCGGTTACCGACTTCGGTTGCTCCCAACTTTGTATGGCTTCAATCTTCGCCGGGTCGACAGATACTCCATGTTTTGACACCACGTGCCCAAGGAATGCTACTTCCTCAAGCCAGAACTCGCATTTCTTCAATTTGGCATATAGCTTATTTTCACGAAGCCTTTGCAGTACCAGCTTCAAATGGCGCTCATGATCTTCACGGCTTTTGGAATAGATGAGGATGTCATCAATAAAGACAACAACGAACTGATCCAAATATTCTTTGAATACACGGTTCATCATATCCATGAAGGCAGCAGGAGCATTAGTCAATCCAAAAGACATTACTAAGAATTCATAATGCCCGTACCGAGTTCTGAAGGCAGTCTTTGGAATATCCTCAGTTTTAATCTTCAGCTGATGATATCCAGAACGAAGATCGATCTTTGAAAAGAATTGTGTTCCTTGCAACTGGTCAAACAGGTCATCAATGCGAGGTAGCGGATACCTATTCTTGATAGTGACATGATTCAATTCTCGATAGTCGATACAAAGTCGCATACTCCCGTCATTCTTCTTTACGAATAAAACAGGAGCACCCCAAGGAGACGTACTAGGACGAATAAAACCGATGTCCAACAACTCCTGTAGTTGGACTTTTAACTCCTGAAGTTTAATATGAGCCATTCGATATGGAGTTTTAGAAATGGGCTTTGTACCGGGTTCAAGGTCAATAAAGAATTCAACTTCACGTTCCGGGGGTAGACCAGGAAGTTCTTCAGGAAATACATCGAAAAATTCTCTAACAATAGAAATATTATTCAAATCTGACTTGTCTTTGTTCAAATCCATAACATGGGCTAAGAAAGCTTAACATCCGTTTTTCAATAAACGAATAGCTTTGTGGCTTGATATGACAGTGACTGATTTTAGTGGTTTAGTAGTTTGAATTCGTATGACAGGTTGGTTAGGAATATGAAAACTAACAACCTTACGAAAACAATCAATTTTAGCATGATGAGTGGTTAACCAATCAATTCCTAAAATCACATCAAAAGCAAGTATCTTTAAAGAGATAAGATCAACAGGTAATGTGATAGTGCCAACTTGGATCATGCAAGATTTATAAACTGTAGATGTAACGAAGGTTTCATAACGGAGTTTCAACAGATAAGTTAAAGTCCAATTTCTCCGGAGTCAAGTTTAAACGTTGAGCACAAGCAGGAGAGATAAAAGAATGGGTAGAACCGGTATCTAGTAAAGTATAAACTTCGCAAGAATTCAAGATTAGCTTACCCGTGATCACCTCGTTCGGGTTTCTCGCGTTTTGGCCAGTCACGACAAACGCCCTTCCAGGAACCGCTGATTTCGACTTATCCGGGACAACTTTTGGAGTCACCATCCCCGCTGAACTTGGTTTTGCTACAGAACACTCTCGAGCTATATGACCCTCCTTTCCACAGTTATAACATACCTTGGATTGTTGTGGGCAGTTTGGGCTGATATGTCCCTCTTTCCCACATTTGTAACATACGACCGGTGGTCGTTCTCCTCCCCTAGAAACAGTTGATGTTTGTGCTGACGTCTTCACGTTATCATTGTTGTACCTTCTCTTCTTGAAATCTCCTCCCGACTCGCTCCTTCTATTATCACGACCACGATTACCACCAGAGTGGTTACCGCTTTTGTCCGAATGTTTTCCTCCCTGCTGGTTTTCATTGCTTCGATGACTGCCGCCACCGGTATGACCCTGGTTGTGGTCCCTCGGTTGCACATACTCATTATCTCGCTCTAATAATTGAGCCCTGTTTACAACATCTGAATATAAAGAAAATTTATGAGAGATAAGATATTGCCGAATCTCGGGTTTTAGACCTCTCAGAAACATCCTTGTCATTCGTTCCTCATTTTCGACCAAATGAGGTGCAAACCTGGATAACTCTGCAAACTTCGCCTCGTACTGGGACACCGTCATGTTGTTTTGTTCCAGTCTGATAAACTCCACCTCCTTCATATGACGAATACTTTCAGGAAAGTACTTGTCATTGAACAGTTTTTGAAATGTTTCCCAGGACATGTTGAGTGCGTCAGGCTGGGTACGCTTCACAGACTCCCACCAGTAGTCTGCCTCACCGCGGAACATAAAGGTGGCGAATGGAACCTTCTGTTCCTCCGTGCATCCCAAGACATCGAATATCTTGGTAATTTGCTTGACCCACGTTTCCGCCATGATCGGATCCGGCTTTCCCTTAAATTCTGGTGGTCCCAATTCTTTGAACTGCTTAGCTGTGACAAACCGCGCGTTGTTATCATTTCCACCCGTATTCTGCACACGAGTCTCCCTCGTCTGATTTTGCATGAACTGCAAAAAGCTCCTAAACATTCCATCATTCATCGTTTGCTCGGTAACGTTGTTTACAGGAGGAATATTGCCTTCCTGTTGCACGTTCCCCTGGGTGGTGATCAAAGGTGTCTCCACGGTCTGATTTACTCCATTATTAACGTTCTCAGCTGCCATTCTTAAATACTGCCATAAAACAAGGGTTAATAGTCATGTCATATATTATCCCTATACTCTGACCGACCAAATAAACACCAAATAAACTTAGTCAGGTCATACTAGCGAAGGAATTTCCCGTCTCTCCCCTCCTAGTTCTTGTCTCACATCTCAGCCAGGGATCATATCCCTAAGCTCTGATACCAACTGTGACGCCCCCAAAATAGGTATACAACACCCATTCTGAGTCGCCAAATACATGGTACAGAAAGCAAACTACAACTTCAATAATACAATTGTCGTGCAAAATACGACAACACATACTGTGAGTTTAAATACAAATATTGTCTTCTAGACAATATCCACACTCAAATAAATCCTCATTACAATTATTCAAACACTATTTTACAGAAATAGTGAGGACTGCTAAAACATCTTTCTAGAACCATCACTCCATACCCCGACTAGATCCTGCTATGTTCTCACCTCCTGAGAAGAAAAATGGAACAAAAAGGAAAAGGGTGAGCTCAACTAGCCCAGTAAAGAATATTATGACTAAGATAATATACAACAAATTATCGTTAGTCTTCAACAGGGAAAAATCTGATAGAATATAATCGACAACAAGTTTTAGATCAACAACTGCAGCGGAAACAGCAAACCATTAGAAGAGTCAAGTAGAGAAAGAATTCTACTATCTTCTAAGATTTAAAAGTCCATCATCAATATTTTATCCCTGTAACATCAATTAATAATCATCTTTATCCAAATATTCATCTTTGCACTACAGGCCAAAGATATTCATTTGTATCACCTGTCAGTCATGTTCATCTCAACACCTGTTCATCTTTGCACTACAGGCCAAAGATATTCATCAAGTAATCATACATCTTTGCACTACAGGCCAAAGATATTCAGTAATATCATCATTTAGGACTGAGGATGATGAAAAATATCTTAAAGAGAACGAATCCAGTGAGACAGAAGGACAAATAGTAGGGATTCGTATAACAGTTTATCCAAGATCAATAATACTTCATAATAATCAATTGTGAAGCAGAATTCAAAAATAAAGATCAAAACATGGATACAATCAAAGATAGTAACCATAATAGACATCTTGGACAAAAAGAAAAAATTTTATTTTTCGGTGAATAGTGCCGTATTCGTGAATAGTGCCGTATACGTGAATAGTGCCGTATACGTGAATAGTAACCCCGACACAAAAAGTTCCAAATTTGATAAAAACTCATATCAATATTTCAGCATAATGATATTGAAGAAAATAATATCATTAAGAAGAAAATAATATCCCTTACCTCAAAATATCAGTACTTCTGGTCGGAATACCGGTATAAGGCTGAAAGAAACTTGCTCTGATGAATAGAAACTCTCAAAGTATCTAAATACTCACAAAATACACTCAATAATCTAGAGAGAGAAAGAGAGAAAACTTGTTTCTGGTGTGATTTTCAATTCTAACTTAGCCCTCTATTTATAGGAAAATTTTAGTAGGTTTGACCTGCAACCTGATGGCTTTACCTGCTACTATTCCCACCCACCACATTTGAAATATAATTCAGCACATTTCTTCACCAACCACAAGTGGGGCCCACCAATTCTAGAATTTTCCATCAAAATGATAAACTCCGAAAATTCAACAATTTCTGAACCAGTCATCTTGTAAAATTCATAATAAATCATACGTTCATTTTTAACGGTTCAAAATTTGTGGACATATACTCAACTTATATATGTATAACATATCCAAAAATTACCACGATCCAACGGTCGGATTAAAAATTATAACACCCGCAATATTTCTCAAAAACCCTGATTTGATTTTTAATACCTCCATTCCGATAAAAATACTGATAAAACACCTCAACATTAACTCCTTCATTTTTAACCACAAAAATATATCCCTCATTTATATCCACATAAAATAAATATTTCCTTATCATATGAATCAATAATTAATTATTCACAAATAATATTACAGAATCACATTTATGACAACCAGGCCGTTCCCAGGAAAGAGGGGGCTTTCCAATAAGGATTTCTCCTTACTGGCGCGCAATTAGATGACCAAACCTCTCCTTAGACAGAACTTTCTAGACATTGCCAATAATGTTATCTAATAATATTATTCAAATAATATGAATTATTGATCTGATAATGGAAAATACTGTGCAGCAACAATTATTGAAACAACAATAATATAAAATATCAACGCAACAATTATTGAATCAATAAAATAAAATATTGAACAATAACTACTGTAACAATTATTGAGTAGTGCCTTCTTACGTAAGAATCAATAATTGGTGCAATACCGTGTGCTACTGTATTTTAACCACCGGGTATTCCAACAGTATTAACGGTAACAACTACGCCGTTATTTATAAATAACTTATACTTGTCGTTTTCTTCATCCAATCGCTTTCCGTTATAGGGCCCACATAAGGCTGCGCCGTCGTACGAATATTCCCCGACAGCAAGAATATTCCACGACCAAACGAATATTTCCCGACAAAATGAATATTTTATAACCACTTGCTTATTTTGCAAAATTTGCACATTTCACCCATAACCAAAGTATTATATCAAATTAACCCCTTATTATTCACAATAATATTTAGAAAAAATTTAATTTTATTCATTAATAAGTTGGGGTCTTACAAACGTGGTAACTGACGCATTGAGTAGAAGATCGTATGCGTTTACGAGTGCGATATTGTTAACACAAAAACCCATTTCATATAACTTACAAATGATGAAGGTAGAGTTAAAGACTCTAGGGACCCACATAAAGTTAATGAATATACGATTAAAATCGACTTTAATCGATAAAGTTAAAGCCACCCAAACTAAATACCTGGAGCTGATGAATATGAAGAAGAAGGTTCAAGAAGGCGTTATTCTAGAAGAAAGAGTCGATGAATAGAGGAAATCTCAACCCTCAATTTAATTGACTCATTTGAAATCCTCGATCGAGTAGGAACTGTGGCCTATAGACTCGCCTTACCGCCAAGTATGTTGTGAGACCCCGAATTTTATGAAATAAAAGTATTCAAATTTTCTATTTTGGTAAATAGTTAAATTGATAAAAGTTTAAAATTAAGGGTGATATGTGAATATTTTTCAAAGTAGACAAGTTGTCATAAAATTTCCAGTTATTATTTACTCTAGTATTGTTCATTCGAGTATTTGGGGTACTTTTTGTGTCGGAGTACTATTCACGAGTTACTATTCACGGGTTACTATTCACCTAAATTACTATTTACCCGAATATTATTCACTCGGGTATTTGGGGTATTTTTCGTGTCGGAATACTATTCATGAATTACTATTCACGGGTTACTATTCACCTGATTACTATTCACTGTAGTACTGTTCATTCGGGTATTTGGGACACTTTTTGTGTCGGGGTACTATTCTCGAAATAATATTCACGAGGTACTATTCACCCGAAAAATATATTTCTTTTCGGTCTAAATTATTTTTGGGTAGAATATTATTCCATGAGGAGATGTGCTAATTTTTCAGACCGTTGGTTGAAATTATAATAGAAAATCAATATGGATCGTTGGTTTAAAGTTTTAATAGTAAAATCTTTTTATATAAAACAGAATACTTTTATAAAGTTATTCTATAAATAAAATATATTATATTCTATTATGCATAGTATTTTGTATAGTAAAATCTTTTTATATAAAACAGAATACTTTTATAAAATTATTCTATAAATAAAATATATTATATTTTATTATGCATAGTGTCTGCATAGTATTTTGCATAGTAAAATCTTTTTATATAAAACAGAATACTTTTATAAAGTTGTGACGCCCCCAAAATAGGTATACATCACCCATTCTGAGTCGCCAAATACAACTTCAGTAATACAATTGTCGTGCAGAATGCGACAACACATATACTGTGAGTTTAAATACAAATATTGTCTACTAGAGAGTATACAAACTCAAAATGAGTCCTCATTACAATTATCACACTATTTTACAGAATAGTGAGGACTACTAATGCAACTATCTGGACCGTCAATTCATTCCCCGACTAGTCCCAACTATATTCTCATTTCCTGAGGAGAACAGTAAATGAAAGGGTGAGCTCAACTAGCCTAGTAAGAAATATTATGACTAAGATAATGTACAACAAATTATCATTAGTCTTCAGCAGGGAAAAATCTGATAAAATATAATAGACAACAAGTTTTAGATCAACAACTGCAGCGGAATAAAAAAGCAATCCATTAGAAGAGTCAAGTAGAGCATAAAACCTATTATCTTCTATGATTTAAAAGATTTATCATCAATTTTATTGCTGAGATTCAGCTTAATAAATAACCCACGTCATCGAATCATCCCTGCACTACGGGCCAAAGATAATCGTGTTTTCATCAACGGTCATGATCATGCCATAAAATAATTTATCTTTGCACCCTTGGCCGAAGGGAATCCATGGCCATAATCATACAAAAAATTGTCCATCAATGCACTACGGGCCAATGAGGACTTTTACTACATCATTTGTAACATTACGGTTATGATTATACCGAATAATCCGTGGTCATAATCATACCAAGTCCATCTATGCATTACAGGCCACAAATGACTTTCAACAGAATATAAACATGAGGATGATGACAATGATATAATAATTCAATTAAACAAGTTCAAGGATAAATTTTAAAGATTTATAATTTAATTTATCCAGAAATCAATAACGTCCAAATTGTCAATATGATACTACTTTGTGGAGTAAAATTCAAGAATAATACTTAGTTGGTCATGTTCATCTTTGCACTACGTGCCAAAGATATTCATCAGGTAATCATTCATCTTTGCAGTACAGGTCAAAGATATTCAGTAATATCATCATTTGGGACTGAGAATGATGAAAAATATTTTAAAGAAAACGAATCTAGTGAGATAAAATAACAAATATTAGGGATTCGTATTACAGTTTATCCAATTTCAATAATGCTCTGAATAACCAATTTCGAAGCAGAATTCAAAAATAATGATCAAAACATGGATACAATCAAAGATAGTAACCATAATAGCCATCTTGGAGAAAAAAAAGAAAGTTTTATTTTTTGGTGAATAGTGTCGTATTCGTGAATAGTGCCGTATACGTGAATAGTAACTCCAACACAAAAAGTTCTAAATTCGATGTAAGACCCCAACTTTTATAAATAAAGATGAATTTTCTATAAATATCATTTTTGAATATCATAAAGTGAAATTGATATTATGTTATAGTTGTGGGTAATATTTATAAATTTTGCAAAGTACGCAAGTTGCTATATAATATTCGATTGGTCGGGAAATATTCGTTTTAACAGAGAATATTCGTACGACGACACAATCATTGGTGGACCCCACAACAGAATTATTGTCGGATTGAGAAAACGACAAAAATACTTTATGAAAATAACGTCGGAAGTTTTACCATTAATACTGTTGAACTACTCGGTAGTAAAAGTACAGTAATACACGTAGTTGCATAGTAGCACACGGTATTGATTATTGATGCTTATGTGATAAGTCACTCAGTTTTGTTTTATTGGTATTATTAATGTAATAAAACAGAATTTTTTTTATATAAAACAGAATACTTTTATAAAGTTATCTGTTTTATTAGAAAATAATTAGAATATATTATATTTTATTATGCATAGTATTTGCATAGTAAAATCTTTTATAAAGTTATTCGTTTTATTAGATTATAAATAGAATATATTATATTTTATTTAAAAGATTTTACTTTAAATATGGACCGTCAGATTAAAGTAAATCAATCTGGACCGTTCATGAATTAATTACTATGCAGTCCATTCTTCTATAAATAAAAGCTCATTCCTTCATTATTTCTTACGAATTCACTGAAACTCTAGAGAGAGAAGTTATAGAGAGAAAGAAGAAAAGTATTCTACAACTGCACTAGTCATATATCCAGTATTCTTCTTCTTAAGGTAATGGATATTATTTGTTGTACTCGTAAAGGGTATTCTTTCTTTCTTATTCATGAAGAGAACTTCTGTTATTCCATTCTTTGTTATTCTGTTGGAATAACCTGTATACGCGGGCTACCCTATACTTGGTGACATTCTTCTATTATTCCGTCTTTATTATTATTCTGTTGGAATATCCTGTCTGTGCGTTTTACGCCGGACCTGGTTCCATTATTCATTATTCTGTCGGAATATCCTGTCTGTGCGTTTACGCCGGACCTGGTTCCATTATTTATTATTCTGTCGGAATATCCTATCTGTGCATTTACGCCGGACCTGGTTTCATTATTTATTATTTTGTCAGAATATCCTGTCGGTGCGTTTACGCATGACCTGGATCCATTATTTATTTTCCTGTTGGAATAACCTGTCTGTGCAGTCTATCGCATGCATAATGATTTTTTTTGTTATTCCATTATTTATTATATTCAGTTGGTTAAAGTTTTGACTTTTATACTCCATAAATTAGTGGAATATCCTCGATATTTGCTCTTCATCCAGTATCTTTTCATGGAAATATTCTTCCGAGCATTCTTGAATTTTACTCCACAAAGCAGTAGCATGTTGACAATTTGGACGTTATTGGTTCCTGGATAAATTAATTCTTGAACTTGTTTTATTGAATTATTATGTCATTGTCATCATCCTCATGTTTATATTATGTTGAAAGTCATCTGTGGCCTGTAGTGCATAGATGGACTTGGTATGATTATGACCAGGAATTATTCGGTATAATCATGACCGTAATGTAACAAATGATATGGTAAAAGTCCTCATTGGCCCGTAGTGCATTGATGGACAGTAGTTGGCATGATCATGACCATCGATGAATACACGAATATCCTTGGCTGTGATGCATGGATAATTTGTGATTGTGATACTAATGAATATCCTTGGCCGTAGTGCAGGGATGATGTGAATTATTTATTAAGCTGAGTCTCAGCGATAAAAGTGATGAAAAGCCTTTTAAATCATAAAAGATAGTAGATTTTATTCTCTACTTGACTCTTTTAATGGATTGCTTGTTCCGCTGCAGTTAAACTTGATGTTTGTTATATTTTTTCAGTTTAACACTGTTGAAGGATAACGATAATTTATTCTGCATTATCTTAGTCATAATATTTTTTACTGGGCTAGTTGAGCTCACCCTTTTGCTTTCATTGTTCTCTTCAGAAAATGAGAACGTAGCGGGGACTAGTCGGGGAACGGAGTGACGATTCAGAGGATAGCATTATTAGTCCTTACTATTCTATGAAATAGTGTGAAAATAAATGTATTGAGGACTTATTTTGAGTTTGAATCCTGTTTAGAAGAAAGTGTTGTATTTAAACTCACAGCTTATGTTTTGTCGTATTTTACACGACAGTTGTATAATTAAGTTTTATTTGTATTTTATACCATGTAGTTGACAACTCAGAATAGGTAATGTATACCTATTTTGGGGGCGTCACATTTGATAAAAAGTTCAAACCAATATTTCGGCATGATAGAAAGAAATAATATCATTTACGAAGAAAATAACATCCCTTACCTAAGAATAACCGTACTTCTGACTGAATTTCAGATATAGTGCTGACAGAAACTTACACTGAATAACAACTCTCAAAGTATCAAAATACTCACAAAAAATGCTCGAGAATATAGAGAAAGAAAGAGAGAAAACTTATGAATTCTGGTGTGATTTTCAATTTTAACTTAGCCCTCTATTTATAGGAAAATATTAGCACGCCGAAGTAGACTTGGCCTGCAACTTGATGGCTTTACCTGCTACTATTGTCACCCACCACATTTGAAATAATTCAGCACATTTTTTCACCAACCACAAGTGGGGCCCACTCAATTCTAGAATTTTTCACCAAAATCATTTATAAACCTAATTTCCGAATCAGTCACCTCTTAAAATTCATAACAAATCATACGTTCATTTTTAACGGTTCAAAACTTGTGGACATATACTCAACTTATATATTTATAATATATCCAAAAATCACAACGATCCAACGGTTGGATTAAAAATTATAACTCACGCAATATATCTGAAAAATACTGATTTGATTTTTAATACATCCATTCCGACAGAAATACTGATAAAACACCTCAATATTAATTCCTTCAATAATAACCACATAAATAAATCCATCATTTATATCCACATCAAATAAATATTTCCTTATCATATAAATCAATAATTAATTATTCACAAATAATATTATAGAATCACAATTATGACAACCATGCCGTTCCCAGGAAAGAGGGGGCTTTCCAATAAAGATTTTTTCTTACTAGCGCGCAATTAGGTGACCAAACATCTCCTTAGATAGAACTTTTTAGACATTACCAATAATGCTATCTAATAATATTATTCAAATAATATGAATTATTGATCTGATAATGGGAAATACTGTGCAGTAACAATTATTAAAACAACAATAATATAAAATATCAACGCAACAATTATTAAATCAATAAAATAAAATATTGAACAGTAACTACTGTAACAATTATTGAGTAGTGCATTCTTACATAAGAATCAATAATTGGTGCAATACCGTGTGCTACTGTATTTTAACCACCGGGTATTCCAACAGTATTAACGGTAACAACTACGTCGTTATTTATAAACAACTTATACTTGTCGTTTTCTTCATTCAATTGCTTTGCATTATGGGACCCACACAAGGCTGCACCGTCGTACGAATATTCCCCGACAGAAAGAATATTCCACGACCAAACAAATATTCCCCGACAACAATGAATATTTTATAACCACTTGTTTATTTTGCAAAATTTGCACATTTCACCCATAACTAAAATATTATATCAAATTGACACCTTATTATTCACAATAATAATTAGAGGAAATTTGATTTTATTCATTAATAAGTTGGGGTCCTACAACCTCCCCTCCTTATGAAATTTCGTCCCCGAAATTTACGTACGTACCTGATATGCCGAACAGATGGGGATACCTTGACTTCATTTCAGATTCTAACTCTTGAGGTATCTCCTTATACGTTAAATCTTCCGCTATATCGTCCGGTTCTTAATCAATAATGTGGTTCAGATCATCCATATATTTACGTAACATCGATACGAAATAAACGTTATGAACACGCGACATACTTGGCGTTTAAAACGAGTCTATAGGTCACAGTTCCTACTCGATTGAGGATTTCAAATAGACCAATAAAATCGACAGTTGAGATTTTCTCTCTTCATCGACTCTTTCTCCTAGAATAACGCCTTCTTGAACCTTCTTCTTTACATTCATCAGCTCTGAGTCTGTATCTTGAGCGGCTTTAACTTTATCGATTTAAAGTCGGTTCTAATCGTATATTTGCTATCTTCACGTAGGTTCGTATATTCGCACTCGTAAATGCATACGATCTTCTGCTCAACGCGTTAGCTACCACATTCGCTTTTTCTATAATGGTATTAAATGGTATAATCGTAATCTTTAACAGCTCGAGCCAACGTCTTCAGCGTATAATACGTTCGTTTTAGGTGAAGAAATATTTTAAAGGTTTTAGAAATGGGTTTTATACTGGGGTCAAATTTAAACGTTGAGCGCAAGTAGGAGAAATAAAAGAATATGTAGAACTAGTATTCAATAAGGTAAAAACTTCGCAAGAGTTTATGATTAACTTACCCGTGATAACTTCGTTCGGGTTCCTCGACAAACGCTCTTACTTAAACTACTGACTTTGACTTGTCTGAGACATCTTTTCGCATCACTATCCCCGCTGGACTTGACTTCACTACAGGATAAAATCGAGCTAGGTGACCTTCTCTTCCGCAATTGAAACACACTTTGGGTTGCTGCGTACAGTTTGGACGGATGTGTCCTTCCTGTCCGCATTTAAAACATACGACTGGTGGTCGTTCTTCTTCTTTTGAAACAGGTGCTGGTGTTGCTGTCTTTCCATCATTATTGAACCTCCTCTTCTTGAAATTTCAACTTCTATTATCTTGGCCATGATTACCACCGAAGTGGTTACCATTCTGGGCATGATAATTTCCACCACGATTATTGTCACCGCTTCGATGGCTGCTACCATTGGTATTATCATTTTTCCGGCTGCTTTCTCTTGGTTGGGTTAACTCGTTATCGCGCTCCAATAATTGAGCCCTATTTACAACATCTGAATACAAACACAGTTTGTGAGAAATTAGGTGTTGACGTATCTCGGGTTTCAAACCTCTTAGAAACATCCGCGTCATTCTCTCCTCGTTATCAACTAAGTGGGACGCAAACCGGGACAACTCGACAAACTTAGCTTCGTACTGCGACACGGTCATATTATTTTGCTCCAGCTTGATGAATTCCACTTCCTTCATGTGACGAATACTTTCGAGAAAGTACTTGTAGTTGAACAATTCTTGGAACTTCTCCCAAGACATCTTGAGTGCGTCAGGCTGGGTACGTTTTACAGATTCCCACCAATGATCTGCTTTTTCACGCAACATAAAGGTGGCGAATGGAACCTTTTGCTCCTTTGAGCATTCCAAGACATCAAATATCTTGGTGATCTGCTTTATCCATGTCTCTGCCGTAAGTGGTTCTGGCTTTCCCAAAAAATCCGGTGGTCCTAGCTCCTTGAACTTCTTAGCGGTGACCAACCGTGGGTTGCCAGTGTTTCCACATGCATTATGAACAGGAGTCTCTCTCGTTTGGTGTTGTATGAATTCTAAAAAGCTCCTAAACGTACCGTCGTTCGTCATTTGGTCGGTGCCGTTGTTCACCTGAGGATTGTTGCCTTCCTGATGCACATTATCCTGAGTATTGATCTGTGGTGACTCAACAGTCTCCTGTGCTCCATTGCTATTCTCAACATTCTCAAATGTCATTTTCAAATACTGTCACAAAACAAGGGTTAATTGACATGCAACATATTATCCCTATATTCTGACCGACCAAACAAATACCAAATAAACTTAGTCAGGTCATACTAGCGAAGGAATTCCCCGTCTTTCCCCTCCTAGTTCTTGTCTCACATCTCAGCCAGGGATCATATCCCTAAGCTCTGATACCAACTGTGACGCCCCCAAAATAGGTATACATCACCCATTCTGAGTCGCCAAATACATGGTATAGAAACAAATACAACTTCAGTAATACAATTATCGTGAAGAATACAACAACACATATACTGTGAGTTTGAATACAAATATTGTCTACTAGAGAATATACAAACTCAAAAGGAGTCCTCATTACAATTATCACACTATTTTACAGAATAGTGAGGACTACTAATGCAACCATCTGGACCGTCAATCCATTCCCCGACTAGTCCCAGCTATATTCTCATTTCCTGAAGAGAACAGTAAAAGAAAGGGTGAGCTCAACTAGCCCAGTAAGAAATATTATGACTAAGATAATGTACAACAAATTATCATTAGTCTTCAACAAGGAAAAATATGATAAAATATAATAGACACCAAGTTTTAGATCAATAACTGCAGCGAAAAAAAAAACAATCCATTAGAAGAGTCAAGTAGAGCATAAAACCTACTATCTTCTATGATTTAAAAGATTTATCATCAATTTTATTGCTGAGATTCAGCTTAATAAATAATCCACATCATCGAATCATCCCTGTACGACGGGCCAAAGATAATCGTGTTTTCATCAACGGTCATGATCATGCCATAAAATAATATATCTTTGCACCATTGGCCGAAGAGAATCCATGGGCATAATCATACCAAAAATTGTCCATCAATGCACTACGGGCCAATGAGGACTTTTACCACATCATTTATAACATTACGGTCATGATTATACCGAATAATCCGTGGTCATAATCATACCAAGTCCATCTATGCACTACAGGCCACAGATGACTTTCAACATAATATAAACATGAGGATGATGACAATGATATAATAATTCAATTAAACAAGTTCAAGGATAAATTTTAAAGATTTGTAATTTAATTTATCCAGAAATCAATAACGTCCAAATTGTCAACATGATACTATTTTGTGGAGTAAAATTCAAGAATAATACTCAGTTGGTCATATTCATCTCAACACCTGTTCATCTTTGCACTACGGGCCAAAGATATTCATCAGGTAATCATTCATCTTTGTACTACAGGCCAAAGATATTCAGTAATATCATCATTTGGGACTGAGGATGATAAAAAATATCTTAAAGAAAACGAATCCACTGAGATAAAAGAACAAATATTAGGGATTCGTATTACAGTTTATCCAAGTTCAATAATACTCCAAATAACCAATTTCGAAGCAGAATTCAAAAATAATGATCAAAACATGGATACAATCAAAGATAGTAACCCTAATAGCTATCTTAGAGAAAAAGAAAAAAATTTCATTTTTCGATGAATAGTGTCGTATTCATGAATAGTGTCATATACGTGAATAGTGCTGTATACGTGAATAGTAACTCCGACACAAAAAGTTCTAAATTTGATAAAAAGTTCAAACCAATATTTCGGCATAATATTGAAAGAAATAATATCATTTACGAAGAAAATAACATCTCTTACCTCAGAATAACCGTACTTCTGACTGAATTTCGGATATAGTGCTGACAGAAACTTGCACTGAATAACAACTCTCAAAGTATCAAAATACTCACAAAATACGCTCGAGAATATAGAGAGAGAAAGAGAGAAAACTTATGAATTCTGGTGTGATTTTCAATTCTAACTTAGCCCTCTATTTATAGAAAAATATTAGCACGCCGAAGCAGACTTGACCTGCAACCTGATGATTTTACCTGCTACTATTGCCACCCACCACATTTGAAATAATTCAGCATATTTCTTCACCAACCACAAGTGGGGCCCACTCAATTCTAGAATTTTTCACCAAAATTATTTATAAACCTAATTTCCGAATCAGTCACCTCTTAAAATTCATAACAAATCATACGTTCATTTTTAACGGGTCAAAATTTGTGGACATATACTCAACTTATATATTTATAATATATCCAAAAATCACAACGATCCAATGGTCGGATTAAAAATTATAACTCATGTAATATATCTGAAAAATACTGATTTGATTTTTAATACCTCCATTCCGATAGAAATACTGATAAAACACCTCAATATTAATTCCTTCAATAATAACCACATAAATAAATCCATCATTTATATCCACATCAAATAAATATTTCTTTATCATATAAATCAATAATTAATTATTCACAAATAATATTA
Source organism: Panax notoginseng (assembly GCA_016801055.1). Lineage (NCBI taxonomy): Eukaryota > Viridiplantae > Streptophyta > Magnoliopsida > Apiales > Araliaceae > Panax > Panax notoginseng. Next base: position 22,855,665 of record CM029022.1, read on the forward strand.
CAGAATCACAATTATGACAACCAGGTCGTTCCCAGGGAAGAGGGAGCTTTCAATAAAGATTTTCCTTATTGGCTCGCAATTAGGTGACCAAACCTCTCCTTAGACAGAACTTTCTAGATATTGCCAATAATGCTATCTAATAATATTATTCAAATAATATGAATTATTGATCTGATAATGAGAAATACTGTGTAGTAACAATTATTGAAACAACAATAATATAAAATATCAACACAGCAATTATTGAATCAATAAAATAAAATATTAAACAGTAACTACTATATCAATTATTGAGTAGTGCCTTCTTACGTAAAAATCAATAATTGGTGCAATACCATGTGCTACTGTATTTTAACCACCGGGTATTCCAACAGTATTAACGGTAACAACTACGTCGTTGTTTATAAATAACTTATACTTATCGTTTTCTTTATCCAATTGATTTCCATTATGGGCCTACACAAGGTGGCGTCGTCGCACGAATATTCCCCGACAGAAAGAATAATCTACGACCAAACGAATATTCCCCGATGTGACGCCCCCAAAATAGGTATACAACACCCATACTGAGTCGCCAAATACATGGTACAGAAAGCAAACTACAACTTCAATAATACAATTATCGTGCAAAATACGACAACACATACTGTGAGTTTAAATACAAATATTGTCTTCTGGACAATATCCACACTCAAATAAATCCTCATTACAATTATTCAAACACTATTTTACAGAAATAGTGAGGACTGCTAAAACATCTTTCTAGAACCATCACTCCATACCCCGACTAGATCCTGCTATGTTCTCACCTCCTGAGAAGAAAAATGGAACAAAAAGGAAAAGGGTGAGCTCAACTAGCCCAGTAAAGAATATTATGACTAAGATAATATACAACAAATTATCGTTAGTCCTCAACAGGGAAAAATCTGATAGAATATAATCGACAACAAGTTTTAGATCAACAACTGCAGCGGAAACAGCAAACCATTAGAAGAGTCAAGTAGAGAAAGAATTCTACTATCTTCTAAGATTTAAAAGTCCATCATCAATATTTTATCCCTGTAACATCAATTAATAATCATCTTTATCCAAATATTCATCTTTGCACTACAGGCCAAAGATATTCATTTGTATCACCTGTCAGTCATGTTCATCTCAACACCTGTTCATCTTTGCACTACAGGCCAAAGATATTCATTAAGTAATCATACATCTTTGCACTACAGGCCAAAGATATTCAGTAATATCATCATTTAGGACTGAGGATGATGAAAAATATCTTAAAGAGAACGAATCCAGTGAGACAGAAGGACAAATAGTAGGGATTCGTATAACAGTTTATCCAAGATCAATAATACTTCATAATAATCAATTGTGAAGCAGAATTCAAAAATAAAGATCAAAACATGGATACAATCAAAGATAGTAACCATAATCGACATCTTGGACAAAAAAAAATATTTATTTTTCGGTGAATAGTGCCGTATTCGTGAATAGTGTCGTATACGTGAATAGTGCCGTATACGTGAATAGTAATCCCGACACAAAAAGTTCTAAATTTGATAAAAACTCATATCAATATTTCAGCATAATGATATTGAAGAAAATAATATCATTAAGAAGAAAATAATATCCCTTACCTCAAGATATCAGTACTTCTGGTCGGAATACCGGTATAAGGCTGAAAGAAACTTGCTCTGATGAATAGAAACTCTCAAAGTATCTAAATACTCACAAAATACACTCAATAATCTAGAGAGAGAAAGAGAGAAAACTTGTTTCTGGTGTGATTTTCAATTCTAACTTAGCCCTCTATTTATAGGAAAATTTTAGTAGGTTTGACCTGCAACCTGATGGCTTTACCTACTACTATTCCCACCCACCACATTTGAAATATAATTCAGCACATTTCTTCACCAACCACAAGTGGGGCCCGCCAATTCTAGAATTTTCCATCAAAATGATAAACTCCGAAAATTCAACAATTTCTGAACCAGTCATCTTGTAAAATTCATAATAAATCATACGTTCATTTTTAACGGTTCAAAATTTGTGGACATATACTCAAGTTATATATGTATAACATATCCAAAAATTACCACGATCCAACGGTCGGATTAAAAATTATAACACCCGCAATATTTCTCAAAAACCCTGATTTGATTTTTAATACCTCCATTCCGATAAAAATACTGATAAAACACCTCAACATTAACTCCTTAATTTTTAACCACAATAAATATATCCAACATTTATATCCACATAAAATAAATATTTCCTTATCATATGAATCAATAATTAATTATTCACAAATAATATTACAGAATCACATTTATGACAACCAGGCCGTTCCCAGGAAAGAGGGGGCTTTCCAATAAGGATTTCTCCTTACTGGCGCGCAATTAGATGACCAAACCTCTCCTTAGACAGAACTTTTTAGACATTGCCAATAATGTTATCTAATAATATTATTCAAATAATATGAATTATTGATCTGATAATGGAAAATACTATGCAGCAACAATTATTGAAACCATAATAATATAAAATATCAACGCAACAATTATTGAATCAATAAAATAAAATATTGAACAATAACTACTGTAACAATTATTGAGTAGTGCCTTCTTACGTAAGAATCAATAATTGGTGCAATACCGTGTGCTACTGTATTTTAACCACCGGGTATTCCAACAGTATTAACGGTAACAACTACGCCGTTATTTATAAATAACGTATACTTGTCGTTTTCTTCATCCAATCGCTTTCCGTTATGGGGCCCACACAAGGCTGCGCCGTCGTACGAATATTCCCCGACAGTAAGAATATTCCACGACCAAACGAATATTCCCCGACAAAATGAATATTTTATAACCACTTGCTTATTTTGTAAAATTTGCACATTTCACCCATAACCAAAGTATTATATCAAATTAACCCCTTATTATTCACAATAATATTTAGAAAAAATTTAATTTTATTCATTAATAAGTTGGGGTCTTACAACCTCCCCTCCTTATGAAATTTCGTCCTCGAAATTGACGTACGTACCTGATGTTTTAAAAAGGTGAGGATACCTCGCTTTCATTTCTGATTCCAACTCCCAGGTCATTTCTTCAATAGCATGGTTTCTCTACAAAACCTTAACTTGTGGTATAACCTTCGTGCGTAGGACATGCTCTTTCCTATCCAAGATCTTAACAGGTACCTCCTCGTACGTTAAATCTTCAGCTATCTCGTCTGGTTCTAACTCAATAATGTGGTTCGGGTCTTTAACATATTTACGAAGCATAGATATGTGAAAAATATTATGAACACGAGACATGCTTGGAGGTAATGCGAATCTATATGCCACATTTCCTATTCGCTCAAGAATCTCAAATGGACCAACAAATCTTGGATTGAGCTTTCCTCTCTTCCCAAATCTTGTAACTCCCTTCCATGGTGCAACACGTAATAATACATGATCCCCAATATTAAATTCCACGTCCTTCCGATGAAGATCCGCATAACTCTTTTGTCGATCCTGTGCCGTTTGTATACGTTGTCGAATCGTTTGGATCTTCTCTGTAGTCATGCGTACCAACTCTGGTCCCAACAATGTTGCTTCACCCACCTCGTCCCAGCATACTGGAGAACGACATTTTCTTCCATACAACGCCTCGAATGGAGCCACACCTATGCTCGCTTGATAACTGTTGTTGTAGGAGAATTCCACCAATGGTAGGAACTTATCCCAACTCCCTTTGAGATCTAGGACACAAAGTCTTAATAGATCTTCAAGAGTTTGAATAGTCCTCTCTGATTGTCCGTCCGTTTGAGGATGGTATGCCGAACTGAATCGTAAATCCGTGCCCATAGCTTTCTGCAAGCTAACCCAAAATCGTGAAGTGAATCTTGGGTCACGATCCGAAACTATAGATACTGGCATGCCATGTAATCTCACAATCTCATTCACGTACATACTAGCAAGACGTTCAAGGGAATAAGTCTCACGTATCGGTAAGAAATGAGCAGACTTGGTTAATCTATCAACAATAACCCAAATCGCATCTATGCCTTGAGAAACCTTGGGAAGACCTGTAACAAAATCCATAGTAATGTATTCCCACTTCCATTTCGGAATCTCAAGTGGTTGCAATGGTCCCTTTGGTACTTGATGCTCCGTTTTTACACGTTGACAAGTTAAACATCTCGAGATAAACTCCGCGATCTCTCTTTTCATATTGCTCCACCAAAATGTATGTCGAAGATCGTGATACATTTTGGTACTCCCGGGATGGATTGCAAACGGTGTGTTGTGTGCCTCCATCATTATTCTATGCTTCAAGTTAAAATCGTTAGGAACACAAAGTCTGGAGTTGACTCGAAGTATTCCTTCTTCATCGATTCTTGCTTCTAGAATAGCACCTTCTTGCACTTTCTTCTTCATACGCATCAGCTCTATATCCGTAGCTTGAGCAGCTTTAACTTTATCGATTAAAGTCGGTTCTACTCGTATATTTGATATCATCATGTGGGTACTTGGAGCCTTCATCTCTATCTCCATCCTTTGCAAGTCATACAAAATGGGCCTTTGTGTTAACAACATTGCACTCGTACCCGCATATGATCTTCTACTTAATGCGTCAGCTACTACGTTTGCTTTTCCAAGATGATATTGGATGGTATGATCGTAATCTTTCAACAGCTCGAGCCAACGTCGCTACCGCATGTTGAGTTCCTTTTGGGTGAAGAAATATTTGAGGCTTTTATGATCTGTATAGATCTCCACTTTCTCCCCATACAGGTAGTGTCTCCAGATCTTCAACGCAAAAACGACTGCTGCCAACTCCAAATCATGAGTAGGATAATTCCTCTCATATTCTTTGAGTTGTCGTGAGGCATAGGCTATGACTTTCCCATGTTGCATGAGAACACATCCTAACCCTTTGCCTGAAGCATCGCTGTAGATAACAAATCCATCCGAACCAGATGGTATTGTCAAAACAGGTGCCGAAATGAGTCTCCTCTTGAGTTCTTGGAAACTCTTCTCGCATTCCTCACTCCATACGAATTTTGTATCTTTCCGAGTCAGCTGAGTTAACGGAGTAGCGATTCGAGAAAATCCTTCCACAAATCTCCGATAATAACCAGCTAAGCCCAGAAAGCTACGTACTTCGGTTACCGACTTCGGTTGCTCCCAACTTTGTATGGCTTCAATCTTCGCCGGGTCGACAGATACTCCATGTTTTGACACCACGTGCCCAAGGAATGCTACTTCCTCAAGCCAGAACTCGCATTTCTTCAATTTGGCATATAGCTTATTTTCACGAAGTCTTTGCAGTACCAGCTTCAAATGGCGCTCATGATCTTCACGGCTTTTGAAATAGATGAGGATGTCATCAATAAAGACAACAACGAACTGATCCAAATATTCTTTGAATACACGGTTCATCATATCCATGAAGGCAGCAGGAGCATTAGTCAATCCAAAAGACATTACTAAGAATTCATAATGCCCGTACCGAGTTCTGAAGGCAGTCTTTGGAATATCCTCAGTTTTAATCTTCAGCTGATGATATCCAGAACGAAGGTCGATCTTTGAAAAGAATTGTGTTCCTTATAACTGGTCGAACAGGTCATCAATGCGAGGTAGCGGATACCTATTCTTGATAGTGACATGATTCAATTCTCGATAGTCGATACAAAGTCGCATACTCCCGTCTTTCTTCTTTACGAATAAAACAGGAGCACCCCAAGGAGACGTACTAGGATGAATAAAACCGATGTCCAACAACTCCTGTAGTTGGACTTTTAACTCCTGAAGTTCAATAGGAGCCATTCGATATGGAGTTTTAGAAATGGGCTTTGTACCGGGTTCAAGGTCAATAAAGAATTCAACTTCACGTTCTGGGGGTAGACCAGGAAGTTCTTCAGGAAATACATCGGGAAATTTTCTAACAATAGAAATATTATTCAAATCTGACTTGTCTTTGTTCAAATCCATAACATGGGCTAAGAAAGGTTGACATCCGTTTTTTAATAAATGAATAGCTTTGTGGCTTGATATAACAGTGACTGATTTTAGTGGTTTAGTAGTTTGAATTCGTATGACAGGTTGGTTAGGAATATGAAAACTAACAATCTTACGAAAACAATCAATTTTAGCATGATGAGTGGTTAACCAATCAATTCCTAAAATCACATCAAAAGCAAGTATCTTTAAAGAGATAAGATCAACAGGTAATGTGATAGTGCCAACTTGGATCATGCAAGATTTATAAACTGTAGATGTAACGAAGGTTTCACCCAACGGAGTTTCAACAGATAAGTTAAAGTCCAATTTCTCCGGAGTCAAGTTTAAACGTTGAACACAAGCAGGAGAGATAAAAGAATGGGTAGAACCGGTATCTAGTAAAGTATAAACTTCGCAAGAATTCAAGATTAGCTTACCCGTGATTACCTCGTTCGGGTTTCTCGCGTTTTGGCCAGTCACGAAAAACGCTCTTCCAGGAACCGTTGACTTTGACTTTTCTGGGACAACTTTTTGAGTCACCATCCCCGCTGAACTTAGTTTTTCTACAGAACACTCTTGAGCTATATGACCCTCATTTCCACTGTTATAACATACCTTAGATTGTTGTGGGCAGTTTGGGCTGATATGTCCCTCTTTCCCACATTTGTAAAATACGACCGGTGGTCGTTCTCCTCCCCTAGAAACAGTTGATGTTTGTGCTGACGTCTTCACGTTATCATTGTTGTACCTTCTCTTCTTGAAATCTCCTCCCGACTCGCTCCTTCTATTATCACGACCACGATTACCACCAGAGTGGTTACCGCTTTTGTCCGAATGTTTTCCTCCCTGCTGGTTTTCATTGCTTCAATAACTGTCGCCACCGGTATGACCCTGGTTGTGGTCCCTCGGTTGCACATACTCATTATCTCGCTCTAATAATTGAGCCATGTTTACAACATCTGAATATAAAGAAAATTTATGAGAGATAAGATATTGCCGAATCTCGGGTTTTAGACCTCTCAGAAACATCCTTGTCATTCGTTCCTCATTTTCGACCAAATGAGGTGCAAACCTGGATAACTCTGCAAACTTCACCTCGTACTGGGACACCGTCATGTTGTTTTGTTCCAGTCTGATAAACTCCACCTCCTTCATATGACGAATACTTTCTGGAAAGTACTTGTCATTGAACAGTTTTTGAAATGTTTCCCAGGACATGTTGAGTGCGTCAGGCTGGGTACGCTTCACAGACTCCCACCAGTAGTCTGCCTCACCGCGGAACATAAAAGTGGCGAATGGAACCTTCTGTTCCTCCATGCATCCCAAGACATCGAATATCTTGGTAATTTGCTTGACCCACGTTTCTGCCATGATCGGATCCGGCTTTCCCTTAAATTTAGGTGGTCCCAATTCTTTGAACTTGTAAGACCCCGAATTTTATGAAATAAAAGTATTCAATTTTTCTTATAATTACTATTCAGTAAATGGTTAAATTGATAAAAGTTTAAAGTTATAGGTGAAATATGATTTTTTTTCAAAATAAGCAAGTGGTTATAAAATAATCATTGTTGTCGGGGAATATTCGTTTGGTCGTGGAATATTCTTTCTGTCGTGGAATATTCGTACGACGGCGCAGACATTTGTGGGCCCCATAACAGAATAACTGTCGGGTGAAGAAAATGACAAATTTGAGTTTTTACAAATAACGACGTAGTTGTTACCGTTAACACTGTTGGAATACCCGGTGGTTAAAATACAGTAATACGCGTTATTGCACAGTAGCACACGGTATTGCATAGTATTTTTGAAATTATTGATTCTTACGTAAGAAGGCACTACTCAATAATTGTTACAGTAATTACTGTTCAATATTTTATTTTATTGATTCAATAATTGCTACGTTGAAATTTTGTATTATTGGTGTTCAATAATTGTTGCTGCACAGTATTTCCCATTATCAGATCAATAATTCATATTATTTAAATAATATTATTAGATAGCATTATTGACAATGTCTAGAAAGTTCTGTCTAAGGAGAGGTTTGGTCATTTAATTGCGCGCCAGTAAGGAGAAATTCTTATTGGAAAGCCCCCTCTTTCCTGGGAACGGCCTGGTTGTCATAAATGTGATTCTGTAATATTATTTGTGAATAATTAATTATTGATTTATATGATAAGAAAATATTTATTTTATGTGGATATAAATGAGGGATATATTTTTGTGGTTAAAAATGAAGGAGTTAATGTTGAGGTTTTTATCAGTATTTTTGTCGGAATGGAGGTATTAAAAATCAGGGTTTTTGAGATATTTTGCGGGGGTTATAATTTTTAATCCGACCGTTGGATCGTGGTAATTTTTGGATATGTTATACATATATAAGTTGAGTATATGTCCACAAATTTTGAACCGTTAAAAATGAACGTATGATTTGTTATGAATTTTACGAGATGACTGGTTCAGAAATTGTTGAATTTTCGGAGTTTATTATTTTGGTGGAAAATTCTAGAATTGGTGGGCTCCACTTGTGGTTGGTGAAGAAATGTGCTGAATTATATTTCAAATGTGGTGGGTGGGAATAGTAGCAGGTAAAGCCATTAGGTTGCAGGTCAAACCTACCAAAATTTTCCTATAAATAGAGGGCTAAGTTAGAATTGAAAATCACACCAGAAACATAAGCTTTCTCTCTTTCTCTCTCTATATTATGAAGCATATTTTGTGAGTTTTTAGATACTTGGTGAGTTTCTATTCATCAGTGCAAGTTTTCTTCAGCATCATATCCGATATCCAGCCAGAAGTACTGCTCTTTTGAGGTAAGGGATAGTAAGGGATTGTAAGGGATAGTAAGGGATAGTAAGGGATTTTAAGGGTTGTTATGATTTTCAGTTTCGTAATTTTTCTGATCTTCAAAAATTCTGGAAAAATTTGAAATGATATTTTGATGAGTTTTCTTGATTGTGTCCAAAAATGGTGATTTTTGGATGTATAGATTGAGAGTTATGAATTTTATGAGAAAAGACTATTTTAGAAGTAACAGCTTATAATTCCTTGTGGTTAACTCCAAAATTGATGAAATTTTTATTGGGAGTACATGTATATGATAGGAGTATACTCTGTGAATTTCAGAATTTTTAGATAAAAGTACAATTTTTGATAAATGTCTAAATATTCGGCTATTTTGGCCATATGAAAAATAGTAAATGACTTTTAAAAATTCTGAGAAAAATATATGTTCACTATGGGACTATATTATGCTAAATCCCAGAAAAGAAATATTTTTGGAACTGATTTGGTATTTTTCATGAAAATGGTCTAGTTATGAGTAAATGAATTAAATATGTTTTGTGAAGAAAGAAAATTGGAAAATAGGATTTTATGGCTTGAGAATCCTATATGAGGTATATGCAGATTTTTGATGAGGGTTTTGGTTATTGATGATGAAATTGTAAGAGTTGGCATTTTATGATGATTAAATGCATTAATTAGTAAAGTGTAAACAATTAAAATAAATTGTTTATAAATTTAAGTAATGTTATTCTTTCAATATCATTATACCGAAATATTGGTATGGATTTTATTGTGAAATTTCTATCTTTTGTGTCGGGGTTACTATTCATGAGTTACGAATATTACTCTTGAGATTAAAACTATATGTTGATCATATTATTTTTATCATCATATATAATATTTTTATAACCCTGATGTTGAAATTCTCTTTCACTGGAGTGTAAAGATGGGTAGATTATTGGTATGATCATGACTAGGGTTCTCTTTGGCCTGTAGTGCAAAGTTGAATTGTGACTGGTATGATCATGACCATTGAATTTATAAGTGAATATCTTTAGCTTAAGTGCAAAGGTGAATTGATCAACATGGTTATAATTATTGTTTATATAAATTCTGAAATGATTATATATTTCTTTGAGATATTAATATATTTGGCCTGTAGTGCAAATATGAACTGTTGATGAATATATTTGGCCTATAGTGCAAATATGAACTGTTGATGAATATCTTTGGCCTGTAGTGCAAAGATGATATGTTGTTGAATATCTTTGGCCAGTAGTGCAAAGATAAACTGTTAACGAATATCTTTGACCCGTAGTACAAAGATGAAATTATTAGTATGATTATGAACAAGAATTGTGATTTGGTATAACCATGATCTTTGATATTTCAGGTAAAGACAAGTGATGAAAATTATCTTTGTCCTGGATGAGAAGAGGAATTTAGAATCATAATTATGATTATGAGTTATTTATATGATTGTGGACCAGAACTGTTGATTGATGTTACAGGGATAAAACATTGTTGGTGGATTTTTAACATGGAGAAGATAATAGACTTTATAGTCTATTTGACTCTTCTAATGGATTGCTCGTTCCGCTGCAACTATGGTTGAAATTTTATCATCTACCATATGTTCTAAATCTCTGATTTATTATTGATGAAGGCTATTGATAATTTAATTATCTTTAGTCATGATATTCTTTACTGGGCTAGTTGTGCTCACCCTTTTGCTTCACAATTCCTTTCAGGTAATAAGAGTGTAGCTGGGTCGGGCAAGGGTAACGGAGAAATAGAACGGTGGTCTCTAGCTGTGGAGGTTCTCCCTAAGCAGTATAGAAAAGTGTTGTATACATCATTTAGTAGTTATATTTGGTGAATCAAATAGGGTGAGGCGAACCCAACGTTGGAAGGGTGTTTTGTCACTATCATACAAGATGTCTAATGACATACAACCTCGTGTCATCATAAGACAGGGTTGTGCTCATCCACTTGCTGAGTATATCTATGGGCACTACCTATATAATCTTGGTGTTTGTTTGAAGTATAATTCTCAATTAGAGACAGTGGAGATAATGATAAGTCAAGAGAAGACTCACCATTGGGAAGAATATGATAGTAATCTTCTCGTTTTTCTTTGGGGTCTATTGGGTCAACCAAGGATAATTCTGTGGCCATATGATATCTATCATAACCTAGACGCGTGGCCTCCCATGTACGAAGGTTTTCTTGAGCATTTCCCAAAGATTCTAATTTCTAAAACAGTTTTTGACTATACCTTTATGTAAGGTACCTTTGTGAAGTGCTGATACATGATGGTGTCCAACGTCACAGTTGGTATATATTTGTATCCAAACTCACAGCATATGTGTTGTTGTATTTTGCACGACAATTGTTGTAATAAAGTTGTAGTTGTTTTCTGTACCATGTATTTGACGACTCAGAATGGGTTGGATGGAATGGACCTGTTTTTGGGTCGTTACATTTGGTATCAGAGCTTAGGGATATGGTCTCTGACGGAGATCGGGAAATATAACTAGGAGGAGAGAGACGAGTAAATCCTTCGCTAATGTGTCCTACCTAAGCTTATTTGTTGGTCAGTCATAATATCGGGATATTATGTGATATGTTAATTTGTTAAATTAACCCTTGTTTTGAAGCTGTATTCTAGAATGATATTTGAAATACAGGAGATGAGCAATGGAGAAATTATGATGACAGGAAAGATGGAATTTGAAATGAAAGGAAGGTATTCTCAACTCTTCGAAATACCAGGTACGTAAATTTCGTGGACGAAATTTCATAAGGAGGGGAGATTGTAAGACCCCGAATTTTATGAAATAAAAGTATTCAATTTTTCTTATAATTACTATTCAGTAAATGGTTAAATTGATAAAAGTTTAAAGTTATAGGTGAAATATGAATTTTTTTTCAAAATAAGCAAGTGGTTATAAAATAATCATTGTTGTCGGGGAATATTCGTTTGGTCGTGGAATATTCTTTCTGTCGTGGAATATTCGTACGACGGCGCAGACATTTGTGGGCCCCATAACAGAATAACTGTCGGGTGAAGAAAATGACAAATTTGAGTTTTTACAAATAACGACGTAGTTGTTACCGTTAACACTGTTGGAATACCCGGTGGTTAAAATACAGTAATACGCGTTATTGCACAGTAGCACACGGTATTGCATAGTATTTTTGAAATTATTGATTCTTACGTAAGAAGGCACTACTCAATAATTGTTACAGTAATTACTGTTCAATATTTTATTTTATTGATTCAATAATTGCTACGTTGAAATTTTGTATTATTGGTGTTCAATAATTGTTGCTGCACAGTATTTCCATTATCAGATCAATAATTCATATTATTTAAATAATATTATTAGATAGCATTATTGACAATGTCTAGAAAGTTCTGTCTAAGGAGAGGTTTGGTCATTAATTGCGCGCCAGTAAGGAGAAATTCTTATTGGAAAGCCCCCTCTTTCCTGGGAACGGCCTGGTTGTCATAAATGTGATTCTGTAATATTATTTGTGAATAATTAATTATTGATTTATATGATAAGAAAATATTTATTTTATGTGGATATAAATGAGGGATATATTTTTGTGGTTAAAAATGAAGGAGTTAATGTTGAGGTTTTTATCAGTATTTTTGTCGGAATGGAGGTATTAAAAATCAGGGTTTTTGAGATATTTTGCGGGGGTTATAATTTTTAATCCGACCGTTGGATCGTGGTAATTTTTGGATATGTTATACATATATAAGTTGAGTATATGTCCACAAATTTTGAACCGTTAAAAATGAACGTATGATTTGTTATGAATTTTACGAGATGACTGGTTCAGAAATTGTTGAATTTTCGGAGTTTATTATTTTGGTGGAAAATTCTAGAATTGGTGGGCTCCACTTGTGGTTGGTGAAGAAATGTGCTGAATTATATTTCAAATGTGGTGGGTGGGAATAGTAGCAGGTAAAGCCATTAGGTTGCAGGTCAAACCTACCAAAATTTTCCTATAAATAGAGGGCTAAGTTAGAATTGAAAATCACACCAGAAACATAAGCTTTCTCTCTTTCTCTCTCTATATTATGAAGCATATTTTGTGAGTTTTTAGATACTTGGTGAGTTTCTATTCATCAGTGCAAGTTTTCTTCAGCATCATATCCGATATCCAGCCAGAAGTACTGCTCTTTTGAGGTAAGGGATAGTAAGGGATTGTAAGGGATAGTAAGGGATAGTAAGGGATTTTAAGGGTTGTTATGATTTTCAGTTTCGTAATTTTTCTGATCTTCAAAAATTCTGGAAAAATTTGAAATGATATTTTGATGAGTTTTCTTGATTGTGTCCAAAAATGGTGATTTTTGGATGTATAGATTGAGAGTTATGAATTTTATGAGAAAAGACTATTTTAGAAGTAACAGCTTATAATTCCTTGTGGTTAACTCCAAAATTGATGAAATTTTTATTGGGAGTACATGTATATGATAGGAGTATACTCTGTGAATTTCAGAATTTTTAGATAAAAGTACAATTTTTGATAAATGTCTAAATATTCGGCTATTTTGGCCATATGAAAAATAGTAAATGACTTTTAAAAATTCTGAGAAAAATATATGTTCACTATGGGACTATATTATGCTAAATCCCAGAAAAGAAATATTTTTGGAACTGATTTGGTATTTTTCATGAAAATGGTCTAGTTATGAGTAAATGAATTAAATATGTTTTGTGAAGAAAGAAAATTGGAAAATAGGATTTTATGGCTTGAGAATCCTATATGAGGTATATGCAGATTTTTGATGAGGGTTTTGGTTATTGATGATGAAATTGTAAGAGTTGGCATTTTATGATGATTAAATGCATTAATTAGTAAAGTGTAAACAATTAAAATAAATTGTTTATAAATTTAAGTAATGTTATTCTTTCAATATCATTATACCGAAATATTGGTATGGATTTTATTGTGAAATTTCTATCTTTTGTGTCGGGGTTACTATTCATGAGTTACGAATATTACTCTTGAGATTAAAACTATATGTTGATCATATTATTTTTATCATCATATATAATATTTTTATAACCCTGATGTTGAAATTCTCTTTCACTGGAGTGTAAAGATGGGTAGATTATTGGTATGATCATGACTAGGGTTCTCTTTGGCCTGTAGTGCAAAGTTGAATTGTGACTGGTATGATCATGACCATTGAATTTATAAGTGAATATCTTTAGCTTAAGTGCAAAGGTGAATTGATCAACATGGTTATAATTATTGTTTATATAAATTCTGAAATGATTATATATTTCTTTGAGATATTAATATATTTGGCCTGTAGTGCAAATATGAACTGTTGATGAATATATTTGGCCTATAGTGCAAATATGAACTGTTGATGAATATCTTTGGCCTGTAGTGCAAAGATGATATGTTGTTGAATATCTTTGGCCAGTAGTGCAAAGATAAACTGTTAACGAATATCTTTGACCCGTAGTACAAAGATGAAATTATTAGTATGATTATGAACAAGAATTGTGATTTGGTATAACCATGATCTTTGATATTTCAGGTAAAGACAAGTGATGAAAATTATCTTTGTCCTGGATGAGAAGAGGAATTTAGAATCATAATTATGATTATGAGTTATTTATATGATTGTGGACCAGAACTGTTGATTGATGTTACAGGGATAAAACATTGTTGGTGGATTTTTAACATGGAGAAGATGATAGACTTTATAGTCTATTTGACTCTTCTAATGGATTGCTCGTTCCGCTGCAACTATGGTTGAAATTTTATCATCTACCATATGTTCTAAATCTCTGATTTATTACTGATGAAGGCTATTGATAATTTAATTATCTTTAGTCATGATATTCTTTACTGGGCTAGTTGTGCTCACCCTTTTGCTTCACAATTCCTTTTCAGGTAATAAGAGTGTAGCTGGGTCGGGCAAGGGTAACGGAGAAATAGAACGGTGGTCTCTAGCTGTGGAGGTTCTCCCTAAGCAGTATAGAAAAGTGTTGTATACATCATTTAGTAGTTATATTTGGTGAATCAAATAGGGTGAGGCGAACCCAACGTTGGAAGGGTGTTTTGTCACTATCATACAAGATGTCTAATGACATACAACCTCGTGTCATCATAAGACAGGGTTGTGCTCATCCACTTGCTGAGTATATCTATGGGCACTACCTATATAATCTTGGTGTTTGTTTGAAGTATAATTCTCAATTAGAGACAGTGGAGATAATGATAAGTCAAGAGAAGACTCACCATTGGGAAGAATATGATAGTAATCTTCTCGTTTTTCTTTGGGGTCTATTGGGTCAACCAAGGATAATTCTGTGGCCATATGATATCTATCATAACCTAGACGCGTGGCCTCCCATGTACGAAGGTTTTCTTGAGCATTTCCCAAAGATTCTAATTTCTAAAACAGTTTTTGACTATACCTTTATGTAAGGTACCTTTGTGAAGTGCTGATACATGATGGTGTCCAACGTCACAGTTGGTATATATTTGTATCCAAACTCACAGCATATGTGTTGTTGTATTTTGCACGACAATTGTTGTAATAAAGTTGTAGTTGTTTTCTGTACCATGTATTTGACGACTCAGAATGGGTTGGATGGAATGGACCTGTTTTTGGGTCGTTACAGAACTGCTTAGCTGTGACAAACCGCGCGTTATCATTTCCACTCGTATTCTGCACACGAGTCTCCCTCGTCTGATTTTGCATGAACTGCAAAAAGCTCCTAAACATTCTATCATTCATCGTTTGCTCGGTAACGTTGTTTACAAGAGGAATATTGCCTTCCTGTTGCACGTTCCCCTGGGTGGTGATCAAAGGTGTCTCCACGGTCTGATTTACTCCATTATTAACGTTCTCAGCAGCCATTCTTAAATACTGCCATAAAACAAGGGTTAATAGTCATGTCATATATTATCCCTATACTCTGACCGACCAAATAAACCCCAAATAAACTTAGTCAAGTCTTACTAGCGAAGGAATTTTCCGTCTCTCCCCTCCTAGTTCTTGTCTCACATCTCAGCCAGGGATCATATCCCTAAGCTCTGATACCAACTGTGACGCCCCCAAAATAGGTATACAACACCCATTCTGAGTCGCCAAATACATGGTACAGAAAGCAAACTACAACTTCAATAATACAATTGTCGTGCAAAATACGACAACACATACTGTGAGTTTAAATACAAATATTGTCTTCTGGACAATATCCACACTCAAATAAATCCTCATTACAATTATTCAAACACTATTTTACAGAAATAGTGAGGACTTCTAAAACATCTTTCTAGAACCATCACTTCATACCCCGACTAGATCCTGCTATGTTCTCACCTCTTGAGAAGAAAAATGGAACAAAAATAAAAAGGGTGAGCTCAACTAGCCCAGTAAAGAATATTATGACTAAGATAATATACAATAAATTATCGTTAGTCCTCAACAGGGAAAAATCTGATAGAATTTAATCGACAACAAGTTTTAGATCAACAACTGCAGCGGAAACAGCAAACCATTAGAAGAGTCAAGTAGAGAAAGAATTCTACTATCTTCTAAGATTTAAAAGTTCATCATCAATATTTTATCCCTGTAATATCAATTAATAATCATCTTTATCCAAATATTCATCTTTGCACTACAGGCCAAAGATATTCATTTGTATCACCTGTCAGTCATGTTCATCTCAACACATGTTCATCTTTGCACTACAGGCCAAAGATATTCATTAAGTAATCATACATCTTTGCACTACAGGCCAAAGATATTCAGTAATATCATCATTTAGGACTGAGGATGATGAAAAATATCTTAAAGAGAACGAATCCAGTGAGACAGAAGGACAAATAGTAGGGATTCGTATAACAGTTTATCCAAGATCAATAATACTTCATAATAATCAATTATGAAGCAGAATTCAAAAATAAAGATCAAAACATGGATACAATCAAAGATAGTAACCATAATAGACATCTTGGACAAAAAGAGAAATATTTATTTTTCGGTGAATAGTGCCGTATTCGTAAATAGTGTCGTATACGTGAATAGTGCCGTATACGTGAATAGTAATCCCGACACAAAAAGTTCCAAATTTGATAAAAACTCATATCAATATTTCAGCATAATGATATTGAAGAAAATAATATCATTAAGAAGAAAATAATATCCCTTACCTCAAGATATCAGTACTTCTAGTCGGAATACCGGTATAAGGCTGAAAGAAACTTGCTCTGATGAATAGAATCTCTCAAAGTATCTAAATATTCACAAAATACACTCAATAATCTAGAGAGAGAAAGAGAGAAAACTTGTTTCTGGTGTGATTTTCAATTCTAACTTAGCCCTCTATTTATAGGAAAATTTTAGTAGGTTTGACCTGCAACCTGATGGCTTTACCTGCTACTATTCCTACCCACCACATTTGAAATATAATTCAGCACATTTCTTCACCAACCACAAGTGGGGCCCACCAATTCTAGAATTTTCTATCAAAATGATAAACTCCGAAAATTCAACAATTTCTGAACCAGTCATCTTGTAAAATTCATAATAAATCATACGTTCATTTTTAACGGTTTAAAATTTGTGGACATATACTCAACTTATATATGTATAACATATCCAAAAATTACCACGATCCAACGGTCGGATTAAAAATTATAACACCCGCAATATTTCTCAAAAACTCTGATTTGATTTTTAATACCTCCATTCCGATAAAAATACTGATAAAACACCTCAACATTAACTCCTTAATTTTTAACCACAATAAATATATCCAACATTTATATCCACATAAAATAAATATTTCCTTATCATATGAATCAATAATTAATTATTCATAAATAATATTACAGAATCACATTTATGACAACTAGGCCGTTCCTAGGAAAGAGGGGGCTTTCCAATAAGGATTTCTCCTTACTGGCGCGCAATTAGATGACCAAACCTCTCCTTAGACAGAACTTTTTAGACATTGCCAATAATGTTATCTAATAATATTATTCAAATAATATGAATTATTGATCTGATAATGGAAAATACTATGCAACAACAATTATTGAAACCATAATAATATAAAATATCAACGCAACAATTATTGAATCAATAAAATAAAATATTGAACAATAACTACTGTAACAATTATTGAGTAGTGCCTTCTTACGTAAGAATCAATAATTGGTGCAATACCGTGTGCTACTGTATTTTAACCACCGGGTATTCTAACAGTATTAATGGTAACAACTACGCCGTTATTTATAAATAACGTATACTTGTCATTTTCTTCATCCAATCGCTTTCCGTTATGGGGCACACACAAGGCTGCGCCGTCGTACGAATATTCCCCGACAGCAAGAATATTCCACGACCAAACGAATATTTCCCGACAAAATGAATATTTTATAACCACTTGCTTATTTTGAAAAATTTACACATTTCACCCATAACCAAAGTATTATATCAAATTAACCCCTTATTATTCACAATAATATTTAGAAAAAATTTGATTTTATTCATTAATAATTTGGGGTCTTACACCCAACAACAATGAATATTTTATAACCACTTGTTTATTTTATAAAATTTGAATATTTCACCCATAATCAAAATATTATATCAAATTGACACCTTATTATTCACAATAATAATTAGAGAAATTTGATTTTAATTATTAATAAGTTGGGGTCTTACAAAAGTTATTCGTTTTATTAGATTATAAATAGAATATATTATATTTTATTTAAAAGATTTTGCTTTAAATATGGACCGTCTAATTAAAAGTAAATCAATCTGGACCGTTCATGAATTAATTAGTATGCAGTCCATTCTCCTATAAATAGAAGCTCATTCCTTCATTATTTCTTACGAATTCACATAAACTTTAGGGAGAAAAACTATAGAGAGAGTTCTTCTTCTATAATCTTGAGCGTATTTCTTTAGAATTTAAGAAATCTTTGAGCGTAGTACAAGTTTCTTCGAGTATATTCTCGCCCTACCAGTCGGAATACTTTTCTTTCAAAGGTAAGGGATATTATTTGTTGTACTCGTAAAGGATATTATTTGTTGTACTCGTAGGGGATATTATTTGTTGTACTCGTAAGGGGTATTCTTTCTTTCTTATTCGTGAAGAGAACTTCTGTTATTCCATTCTTTATTATTATGTTAGAATAACCTGTATATGCGAAGTACCGCATACATGGTGAAATTCTGTTGTTATTCCATTCTTATTACTCTGTTGGAATAACCTGTTTATGCGAAGTACCGCATACATGGTGAAATTCTTCTAATATTCAGTTCTTTATTATTCTGTCCGAATATCTTGTCTGTGCGTTTACGCCGGACCTGGTTTCATTATTTATTATTCTGTCGGAATATCATGTCTGTGCGTTTACGCCGGACCTGGTTCTATTATTTATTATTCTGTCAGAATATCCTGTCTGTGCGTTTACGCCGGACCTGATTCCATTTTTTATTATTCTGTTGGAAATAACCTGTCTGTGCGGTTTATCACATGCCTGATGAATTCTGTTATTATTTCATTCTTATTATTCTGTTGGAATAACATGTTTATGCGAAGTACCGCATACATGGTGAAATTATTCTAATATTCTGTTCTTTATTATTTTGTCAGAATATCCTGTCTGTGCGTTTACGCCGGACCTGGTTCCATTATTTATTATTCTGTTGGGAATAACCTGTCTATGCGAAGTACTGCATACATGGTGAAAATTTTTTATTATTCCATTCTTTATTATTATGTTGGAATAACCTGTCTATGTGAAGTACTGCATACATGGTGAAATTATTTTATTATTCCATTCTTTATTATACTGTTGGTTATTGATTTTACAGTTGTATGTCTTTGGCCTGTAGTGCAAAGATGATATGTTGTTGAATATCTTTGGCCTGTAGTGCAAAGATGATCTGTTGTTTGATAGCTTTGACCCGTAGTGCGAAGATGGACAGGTGTATGACATGATCATGACCACTAGTGATACTAACGAATATCCTTGGCCGTAGTGTACAGATAATTCAATGATGTGATTGGCAGGATCATGACCATTAGTTAACAGTTGAATGTCTTTGGCCGTAGTACACTGACAGGCAATTGATTGGTATGATCATGACCATTGGTTTTATAGTTGAATATCTTTGGCCCGTAGTGCAAAGATAGACAACTGATTGGTATGATCATTGTTATTACATTTGAATATCTTCAGCCTTTGGGGTAAGGATATTGAGTAAACGTTTTATTAAGCCTTTGTGGCAAGAAGGAACTGTTAATTCACATTATTATAAATATGAATTGTGAATTTAACTAACATCTTTGGTGGTTCAGGTGAAGACAAGTGATGAAAGTTCTATTTGTCTTGAGTATAACAAAGAACTGTTGATGAGTAGTACATGAATAAAATATCAACGATGAACTCTTAATCTAGAAGAGATAGTAGATATTATGTTCTATTTGACTCTTTTAATGGATTGCTTGTTCCGCTGCAGTTAAACTTGATGTTTGTTATATTTTATCAGTTTAACACTGTTGAAGGCTAATGATAATTTATTCTGCATTATCTTAGTCATAATATTTTCTTACTGGGCTAGTTGAGCTTACCCCTTTCTTTCATTGTTCTCTTCAGTAAATGAGAACGTAACGGAGACTAGTCGGGGAACGGAGTGACGGTTCAGATGATAGCATTAGTAGTCCTCACTATTCTATGAAATAGTGTGAAAATAAATGTATTGAGGATTTACTTTGAGTTTGAATACTGTTTAGAAGATAATATTGTATTAAAACTCACAACTTATGTTTTGTCGTATTTTACACGACAGTTGTATAATTAAGTTTTTATTTATATTTTGTACCAAACGACTCAGAATAGGTGATGTATACCTATTTTGGGGGCGTCACATATGTCGCGTATTCATAACTTTTTTCACGTATTGATGTTACGTAAATATGTGGATTGTGACGCCACCGAAATAGGTATACATCACCCATCTTGAGTAGCCAAATATATGGTACAAAATACAAATACCAACTTAAATATACAACATGAGCTGTCAGTTTTAATACAATTATTGTCTTCTAGACAGTATTAAAATTTAAAATAAGTCCTCAATACATTTATTATCACACTATTTCACAGAATAGTGAGGACTACTAATGCGAACATCTGGACCTTCACTCCATTCCCCGACTAGTTTCAGCTATATTCTCATTTCCTGAAGAGAACAATAAAAGCGAAAGGGTGAGCTCAACTAGCCCAGTAAGAAATATTATGACTACGATAATGCAGAATAATTTATCGTTAGCCTTCAACAGTGTTAAACTGATAAAATATAACAAACATCAAGTTTAACTGCAGCGAAACAAGCAATCCATTAGAAGAATCAAGTAGAGAATAAAATCTATTATCTTCTATGATTTAAAAGGTTTTTCATCACTTTTATCGCTGAGACTTAGCTTAATAAATAATCTACATCATCCCTGCACTACGGCCAAGGATATTCATTAGTGTCACGACCACAAATTATCCATGCACTATGGGCCAAGGATATTCGTGTATTCATCAATGGTCATGATCATGCCAACAACTGTCCATCAATGCTGTAACGACCCCAAAATAGGTCCATTCCATCCAACCTATTCTGAGTCGCCAACTACATGGTACAGAAAACAACTGTAACTTTATTACAACAATTGTCGTGCAAAATACAACAACACATATGCTGTGAGTTTGGATACAAATATATACCAAATGTGACTCATGTTCCAACCGTGGACATCACCTCACAATGACACCTTACATAAAGGTATAGTCAAAAACTGTTTTAGAAATTAGGTTCTTTGGGAAGTGCTCAAGGAAACCTTCGTACATGGGAGGCCACGCGTCTAGGTTATGATAGATATCATATGGCCACAGAATTATCCTTGATTGACCCAATAGACCCCAAAGAAAAACGAGAAGATTACTATCATATTCTTCCCAATGGTGAGTCTTCTCTTGACTTATCATTATCTCCACTGTCTCTAATTGAGAATTATAATTCAAACAAACACCAAGATTATATAGGTAGTGCTCGTATATATACTCAGCAAGTGGATGAGCACATCCCTGTCTTATGATGACACGAGGTTGTATGTCGTTAGACATCTTGTATGATAATGGCAAACCACCCTTCCAACGTTGGGTACACCTTATCCTATTGGATTCACCAAATAAAACTACTAAATGAACTTTTCTATACTACTTCGGGAGAACATCCACAGCTAGAGACCACCGTTCTATTTCCCCGTTACCCTCGCTCGACCCAGCTACACTCTTATTACCTGAAAGGAATTGTGAAGCAAAAGGGTGAGCACAACTAGCTCAGTAAAGAATATCATAACTAAAGATAATTAAATTATCAATAGCCTTCATCAATAATAAATCAGAGATTTATAACATATGGTAAATGATAAAAATTTCAACCATAGTTGCAGCGGAACGAGCAATCCATTAGAAGAGTCAAATAGACTATAAAGTCTATTATCTTCTCCATGTTAAATGTGACGCCCCCAAAATAGGTCCAATCCATCCAACCCATTCTGAGTCGCCAAATATATGGTACAGAAAATAACTACAACTTTATTATTACAATTGTCGTGCAAAATACGACAACACATATACTGTGAGTTTAAATACAAATATTGTCATCTAGACAGTATTCATACTCAATTAAGTCCTCATTATACTTATTGATACACTGTTTTACAAAATAGTGAGGACTACTAAAATAACTGTCTTGAATCATCATTCCACACCCCGACTAGTACTCGCTACATTCTCGCTTCCTGAGAAGAAAAATGGAACAAGAAGGAAAAGGGTGAGCTCAACTAGCCCAGTAATGAACATTATGACTAAGATAACATAGAACAAATTATCGTTAGTCTTCAACAGGGAAAAATATAATAGAATACAATAGACAACAAGTTTTAAATCAATATTCGCAGCGGAAAATAATAATTCATAGAAGAGTTACGTAGAGAATTAAATCTATGATTATCTATGAATTTAAAAGCCCATCATCAACATTTTATCCCTGTAACATCAATCAATAAATATCTTGAATCAAATAGTCATCTTTACACTACAGGCCAAAGATATTCATCAGTTGGTCATGTTCATCTCAACACCTGTTCATCTTTGCACTACGGGCCAAAGATATTCATCATAAATCATTCATCTTTGCACTACAGGCCAAAGATATTCAGTTATATCATCATTTAAGACTGAGGATGATGAAAAATATTTTAAAGGAAACGAATCCAGTGAAGCAAAAGAATAAATATTAGGGATTCATATTACAGTTTATCCATGTCCAAAAATACCTCATAAACAATCATACTGGAGTAAAATTCAAGGATGATCAAAACATAGATACAATCAAAGCTAGTATCCATAATAGATATTTTGGACAAAAAGAAGAAAATTTCATTTTTCGGTGAATTGTAACTCGTGAATAGTAACTCGTGAATAGTAACTCATGAATAGTAACCCCGACTTGAAAAGTTCTAAATTTGATAAAAATTTCCAACCAATATAATGATATTGAAGAAATAATATCATTTTCGAATAAAATAACATCCCTTACCGCGGAAAGACGGTACTTCTGACTGGAATACTAGATATAGTGCTGAAGGAAACTTGCACCGTATAGCAACACTCAAAGTATCAAATACTCACAAGAATACGCTCGATATAGAGAGAGAAATAGAGAGAAACTTGTGTTTCTGGTGTGATTTTCAATTCTAACCTAAGCACCCTATATATAGGAAAATGCTTAGAACACCAAAGCAGAAAATTTAATATAATATTAATATATTTATCAAATTTTCCTTAGCCCACCTCTAGACATCTGATCTCAGCTCATTTATATCACATGTTAGCCCATTTAAATGCCAAAAAATGTTTTTCTTCAAAATAATAAATAAAACTTCCAAAAATCAATTATTTCGGAACTTCAGAACTTCAATAATTCATAATAAATAGCCCTTTTATCAGAAAATTCGAATCTCGCGTATTTTTATAGGAAATTCAACTATCTACAACTTTACAGAAGAAAGTTTTTCTAAATTCCAAGCAGAAATTGACCGAAATCCACAAACGGACGATTTTACAGTCAATAATAAATTTTCGGTCAAGAATTGTGTCCACCAACACACAAAACATGTGTTAATCATTTAATGCCACAAAAATACTCTTCCTCCTCATATACTCATATATCTCACATTCATTGTAAAAATATCACCATCAATATATTATTAAAATAATATATTTAAATGAATTATTTTATCAGAAAAAGATAAAATATTAATTTTCAACAATTGTCACATTAAAAATTTTCTCCATCTATATCCACATAAAATTAATATTTTCCTCATCATATAAATTAATAATTAATTATACACAAATAGTATTATAGAATCACAGTACTGGCAACCAGGCCATTCCCAGGAAAGATGGGGCTTTCCAATAAGGATCTCTCCTTACTGGCGCGCAATTAGATGACCAAACCTCTCCTTAGACAGAACTTTCTAGACATTGCCAATAATATTATCTAATAATATTATTCAGATAATATGAATTATTGCTCCGATAATAGAAAATACTGTGTAGTGACAATTATTAAAACAACAGTAATATAAAATATCAACGCAGCAATTATTGAATACTGAACAGTAATTACTGTAACAATTATTGAGTATTGCCTTCTTACGTAAAAATCAATAATTGGTGCAATACCGTGTGCTACTGTGTAACAACGCGTATTACTGTGTTTTAACCACCGGGTATTCCAACAGTATTAACGGTAACAACTACGCCGTTATTTATAAACAACTCATACTTATCGTTTTTTTTATCCAATCGCTTTCCGTTATGGGGCCCACACAAGGCTGCGCCGTCGTACGAATATTTCCCGACAACAAGAATATTCCACGACCAAACGAATATTCTCCGACAACAATGAATATTTTATGACCACTTGCTTATTTGAAATATTTGCGCATTTTACCCATAACTAACCACATTAATCAAATCAACCCTTACTATTTCAAAATAATAAATAGAGGAATCAAATTTCATTTATTAATAATTTGGGGTCTTACAACCTCCACTCCTTATGAAATTTCGTCCTCGAAATTAACATACGTACCTGGTGTTTTGAAAAGATGAGGATACCTTGCTTTCATTTCCGTTTCTAACTCCCAGGTCATTTCCTCAATAGCATGGTTTCTCCACAAAACTTTAACTTGTGGTATGACCTTCGTGCGTAGGACATGCTCCTTCCTATCCAAGATCTTGACAGGTACCTCCTCGTACGTTAAGTCTTCGGTATCTCGTCTGGTTCTAACTCAATAACGTGGTTTGGGTCTTTCACATATTTACGAAGCATAGATATGTGAAAAACGTTATGAACACGAGACATGCTTGGAGGTAACGCGAGTCTATAAGCCACATTTCCTACTCGGTCAAGAATATGAAATGGACCAATAAATCGTGGACTGAGCTTTCCTCTCTTCCCGAATCTTGTAACTCCTTTCCATGGAGCTACACGTAATAATACATGATCCCTAATGTCAAATTCTACGTCCTTTCGATGAAGATCCACATAACTCTTTTGTCGATCATGTGCCGTTTGTAAACGTTGTCGAATCGTTTGGATCTTTTCCGTAGTCATACGTACCAACTCTGGTCCCAACAACGTTGCTTCTCCCACCTCATCCCAACATACTGGAGAGTGACATTTTCGTCCATACAATGCTTCAATGGGAGCCAAACCTATACTTGCCTGATAACTGTTGTTGTAGGAGAATTCCACCAATGGAAGGTACTTATCCCAACTCCCTTTGAAATCTAGGACACAAAGTCTTAATAGATCTTCAAGAGTTTGAATAGTCCTCTCTGATCGCCCGTCCGTTTGAGGATGGTAAGCTGAACTAAATCGTAAATCCGTGCCTATAGCTTTTTGCAAGCTAACCCAAAATCTTGAAGTGAATCTTGGGTCACGATCTGAAACTATGGATACTGGCATGCCATGCAACCTCACAATCTCATTCACGTACATACTAGCAAGACGTTCAAGGGAATAAGTCTCCCGTATCGGCAAGAAATGAGCAGACTTGGTTAATCTATCAACTATAACCCAAATAGCATTTATGTCTTGAGAAACCGTGGGAATACCCGTAACGAAATCCATGGTAATGTGTTCCCACTTCCATTTCGGAATCTCAAGTGGTTGCAATGGACCCTTTGGCACTTGATGCTCCGCCTTTACACGTTGACAAGTTAAACACCTCGAAATAAACTTTGCAATCTCTCTCTTCATATCGTTCCACCAAAATGTATGTCAAAGATCACGATACATCTTGGTACTTCTAGGATGAATTGCAAATGGTGTATTGTGTGCCTCCATCATGATCTTGTACTTCAAATCAGGATCGTTAGGAACACAAAGTCTAGAGTGGACTCGAAGTATTCCTTCTTCATCGATTCTTGCTTTTAGAATAACACCTTCTTGCAGTTTCTTCTTCATACGCATCAGCTCCGGGTCTGTGGCTTAAGCAACTTTAACTTTATCGATTAAAGTTGATTCTACGCGTATACTTGACATCATCGCACTCGTTCTTGCATATGATCTTCTACTCAATGCGTCAGCTACCGCGTTCGCTTTTTCAGGATGGTATTGGATGGTATGATCGAAATCTTTCAACAGCTCGAGCTAACGTCGGTGTCGCATGTTGAATTCTTGGAAGCTCTTCTCGCATTTCTCGGTCCATTCGAAGTTTGTATCTTTTCGAGTCAGCTGAGTTAATGGAGTAGCGATTCGAGAAAATCCTTTTACAAATCTCCGATAATAACCAGCTAAGCCTAGAAAGCTATGTATTTCGATTACTGACTTAGGTTGCTCTCAACTGTGACTCATATCCCAATCTTGGATAGCACGTCACAATGACACCTATCAGTTTACTACCGCACGAATATGGCGTCCCCTACGGAGAGTCTGGATTCAGTGCATTCCACAAAGGAAGTCACCAGATAAAGGCTCGGATACAAACTTCTACAGTTAGGTTTTTAACTCCTGAAGTTCAATAGGAGCCATTCGATATGAGATTTTAGAAGTGAGTTTTGTACCAGATTCAAAGATGATACAAAATTCAATATCACGCGTAGGCCAAGAAATTCTTCAGGAAATACGTCAGGGATTTACTAACAACAGAAATATCATTCAAATCTGACG
Source organism: Panax notoginseng (assembly GCA_016801055.1). Lineage (NCBI taxonomy): Eukaryota > Viridiplantae > Streptophyta > Magnoliopsida > Apiales > Araliaceae > Panax > Panax notoginseng. The sequence goes on from CM029022.1 coordinate 22,882,760, forward strand.
TATTTTTGTTCAAGTCCATGACATGGCTAAGAAAGCTTGACATCCGTTTTTCAATAAACGAATGACTTTACGGCTTGATATGACAGTGATTGACTTCAGTGGTTTGGTTGCTTGAATTTGAATAACAGGTTGCTTAGGAATATGAAAACTAACAACCTTACGAAAGCAATCAATTTTGGCATGATGAGTAGTTAACCAATCAATTCCTAAAATCACATCAAAAGCAAGTATCTTTAAAGAGATAAGATCAACAGGTAATGTGATGGTGCCAACTTGGATCAAACAAGATTTATAAACAGTGGATGTAATGAAAGTTTTTTCTAACGGAGTTTCAATAGATAAGTCAAAGTCTAATTTTCTCCGGAGTCAATTTTAAACGTTGAGTATAAGCAGGAGAGATAAATGAATGGGTAGAACCGGTATCTAATAAGGTATAGACTTACAAAAATTTATAATTAACTAACCCGTGCTAACTTCGTTCGGGTTCCTCGCATTCTGACCAGTCACGAAAAACGCTCTTCCAGGAACTGTTGACTTTGACTTTTCTGGGACAACTTTTTGAGTCACCACCCCCGTTGGACTTGGTTTCGCTACAGTGCAATCTCGAGCGATATGTCCTTCCTTTCCACAGTTATAACATACCTTAAACTGTTGTGGACAGTTTGGGCTGATATGTCCTTCTTTTCTGCACTTATAGCATATTACCGGTGGTCGTTCTCCTCCCTTGGAACCAGTTGCTGCTGGTGCTGACGTCTTCGTATTATTATTGTTGAATGTCCTCTTTTTAAAATCTCCTCCCGACTCGCTTCTTCTATTTTCATGGCCACGATTACCACCAGAGTGGTTGCCGTTCTTGTCTGTATTTTTCTTTCTCCGCTGGTTATCATTGTTTTGATGACTGTTGTCACCGATATGATCCTGGTTGTGGTCCCTCGGTTGACCGTACTCGTTATCTCGCTCTAATAATTGAGCCATGTTGACAACATCTGAATAGAGAGAAAATTTATGAGAAATGAGATATTGACGTATGTCGGGTTTCAAACCTCTCAGAAACATCCGCGTCATACGTTCCTCATTCTCCACCAAATGAGGTGCAAACCTGGACAACTCTGCAAACTTCGCCTCGTACTGGGACACCGTCATGTTGTTCTGCTCCAGTATAATAAACTCCACTTCCTTTATATGACGAACACTTTCAGGAAAGTATTTGTCATTGAACAGTTTCTGAAATGTCTCCCAAGACATGCTGAGTGCGGCTGGATGGGTACGTTTCACAGACTCCCACCAGTAGTCTGCCTCGCCACGGAACATAAAGGTGGCGAATGGAACCTTCTGTTCCTCCGTGCATCCCAAGACATCGAATATCTTGGTAATTTGCTTGACCCACGTTTCCGCCATGATCGGATCCGGTTTTCCTTTAAATTCTGGTGGTCCCAACTCTTTGAACTGCTTAGCTGTGACCAGTTGTGCGTTGCCATTGTTTCTTCCTATATTTTGAACAGGAATCTCCTTCGTCAGGTTTTGCATGAACCGTAAAAAGCTTCTAAACATCTCATCGTTCATCGTCTGCTCAGTGGTGTTGTTCACAGGAGGAACATTGCCAACCTGTTGCACGTTCTCCTCGTTGGTGAGTACAGGTGTCTCCACGGTTTCATTTACTCCATTGTTAACATTCTCAGTAGACATTCTCAAATACTGCCATAAAACAAGGGTTAATTTAACAAATTAACATATCACATAATATCCCTATATTATGATCGACCAACAAATAAGCTTAGGTAGGACACACTAGCGAAGAATTTACTCGTCTCACCCCTCCTAGTTCTATTCCCCGATCTCCGCCAGAGATCATATCCCTAAGCTCTGATACCAACTGTGACGCCCCCAAAATAGGTCCAATCCATCCAACCCATTCTGAGTCGCCAAATACATGGTACAGAAAATAACTACAACTTTATTATTACAATTGTCGTGCAAAATACGACAACACATATACTGTGAGTTTAAATACAAATATTATCATCTAGACAGTATTCATACTCAATTAAGTCCTCATTATACTTATTGATACACTGTTTTACAAAATAGTGAGGACTACTAAAATAACTGTCTTGAATTATCATTCCACGCCCCGACTAGTACTCGCTACATTCTCGCTTCCTGAGAAGAAAAATGGAACAACAAGGAAAAGGGTGAGCTCAACTAGCCCAGTAAAGAACATTATGACTAAGATAACATAGAACAAATTATCGTTAGTCTTCAACAGGGAAAAATATAATAGAATACAATAGACAACAAGTTTTAAATCAATATTCGCAGCGGAAAATAATAATTCATAGAAGAGTTACGTAGAGAATTAAATCTACGATTATCTATGAATTTAAAAGCCCATCATCAATATTTTTTCCCTGTAACATCAATCAATAAATATCTTGAATCAAATAGTCATCTTTGCACTACAGGCCAAAGATATTCATCAGTTGGTCATGTTCACCTCAACACCTGTTCATCTTTGCACTACGGGCCAAAGATATTCATCATAAATCATTCATCTTTGCACTACAGGCCAAAGATATTCAGTTATATCATCATTTAAGACTGAGGATGATGAAAAATATTTTAAAAGAAACGAATCCAGTGAAGCAAAAGAATAAATATTAGGGATTCGTATTACAGTTTATCCATGTCCAAAAATACCTCATAAACAATCATAGTGGAGTAAAATTCAAGAATGATCAAAATATGGATACAATCAAAGCTAGTATCCATAATAGATATTTTGGACAAAAAGAAAGAAATTTCATTTTTCGGTGAATAGTAACTCGTGAATAGTAACTCATGAATAGTAATCTCGACTTGAAAAGTTCCAAATTTGATAAAAATTTCCAACCAATATAATGATATTGAAGAAATAATATCATTTTCGAATAAAATAACATCCCTTACCTCGGAAAGACGGTACTTCTGACTGGAATACTAGATATAGTGCTGAAGGAAACTTGCACCGTATAGCAACACTCAAAGTATCAAATACTCACAAGAATACGCTCGATATAGAGAGAGAAATAGAGAGAAACTTGTGTTTCTGGTGTGATTTTCAATTCTAACCTAAGCACCCTATTTATAGGAAAATGCTTAGAACACCAAAGCAGAAAATTTAATATAATATTAATATATTTATCAAATTTTCCTTAGCCCACCTCTAGACATCTGATCTCAGCTCATTTATATCACATGTTAGCCCACTTAGATGCCAAAAAACGTTTTTCTTCAAAATAATAAATAAAACTTCCAAAAATCAATTATTTCAGAACTTCAGAACTTCAATAATTCATAATAAATAGCCTTTTATCAGAAAATTCGAATCACGCGTGTTTTTATAGGAAATTCAATTCTCTACAACTTTACAGAAGAAAGTTTTTCCAAATTCCAAACAGAAATTGACCGAAATCCACAAACGGACGATTTTACAGTCAATAATAAATTTTCGGTCAAGAATTGTGTCCACCAACACACAAAACATGTGTTAATCATTTAATGCCACAAAAATACTCTTCCTCCTCATATACTCATATATCCCACATTCATTGTAAAAATATCACCATCAATATATTATTAAAATAATATATTTAAATGAATTATTTTATCAGAAAAAGATAAAATATTAATTTTCAACAATTGTCACATTAAAAATTTTCTCCATCTATATCCACATAAAATAAATATTTTTCTCATCATATAAATCAATAATTAATTATACACAAATAATATTACAGAATCACAGTACTGGCAACCAGGCCATTTCCAGGAAAGAGAGGGCTTTCCAATAAGGATCTCTCCTTACTGGCGCGCAATTAGATGACCAAACCTCTCCTTAGAAAGAACTTTCTAGACATTGCCAATAATGTTATCTAATAATATTATTCAGATAATATGAATTATTGCTCCGATAATAGAAAATACTGTGTAGTGACAATTATTAAAACAACAGTAATATAAAATATCAACGCAGCAATTATTGAATACTGAACAGTAATTACTGTAACAATTATTGAGTATTGCCTTCTTACGTAAAAATCAATAATTGGTGCAATACCGTGTGCTACTGTGTAATAACGCGTATTACTGTGTTTTAACCACCGGGTATTCCAACAGTATTAACGGTAACAACTACGCCGTTATTTATAAACAACTCATACTTATCGTTTTTTTTATCCAATCGCTTTCCGTTATGGGGCCCACACAAGGCTGCGCCGTCGTACGAATATTTCCCGATAACAAGAATATTCCACGACCAAACGAATATTCTCCGACAACAATGAATATTTTATGACCACTTGCTTATTTGAAATATTTGCGCATTTTACCCATAACTAACCACATTAATCAAATCAACCCTTACTATTTCAAAATAATAAATAGAGGAATCAAATTTCATTTATTAATAATTTGGGGTCTTACATTAAAAATCCATCAACAATGTTTTATCCCTATAACATCAATCAACAATTCTGGTCCACCATCATATGAATAACTCATAATCATAACTGTAGTTCTAAATTCCTCTTCTCATCCAGGACGAAGATAATTTTCATCACCTATCTTTACCTGAAACATCAAAGATCATGGTTACACCAAATCACATTTCCTGTTCATAATCATACTAATAACTTCATCTTTGCACTACGGCCAAAGATATTCATTTGAATCACCAGTTGGTCATGTTTATCTCAACATCTGTTCATCTTTGCACTACTGACCAAAGATATTCAACAACATGTCATCTTTGCACTACGGGCCAAAGATATTCATCAACAATTCATCTTTGCACTACAGGCCAAAGATATTCATCAATATTTCATCTTTGCACTACAGGCCAAAGATATTAATATCTCAAAGAAATATATAATCATTTCAGAATTTATATAAACAATAATTATAACCATGTTGATCAATTCACCTTTGCACTTAAGCTAAAGATATTCACTTATAAATTCAATGGTCATGATCATACCAATCAACGATTCAACTTTGCACTACTGGCCAAAGATAACCCATAGTCATGATCATACCAAAAATCTACCCATCTTTACACTCAAGTCAAAGAGAAATATCATCATTAGGGTTATAAAAATGTTATATATAATAATAAAAATAATATGATCAACATATAGATTTAATCTCAAGAGTAATATTCATAACTCAACTATAATTTGGTCAGAAAAAGAAACCAATTTTGTCATGAATAGTAACTCGTGAATAGTAACTCATGAATAGTAACTCGTGAATAGTAACTTGTGAATAGTAATCCCGACTCAAAAAGGTAGAAATTCCACAATAAAATCTATACCAATATTTCGGTATAATGATATTGAAAGAATAACATTTCTTAAATTTATAAATAATTTATTTTAATTGTTTATACTTACTAAAATAATGCATTTAATCATTCTAAAATGCCAAACTCATAAGATTTCATCACCAATAACCAAAACCCTCATCAAAAATCTGCATATACCTCATATATGATTCTCAAGTCATAAAATCCCATTTTCCAATTTTCTTACTTCACAAAACATATTTAATTCATTTACTCGTAACTAGACTATTTTCATGAAAAATACCAAATCAGTTCCAAAAATATTTCTTTTCTGGGATTTAGTATAATATAGTCCCATAGTGAACATATATTTTTCTCAGAATTTTTAAAAGTCATTTACTATTTTTCATATGGCCAAAACAGCCGAATATTTAGACATTTATCAAAAATTGTACTTTTGTCCAAAAATTCTGAAATTTACAGAGTATACTTCTATCATATACATGTACTCCCAATAAAAATTTCATCAATTTTGGAGTTAACCACAAGGAATTATAAGCGATTACTTTTAAAATAGTCTTTTCCCGTAAAATTCATAACTCTTAATCTATACATCCAAAAATCACCATTTTTGGACACAATCAATAAAACTCATCAAAATATTATTTCAAATTTTTCCAGAATTTTTGAATTTCAGAAAAATTACGAAACTGAAAAACATAACAACCCTTAAAATCCCTTACTATCCCTTACAATCCCTTACCTCAAAAGAGCAGTACTTCTGATCGGTATGCAAAGCCGAAGGAAACTTGCACTGAATAGCAACTCTCAAAGTATCTAAATACTCACAAAATATGCTTCATAATATAGAGAGAGAAAGAGAGAAAACTTGTTTCTGGTGTGATTTTCAATTCTAACTTAGCCCTCTATTTATAGGAAAATTTTAGTAGGCTTGACCTGCAACCTGATGGCTTTACCTGCTACTATTCCCACCCACCACATTTGAAATATAATTCAGCACATTTCTTCACCAACCACAAGTGGGGCCCACCAATTCTAGAATTTTCCACCAAAATGATTAACTCCGAAAATTCAACAATTTCTGAACCAGTCATCTCGTAAAATTCATAACAAATCATACGTTCATTTTTAACGGTTCAAAATTTGTGGACATATACTCAACTTTTATATGTATAACATATCCAAAAATTACCACGATCCAACGGTCGGATTAAAAATTATAACCCCCGCAAAATATCTTAGAAACCCTAATTTTTAATACCTCAATTTCGACAAAAATAATGATAAAAACCTCAACATTAACTTCTTCATTTTTAACCACAAAAATATATCCCTCATTTATATCCACATAAAATAAATATTTCCTTATCATATGAATCAATAATTAATTATTCACAAATAATATTACAGAGTCACAATTATGACAACCAGGCCGTTCTCAGGAAAGAGGGGGCTTTTCAATAAGAATTTCTCCTTACTGGCGCGCAATTAGATGACCAAACCTCTCCTTAGACAGAACTTTCTAGACATTGCCAATAATGCTATCTAATAATATTATTCAAATAATATGAATTATTGATCTAATAATAGAAAATACAATATCAACGCAGCAATTATTGAATCAATAAATAAAATATTGAACAGTAATTACTGTAACAATTATTGAGTAGTGCCTTCTTACGTAAGAATCCATAATTTCAAAAATACAATGCAATACCGTGTGCTACTGTGCAATAACGCGTATTACTGTATTTTAACCACCTGGTATTCCAACAGTGTTAACGGTAACAACTACGCCGCTATTTGTAAAAACTCAAATTTGTCGTTTTCTTCACCCGACAGTTATTCGTTATGGGGCCCATAAATAGCTGCGCCGTCGTACGAATATTCCCCGACAGAAAGAATATTCCACGACCAAACGAATATTCCCCGACAACAATGATTATTTTATAACCACTTGCTTATTTTGAAAAAAATTCATATTTCACCCATAACTTTAAACTTTTATCAATTTAACCATTTACTGAATAGTAATTATAAGAAAAATTGAATACTTTTATTTCATAAAATTCGGGGTCTTATAATCTCCCCTCCTTATGAAATTTCGTCCCCGAAATTTACGTACCTGGTATTTCGAAGAGTTAAGAATACCTTGCTTCCATTTCAGATTCTATCTCTCTGTCATCATAATTTCTCCATTGCTCATCTCCTGTATTTTAAATATCATTCCAGAATACAGCTTCAAAACAAGGGTTAATTTAACAAATTAACATATCACATAATATCCCGATATTATGACTGACCAACAAATAAGCTTAGCTAGGACGCACTAGCGAAGGATTTACTCATCTCTCCCCTCCATATTCCCCGATCTCCGCCAGAGATCATATCCCTAAGCTCTGATACCAAATGTAACGACCCCAAAATAGGTCCATTCCATCCAACCTATTCTGAGTCGCCAAATATATGGTACAGAAAACAACTGTAACTTTATTACAATAATTGTCGTGCAAAATACAACAACACATATGCTGTGAGTTTGGATACAAATATATACCAAATGTGACTTATGTTCCAACCGTGGACATCACCTCACAATGACACCTTACATAAAGGTATAGTCAAAAACTGTTTTAGAAATTAGAATCTTTGGGAAGTGCTCAAGGAAACCTTCGTACATGGGAGGCCATGCGTCTAGGTTATGATAGATATCATATTGCCACAGAATTATTCTTGGTTGACCCAATAGACCCCAAAGAAAAACGAGAAGATTACTATCATATTCTTCCCAATGGTGAGTCTTCTCTTGACATATCATTATCTCTACTGTCTCTAATTGAGAATTATTCTTCAAACAAACACCAAGATTATATAGGTAGTGCTCGTATATATACTCAGCAAGTGGATGAGCACATCCCTGTCTTATGATGACACGAGGTTGTATGTCGTTAGACATCTTGTATGATAGTGGCAAACCACCCTTCCAACGTTGGGTACACCTTACCCTATTGGATTCACCAAATAAAACTACTAAATGAAATTTTCTATACTGCTTCGGGAGAACATCCACAGCTAGAGACCACCGTTCTATTTCTCCGTTACCCTCGCTCGACCCAGCTACACTCTTATTACCTGAAAGGAATTGTGAAGCAAAAGGGTGAGCACAACTAGCTCAGTAAAGAATAGCATGACTACAGATAATTAAATTATCAATAGCCTTCATCAATAATAAATCAGAGATTTAGAACATATGGTAAATGATAAAAATTTCAACCATAGTTGCAGCGGAACGAGCAATCCATTAGAAGAGTCAAATATACTATAAAGTCTATTATCTTCACCATGTTAAAAATCCATCAACAATGTTTTATCCTGTAATATCAATCAACAATTCTGGTCCACCATCATATGAATAACTCATAATCATAACTGTAGTTCTAAATTCCTCTTCTCATCCAGGACGAAGATAATTTTCATCACCTATCTTTACCTGAAACATCAAAGATCATGGTTACACCAAATCACATTTCCTGTTCATAATCATATTAGTAACTTCATCTTTTCACTACGGTCAAAGATATTCATTTGTATCACCAGTTAGTCATGTTTATCTCAACATCTGTTCATCTTTGCACTACTGGCCAAAGATATTCAACAACATGTCATCTTTGCACTACGGGCCAAAGATATTCATCAACAATTCATCTTTGCACTACAGGCCAAAGATATTCATCAATATTTCATCTTTGCACTACAGGCCAAAGATATTAATATCTCAAAGAAATATATAATCATTTCAGAAATAAACAATAATTATAACCATGTTGATCAATTCACCTTTGCACGTAAGCTAAAGATATTCACTTATAAATTCAATGGTCATGATCATACCAATCAACGATTCAACTTTGCACTACTGGCCAAAGATAACCCATAGTCATGATCATACCAAAAATCTACCCATCTTTACACTCAAGTCAAAGAGAAATATCATCATTAGGGTTATAAAAATGTTATATATAATAATAAAAATAATATGATCAACATATAGATTTAATCTCAAGAGTAATATTCATAACTCAACTATAATTTGGTCAGAAAAAGAAACCAATTTTATCATGAATAGTAACTCGTGAATAGTAACTCATGAATAGTAACTCGTGAATAGTAACTTGTGAATAGTAATCCCGACTCAAAAAGGTAGAAATTCCACAATAAAATCTATACCAATATTTCGGTATAATGATATTGAAAGAATAACATTTCTTAAATTTATAAATAATTTATTTTAATTGTTTATACTTACTAAAATAATGCATTTAATCATTCTAAAATGCCAAACTCATAAGATTTCATCACCAATAACCAAAACCCTCATCAAAAATCTGCATATACCTCATATATGATTCTCAAGTCATAAAATCCCATTTTCCAATTTTCTTACTTCACAAAACATATTTAATTCATTTACTCGTAACTAGACTATTTTCATGAAAAATACCAAATCAGTTCCAAAAATATTTCTTTTCTGGGATTTAGTATAATATAGTCCCATAGTGAACATATATTTTTCTCAGAATTTTTAAAAGTCATTTACTATTTTTCATATGGCCAAAACAGCCGAATATTTAGACATTTATCAAAAATTGTACTTTTGTCCAAAAATTCTGAAATTTACAGAGTATACTTCTATCATATACATGTACTCCCAATAAAAATTTCATCAATTTTGGAGTTAACCACAAGGAATTATAAGCGATTACTTTTAAAATAGTCTTTTCCCGTAAAATTCATAACTCTTAATCTATACATCCAAAAATCACCATTTTTGGACACAATCAATAAAACTCATCAAAATATTATTTCAAATTTTTCCAGAATTTTTGAATTTCAGAAAAATTACGAAACTGAAAAACATAACAACCCTTAAAATCCCTTACTATCCCTTACAATCCCTTACCTCAAAAGAGCAGTACTTCTGATCGGTATGCAAAGCCGAAGGAAACTTGCACTGAATAGCAACTCTCAAAGTATCTAAATACTCACAAAATATGCTTCATAATATAGAGAGAGAAAGAGAGAAAACTTGTTTCTGGTGTGATTTTCAATTCTAACTTAGCCCTCTATTTATAGGAAAATTTTAGTAGGCTTGACCTGCAACCTGATGGCTTTACCTGCTACTATTCCCACCCACCACATTTGAAATATAATTCAGCACATTTCTTCACCAACCACAAGTGGGGCCCACCAATTCTAGAATTTTCCACCAAAATGATTAACTCCGAAAATTCAACAATTTCTGAACCAGTCATCTCGTAAAATTCATAACAAATCATACGTTCATTTTTAACGGTTCAAAATTTGTGGACATATACTCAACTTTTATATGTATAACATATCCAAAAATTACCACGATCCAACGGTCGGATTAAAAATTATAACCCCCGCAAAATATCTTAGAAACCCTAATTTTTAATACCTCAATTTCGACAAAAATAATGATAAAAACCTCAACATTAACTTCTTCATTTTTAACCACAAAAATATATCCCTCATTTATATCCACATAAAATAAATATTTCCTTATCATATGAATCAATAATTAATTATTCACAAATAATATTACAGAGTCACAATTATGACAACCAGGCCGTTCTCAGGAAAGAGGGGGCTTTTCAATAAGAATTTCTCCTTACTGGCGCGCAATTAGATGACCAAACCTCTCCTTAGACAGAACTTTCTAGACATTGCCAATAATGCTATCTAATAATATTATTCAAATAATATGAATTATTGATCTAATAATAGAAAATACTGTGCAGCAACAATTATTGAAACAACAATAATATAAAATATCAACGCAGCAATTATTGAATCAATAAATAAAATATTGAACAGTAATTACTGTAACAATTATTGAGTAGTGCTTTCTTACGTAAGAATCAATAATTTCAAAAATACTATGCAATACCGTGTGCTACTGTGCAATAACGCGTATTACTGTATTTTAACCACCTGGTATTCCAACAGTGTTAACGGTAACAACTACGGCGTTATTTGTAAAAACTCAAATTTGTCATTTTCTTCACCCGACAGTTATTCATTATGGGGCCCACAAATAGCTGCGCCGTCGTACGAATATTCCCCGACAGAAAGAATATTCCACGACCAAACGAATATTCCCCAACAACAATGATTATTTTATAACCACTTGCTTATTTTGAAAAAAATTCATATTTCACCCATAACTTTAAACTTTTATCAATTTAACCATTTACTGAATAGTAATTATAAGAAAAATTGAATACTTTTATTTCATAAAATTCGGGGTCTTACAAATGCACTAAGGGTCAATGAGGACTTTACCACATCATTTATAACATTACGGTCATGATTATACCGAATAATCCCTGGTCATAATCATACAAAGTCCATCTATGCACTACAGGCCACAAATGACTTTCAACATATTATAAACACGAGGATGATGACAATGATATAAAAATTCAAAAAACAAGTTCAAGGATAAATTTTTAAAGATTTATAATTTAATTTATCCAGAAATCAATACGTCCAAATTGTCAACATGATACTGCTTTGTGGAGTAAAATTCAAGAATAATGTTGTATCAAAAATGATTTGGACCGAAAAGTAATCAAATTTTGTCATGAATACTAACTGGGTGAATAGTAACTTCAGGAATAGTAACCCCGTGAATAGTACCCCGGTATAAAAAAGTTAAAACTTATCAAGAATGCTCAAAATAATATTTTCATGAAAAGATACTGGATAAAGCGCAAATATCAAGGATATTCTACTAATTTCATGGAGTATAGAAGCCAAAATTTTAATAAAACGAGTATAGAATGAGGATCAAAACATGGTTACAATCATTGATAGTAACCATAATAGACATGTGGGACGAAAAAGAGAAAATTTCATTATTCGGTGAATAGTGTCGTATTTATGAATAGTGACGTATACGTGAATAATGTCGTATACGTGAATAGTAATCCCAACACAAAAAGGTAGAAATTCCACAATAAAATTCACATCAATATTTCGGCATAATGATATTGAAGAAAATAATATCATTTATGAAGAAAATAATATCTCTTACTATCCCTTACCTCAAAAGAGTAGTACTTCTGACCAGAATATCGGATATAACGCTGAACGAACTTGCGCCGTATAGCAACACTCAAGATATCTAAATACTTACAAAAATAAGCTCGATAATATAGAGAGAGAAAACTTCAGTTTCTGCTGTAATTTTCAATTCTAACCTAAACATTCTATTTATAGGAAAATGCTTAGAACACCAAAGTAGAAATTAAATAAAATAATAATATTTATAAAAAAAAATTTTACGCCCACCTTACCATCTGAATTCAGCAATTTACACATGTAAGTGGGACCCACCAAAATGAAAAACATGTTTTTGTCATTTAATGCAACAAAATCAATTTAGACCCAATAATTCGGAACATAAATAATTCATAATAAATAGCCATTTTATCAGAAAAATTTAAATCTTATGTCCATTCTATAGGAAATTCAATTCTATACAACTTTATAGTTTTAAGTTTTTCCAAATTCCAAGCAGAAATTGACCGAAATCTACATACGGACGATTTTACAAGTTATAATCAAATTTTAGTCAAAAATAGGGTCCACCAACACAAAAACATGTTTTAAATATTTATTGTAATAAAAATACACCTCCTCCTCATTTATTTATATGTCACACATTCATTGTAAAAATATCACCATTATTATATTATTAAAATATAATAATATATTTAAATGAATTATTTTATCAGAAAAGATAAAATATCAATTTTCAACAATTGTCACTTTTCTAAAAATTCCTTCATTTATATCCACATAAAATAAATATTTTTCTTATCATATAAATCATTAATTAATTATTTACAAATAATATTACAGAATCACAATACTGACAACCAGGCTGTTCTTAGAAAAGATGGGCTTTCCAATAAGAATTTTTTCTTACTCACGCGCAATTAGGTGACCAAACCTCTCTTTAGACAGAATTTTTTAGACATTGTCAATAATGCTATCTAATAATATTATTAAAATAATATGAATCATTAATCTGATAATGAGAAATATTGTGCAATGACAATTATTGAAACAACTAATATAGAATATAAGCGCAGTAATTATTAAACCAACAAAATAAAATATTGAACAGTAATTACTGTAACAATTATTGAGTAGTGCCTTCTTACGTAAGAATTAATAATTGGTGCAATACTGTATGCTACTGTGCAACACCGCGTATTACTGTATTTTAACCACCGAATATTTCAACAGTGTTAACGGTAACAACTACGCTATTATTTATAAAAACTGATACTTGTCGTTTTCTTTATCCAATCGCTTTCCGTTATATGACTCACACAAGGCTGCGCCGTCGTACGAATATTCCCCGATAACAAGAATATTTCACGACCAAACGAATATTCTCCGACAACAATAAGTATTTTATAGCCACTTGTTTATTTTGAAAAATTTTATATATCACCCTTAACTGTAATTTTTTATCAATTTAACCATTTACTGAATAATAATTATAATAAAAATTGAATACTTTTATTTCATAAAATTCGGGGTCTTACATGGATGACCCGAACCATATTATTAAATTAGAATTAGACGAGATAACAAAAGATTTAACATATGAGGAGATACGTGTTAAAATCTTGGATAATAAGGATCATATTCGACGCTCAAAGGTTATCCTCAAAAGTTAGAATCTGAAATGAAGTCAAGGTATCCTCACCTCTTCGGCATACCAGGTTCGTACGTAAATTTTGAGGGCAAAATTTCATAAGGATGAGAGATTGTATGACCCCAAATTTTATGAAATGAAAGTATTCAATTTTCTTATAATTATTATTTTATTTCTTAAATGGTTAAATTGATAAAAGGTTAAAGTTAAGGGTGATATGTGAAAATTTTTGCAAAGTAAGCAAGTTGTTATAAAATATTCGTTTTGTCGGAGAATATCCATACGACGGCACAACCATTGGTGGACCCCACAACAGAAGTATTGTCGTAGTAAGAAAACGACAGAATTATCTTTTTATAAAAATAACGGCGAAAGTATAACCGTTAAAACTGTTGAACTACCCGGTAGTAAAAGTACAGTAATATGCGTGGTTGCATAGTAGCACACGGTATTTATTATTGATGCTTACGCAAGAAGTCACTCAGTTATACTGTCTGTGCAGTCTATGCGTGGTTGCGAAATGCACTGAAGCCAGACTCTCCGTAGGGGATGCCATATTCGTATGGTAGTAAACTGATAGGTGCCATTGTGACGTGTTATCCAAGATTGGGATATGAGTCACAGTTGAGAGCAATCTAAGTTAGTAATCGAAATACCTAGCTTTCTGGGCTTAACTGGTTACTATCGGAGATTCGTGAAAGGATTTTCTCGAATTGCTACTCCGTTAACATAGCTGACTCGGAAGGATATCAAATTCGTATGGAGCGAAGAATGTGAGAAGAGTTTCCAAGAACTCAAGAGGAGACTCATTTCGGCACCTGTTCTGACAATATCTGTGACGAACGAGAATTTTGTAAATTATTTTAAATATTTATTGAAGTAAATAAATATTTTTCGACGATTTAATTATTAGATTAAATAATCAATTGATGCAATTGTGGTAGAATAATTTAATTATATGTGTTGCATTTATTAAATTAATGTAGAGAATTTTATTATCAATGTACGTGAGCTTATTGAATTAAACGAAATATTTAATTAAGCATTATGTTATTAAATTAATGTAATTATTAATTAGAGATTTAATAAATTGACATTATTTATTAATGAGTAAATTAAAAATATGACTATGTGAATTTATGAGAAATTATTATATTTTATTTATATTAAATTAAATAAGATATTTGATTTATTGTGCAAGTGGGTGTGACATAAATTAAACTATATGATAAAGTTTTATTAAATTAAATGATTTTAAAACCTTTTCCTAACTAACCAAACAGGGCCTTAAGGGGAGTTGGTGCAGTTAACCCATGATTGGGCCAACTGACCACTCTGCGCTCAGTTCCTTTATTATATTACGACGTCTTCTCTTTTTCTTTCCTCATTTTACCTAAGTCTAGAAAGCTATCAGAGAGAGTTTAGAGAAAATTGTCAGAGATATTTAGAATTATGAGTGGGTGAAGGAGATTTTGAGTGAGGAATTCTAATCCTACTAATTATATTCTATAGGATAATCTTCTCCTTCCCAAATTCTAAATTACGTATTTTAGTTTTCATAAAATGGCTTTCAAAACTTCTGTTAATCTCTGTGAATTGAGAATTGGTGTTGTGATAAAGACATGTGTAGTAATTCGAGAAGTATAGCATGTTTTACATATATATTGCATGATTCCATATCATTAGTTTCATAATATTACGTAATATATATGTTTTACAAAATTACAGAGTTTGGGTTTGGCCTTAAGGCCTTATACGTGAAAATTTATGTATTGATCATATATTATCCCTAAATTTTAGACTTGTATGTTGTTATGCATGTTAATACGAAGAGTTTAAGCCTTAAACGAACGAATTCGGTGTTATAACGAATTCGTAGGGAGAATTTTCACATATAGTTTTCTAAAACTTCATGAACATCAAAGTCAGTGAATTGTTAGGCTTTAAATCTGTTATTAAGTGTTTAAAATTAGTTTTGTCAGTATATAAATGTTGGGTATTAATTATATATGAATTCCAACATGTGGGTATGTTTAATTTGGAGAATTAATGATTTTATAGTAATTATTTTCGCTGAATTCTGTGTTCTTCGCGAACTGGAAAAAAAAAAATGAGCTTTTAAATTTTCTAAGTCTAACAATGGGTTAGTGTATTAAAATAATGAACATGTAAATATGTTAGAAATATTATATGATGATAAAATATTTGTTTAGCATGTAAATAACATAATTACATGTGAGTTGTATTATTAAATACATAATTAGTTATTTATTCATGAAGAACAAATTAGGTGTCAACGTGATGATTTGACTAAGTTAGTCAATTATTAAAGTATACAACGAGAATAAGTTATGATGATTAGTTAATAATTAACTGGTATTGAATGTGAATGGTATGTAGGATTTATTTCAAAGAACGTGATTAGTTAAAGTGTAATCTACACGCGAGGCAAGTTTCCTAAACTTAAACTCTTAAATTGAGCAAGTTTCTTAACTCTACTTTTACAGTGAGCAATTTACTTAAACTTAAATTATTATTCAAGTTCAAGTATTATACTAAAGATTGATTATCTTTCAAAGCATGATTCAATTATACAATAATTGTTCTATTGTATACATTTGAGATTATTATTCAAATCGAATATCATTATTGTTGAACCTTTTTAGACTAGTGAATCTTAATGATTCAGCTAGTCCTTAGTTGATGAACGTTCTAAATTTCAGAACCCTTATTGAATTATCCAAACCAAACTTCCTTTGGTGCGGACTCGAATGTCAAACTGAGATGAACAACCCTGAAAAGGGATTCACTTATGCGTTAGCGTTAAGATATTGTGCACAGTATGGTACTAAGGGCTGATCCCCCTAAGTACGAGAAGAAGGTCCATAGTCTTATGACTGTTAAAGGTTTCAAGTATAACCCTTGTTAACCTAGGACATAGTTCAAGGTCTTATGACCCTCAGTATTCTTTTGATTCATGTTATTTATTCTTGATTCAAAAGTTGAGCTTTATTCAGATGTCGTTGATTATTCGCATGTTATTTTACTGTTTTTTCATTTTTTTATACTTGTGGGCATTTGTGCTCACTCTTGCTTAATAATAACATTGCAGTTAAGAATGAAAGAAGTGATGAACCCTCCACTAGTAAGGGCAAGGGCAAAGTTAGCAAATGATGAAGACCTGTTATTTATTAACTGATGTATTTGTTTAAGACTTGAGTTATGTTGATGTTAAGACTTATTTGTTTAGAATTTCGCACAGATGTTTTAAGGTTAGAGTAACCTGGGATTTATTTATGATTCAGTTGATGTAATCCTTAAGGAAATAGATTTTATTATGATTTCTATCTATTGTATGGTTTGATATTATTTATGGGTAAATAGATAGATGATGTTTGTACAGTGAACACCAAATCCCGTGGAATCGAAGTACCCGAATTTGGGGGTGTCACAATACCATCTGGTTCGGATGGATTTGTTATCTACAGCGATGCTTCAGGCAAAGGGTTAGGATGTGTTCTCATACAACATGGGAAAGTCATAGCCTATGCCTCACGACAACTCAAAGAATATGAGAGGAATTATCCTACTCATGATTTGGAGTTAGCAGCAGTCGTTTTTGCGTTGAAGATCTAGAGACACTACCTGTATGGGGAGAAAGTGGAGATCTATACAGATCATAAAAGCCTCAAATATTTCTTCACCCAAAAAGAACTCAACATGCGGCAGTGACGTTGGCTCGAGCTGTTGAAAGATTACGATCATACCATCCAATATCATCCTGGAAAAGCAAACGTAGTAGTTGACGCATTGAGTAGAAGATCATATGCGGGTACGAGTGCAATATTGTTAATACAAAGGTCCGTTTTGTATGACTTGCAAAGGATGGAGATAGAGATGAAGGCTCCAAGTACCCACATGATGATATCAAATATACGAGTAGAACCGACTTTAATCGATAAAGTTAAAGCTGCTCAAGCTACGGACATAGAGCTGATGCGTATGAAGAAGAAAGTGCAAGAAGGTGCTATTCCAGAAGCAAGAATCGATGAAGAAGGAATACTTTGAGTCACCTTCAGACTTTGTGTTCCTAACGATTTTGACTTGAAGCATAGAATAATGATGGAGGCACACAACACACCGTTTGCAATCCATCCTGGGAGTACCAAAATGTATCACGATCTTCGACACAATTTTTGGTGGAGCAATATGAAAATAGAGATCGCGGAGTTTATCTCGAGATGTTTAACTTGTCAACGTGTAAAAACGGAGCATCAAGTACCAAAGGGTCCATTGCAACCACTTGAGATTCCGAAATGGAAGTGGGAACACATTACTATGGATTTTGTTACGGGTCTTCCCAAGGTTTCTCAAGGCATAGATGCGATTTGGGTTATTGTTGATAGATTAACCAAGTCCGCTCATTTCTTGCCGATACGTGAGACTTATTCCCTTGAACGTCTTGCTAGTATGTACGTGAACGAGATTGTGAGATTGCATGGCATGCCAGTATCCATAGTTTCGGATCGTGACCCAAGATTCACTTCACGATTTTGGGTTAGCTTGCAGAAAGCTATGGGCACGGATTTACGATTCAGTTCAGCGTACCATCCTCAAACGGACGGACAATCAGAGAGGACTATTCAAACTCTTGAAGATCTATTAAGACTTTGTGTCCTAGATCTCAAAGGGAGTTGGGATAAGTACTTACCATTGGTGGAATTCTCCTACAACAACAGTTATCAGGCGAGCATATGTGTGGCTCCATTCGAGGCGTTGTATGGAAGAAAATGTCGTTCTCCAGTATGCTGGGACGAGGTGGGTGAAGCAACATTGTTGGGACCAGAGTTGGTACGCATTACTACAGAGAAGATCTAAACGATTTGACAACGTATACAAATGGCACAGGGTCGACAAAAGAGTTATGCGGATCTTCATCGGAAGGACGTGGAATTTAATATTGGGGATCATGTATTGTTACGTGTTGCACCATGGAAGGGAGTTACAAGATTTGGGAAGAGAGGAAAGCTCAATCCAAGATTTGTTGGTCCATTTGAGATTCTTGAGCGAATAGGAAATGTGGCATATAGACTCGCATTACCTCCAAGCATGTCTCGTGTTCATAATGTTTTTCACATATCTATGCTTCGTAAATATGTTAAAGACCCGAACCACATTATTGAGTTAGAACCAGACGAGATAGCTGAAGATTTAACGTACGAGGAGGTACCTGTTAAGATCTTTGATAGGAAAGAGCATGTCCTACGCACGAAGTGTAAGACCCCAAATTTTATGAAATAAAAGTATTCAATTTTTCTTATAATTACAATTCAGTAAATGGTTAAATTGATAAAAAGTTAAATTTATGGGTGAGATGTGAATTTTTTTTCAAAATAAACAAGTGGTTATAAAATAATCATTGTTGTCGGGGAATATTCGTTGGTCGTGGAATATTCTTTCTGTCGGGGAATATTCGTACGACGGCGCAGCAATTTGTGGGCCCCATAACGGAAAATGATCGGATGAAGATAACGACAAAAATTAAGTTTTTATAATTAACGGCGTAGTTGTTACCGTTAACACTGTTGAAATACCCGGTGGTTAAAATACAGTAATACGCGTTATTGCACAGTAGCACACGGTATTGCACCAATTATTGATTCTTACGTAAGAAGACACTACTCAATAATTGTTACAGTAGTTATTGTTCAATATTTTATTTTATTGATTCAATAATTGCTGCGTTGATATTTTATATTATTGTTGTTTCAATAATTGTTGCTGCACAGTATTTTCCTTTATCAGATCAATAATTCATATTATTTGAATAATATTATTAGATAACATTATTGGCAATGTCTAGAAAGTTCTGTCTAAGGAGAGGTTTGGTCATCTAATTGCGCGCCAGTAAGGAGAAATCCTTATTGGAAAGCCCTCTCTTTCCTGGGAACGACCTAGTTGTCATAAATGTGATTCTGTAATATTATCTGTGAATAATTAATTATTGATTCATATGATAAGGAAATATTTATTTTATGTGAATATAAATGAGGGATATATTTTTGTGGTCAAAAATGAAGGAGTTAATGTTGAGGTTTTTTATCAGTATTTTTGTCGGAATGGAGGTATTGAAAACCAAATTAGGGTTTTTGAGATATTTTACGGGGGTTATAATTTTTAATCCGACCGTTGGATCGTGGTAATATTTGGATATGTTATACATATATAAGTTGAGTATATGTCCACAAATTTTGAACCGTTAAAAATTAACGTATGATTTATTATGAATTTTACGAGATGACTGGTTCAGAAATTATTGAATTTTCGGAGTTAATCATTTTGGTAGAAAATTCTAAAATTGGTGGGCCCCACTTGTGGTTGGTGAAGAAATGTGCTGAATTATATTTCAAATGTGGTGGGTGGGAATAGTAGCAGGTAAAGCCATCAGGTTGCAGGTCAAGCCTACTAAAATTTTCCTATATATAGAGGGCTAAGTTAGAATTGAAAATCACACCAGAATTCATAAGTTTTCTCTCTTCCTCTCTCTAGATTATTGAGTGTATTTTGTGAGTATTTAGATACTTTGTGAGTTTCTATTCATCAGTGCACGTTTTCTTCAGCCTTATACCGATCAGAAGTACTGCTCTTTTGAGGTAAGGGATAGTAAGGAATTTTAATGGTTGTTATGTTTTTCAGTTTCGTAATTTTTCTGACCTTCAAAAATTCTGGAAAAATTTGAAATGATATTTTGATAAGTTTTCTTTATTGTGTCCAAAAATGGT
Source organism: Panax notoginseng (assembly GCA_016801055.1). Taxonomy (NCBI): domain Eukaryota; kingdom Viridiplantae; phylum Streptophyta; class Magnoliopsida; order Apiales; family Araliaceae; genus Panax; species Panax notoginseng. The sequence goes on from CM029022.1 coordinate 22,903,641, forward strand.
GATTTTTGGATTTATAGATTGAGAGTTATGAATTTTATGAGAAAAGACTATTTTAAAAATAACCGCTTATAATTCCTTGTGGTTAACTCCAAAATTGATGAAATTTTTATTGGGAGTACATGTATATGATAGAAGTATACTCTGTAAATTTCAGAATTTTTGGACAAAAGTATAATTTTTGATAAATGTCTAAATATTCGGCTATTTTGGCCATATGAAAAATAGTAAATGACTTTTAAAAATTTTGAGAAAAATATATGTTCACTATGGGACTATATTATGCTAAATCTCAGAAAAAGAATATTTTTGGAACTGATTTGGTATTTTTCATGAAAATGGTCTAGTTATGAGTAAATGAATTAAATATGTTTTGTGAAGTAAGAAAATTGGAAAATAGGATTTTATGACTTGAGAATCCTATATGAGGTATATGCAGATTTTTGATGAGGGTTTTGGTTATTGGTGATGAAATCTTATGAGTTTGGCATTTTAGAATGATTAAATGCATTATTTAGTAAAGTGTAAACAATTAAAATAAATTGTTTATAAGCTTAAGAAATATTATTCTTTCAATATTATTATACCGAAATACTGGTATGGATTTTATTATGGAATTTCTACCTTTTTGTGTCGGGTTTACTATTTATGAGTTACTATTCACGAGTTACTATTCACGATAAAAATTAATTTCTTTTTCTAACCAAATTATAGTTGATTTACGAATATTACTCTTGAGATTAAAACTAGATGTTGATCATTTATTTTTATTATTATATATAACATTTTTATAACCCTAATGATGATATTTCTCTTTGACTTGAGTGTAAAGATGGGTAGATTTTTGGTATGATCATGACTATGGGTTATCTTTGGCCAGTAGTGCAAAGTTGAATCGTTGATTGGTATAATCATGACCATTGAATTTATAAGTGAATATCTTTAGCTTAAGTGCAAAGGTGAATTGATCAACATGGTTATAATTATTGTTTATTTCTGAAATGATTATATATTTCTTTGAGATATTAATATCTTTGGCCTGTAGTGCAAAGATGAAATATTGATGAATATCTTTGGCCTGTAGTGCAAAGATGAATTGTTGATGAATATCTTTGGCCCGTAGTGCAAAGATGACATGTTGTTGAATATCTTTGGCCAGTAGTGCAAAGATGAACAGATGTTGAGATAAACATGACCAACTGGTGATACAAATGAATATCTTTGGCCGTAGTGCAAAGATGAAGTTATTAGTATGATTATGAACAGGAAATGTGATTTGGTGTAACCATGATCTTTGATGTTTCAGGTAAAGATAGGTGATGAAAATTATCTTCGTCCTGGATGAGAAGAGGAATTTAGAACTACAATTATGATTATGAGTTATTCATATGATTGTGGACCAGAATTGTTGATTGATGTTACAGGGATAAAACATTGTTGATGGATTTTTAACATGGAGAAGATAATAGACTTTATAGTCTATTTGACTCTTCTAATGGATTGCTCGTTCTGCTGCAACTATGGTTGAAATTTTTATCATTTACCATATGTTCTAAATCTCTGATTTATTATTGATGAAGGCTATTGATAATTTAATTATCTTTAGTCATGATATTCTTTACTGAGCTAGTTGTGCTCACCCTTTTGCTTCACAATTCCTTTCAGGTAATAAGAGTGTAGCTGGGTCGAGCGTGGGTAACGGAGAAATAGAACGGTGGTCTCTAGCTGTGGATGTTCTCCCGAAGCAATATAGAAAAGTTCATTTAGTAGTTCTATTTGGTGAATCCAATAGGGTAAGGTGTACCCAACGTTGGAAGGGTGTTTTGCCACTATCATACAAGATGTCTAACGACATACAACCTCGTGTCATCATAAGACATGGTTGTGCACATCCACTTGCCGAGTATATCTATGAGCACTATCTATATAATCTTGGTGTTTGTTTGAAGTATAATTCTCAATTAGAGACAGTGGAGATAATGATAAGTCAAGAGAAGACTCACCATTGGGAAGAATATGATAGTAATCTTCTCGTTTTTCTTTGGGGTCTATTGGGTCAACCAAGGATAATTCTGTGGCCATATGATATCTATCATAACCTAGAAGCATGTCCTCCCATGTACAAAGGTTTCCTTGAGCACTTTTCAAAGATTCAAATTTCTAAAACAGTTTTTGACTATACCTTTATGTAAGGTGTCATTGTGAGGTGTTGTCCACGGTTGGGATATGAGTCACATTTGGTATATATTTGTATCCAAACTCACAGCATATGTGTTGTTGTATTTTACACGAGAATTGTTGTAATAAAGTTGTAGTTATTTTCTGTACCATGTATTTGGCGACTCAGAATAGGTTGGATGGAATGGACCTATTTTGGGGTTGTCACAGTTGGTATCAGAGCTTAGGGATATGATCTCTGGCGGAGATCGGGGAATAGAACTAGGAGGGGAGAGATGAGTAAATCCTTCGCTAGTGTGTCCTACCTAAGCTTATTTGTTGGTCAGTCATAATATCAGGATATTATGTGATATGTTAATTTGTTAAATTAACCCTTGTTTTGAAGCTGTATTCTAGAATGATATTTGAAATACAGGAGATGAGCAATGGATAAATTATGATGACAGGAAAGATAGAATCTGAAATGAAAGGAAGGTATTCTCAACTCTTTGAAATATCAGGTACGTAAATTTCGAGGACGAAATTTCATAAGGAGGGGAGATTGTAAGACCCCGAATTTTATGAAATAAAAGTATTCAATTTTTCTTATAATTACAATTCAGTAAATGGTTAAATTGATAAAAAGTTAAAGTTATGGGTGAGATGTGAATTTTTTTTCAAAATAAACAAGTGGTTATAAAATAATCATTGTTGTCGGGGAATATTCGTTGGTCGTGGAATATTCGTTCTGTCGGGGAATATTCGTACGACGGCGCAGCAATTTGTGGGCCCCATAACGGAAAATGATCGGATGAAGATAACGACAAAAATTGAGTTTTTATAATTAACGGCGTAGTTGTTACCGTTAACACTGTTGAAATACCCGGTGGTTAAAATACAGTAATACGCGTTATTGCACAGTAGCACACGGTATTGCACCAATTATTGATTCTTACGTAAGAAGACACTACTCAATAATTGTTACAGTAGTTATTGTTCAATATTTTATTTTATTGATTCAATAATTGCTGCGTTGATATTTTATATTATTGTTGTTTCAATAATTGTTGCTGCACAGTATTTTCCTTTATCAGATCAATAATTCATATTATTTGAATAATATTATTAGATAACATTATTGGCAATGTCTAGAAAGTTCTGTCTAAGGAGAGGTTTGGTCATCTAATTGCGCGCCAGTAAGGAGAAATCCTTATTGGAAAGCCCCCTCTTTCCTGGGAACGACCTAGTTGTCATAAATGTGATTCTGTAATATTATCTGTGAATAATTAATTATTAATTCATATGATAAGGAAATATTTATTTTATGTGAATATAAATGAGGGATATATTTTTGTGATCAAAAATGAAGGAGTTAATGTTGAGGTGTTTTATCAGTATTTTTGTCGGAATGGAGGTATTGAAAATCAAATTAGGGTTTTTGAGATATTTTGCGGGGGTTATAATTTTTAATCCGACCGTTGGATCGTGGTAATATTTGGATATGTTATACATATATAAGTTGAGTATATGTCCACAAATTTTGAACCGTTAAAAATTAACGTATGATTTATTATGAATTTTACGAGATGACTGGTTCAGAAATTATTGAATTTTCGGAGTTAATCATTTTGGTAGAAAATTCTAGAATTGGTGGGCCCCACTTATGGTTGGTGAAGAAATGTGCTGAATTATATTTCAAATGTGGTGGGTGGGAATAGTAGCAGGTAAAGCCATCAGGTTGCAGGTCAAGCCTACTAAAATTTTCCTATATATAGAGGGCTAAGTTAGAATTGAAAATCACACCAGAATTCATAAGTTTTCTCTCTTCCTCTCTCTAGATTATTGAGTGTATTTTGTGAGTATTTAGATACTTTGTGAGTTTCTATTCATCAGTGCACGTTTTCTTCAGCCTTATACCGATCAGAAGTACTGCTCTTTTGAGGTAAGTGATAGTAAGGAATTTTAATGGTTGTTATGTTTTTCAGTTTCGTAATTTTTCAGACCTTCAAAAATTCTGGAAAAATTTGAAATGATATTTTGATAAGTTTTCTTTATTGTGTCCAAAAATGGTGATTTTTGGATTTATAGATTGAGAGTTATGAATTTTATGAGAAAAGAATATTTTAAAAGTAACCGCTTATAATTCCTTGTGGTTAACTCCAAAATTGATGAAATTTTTATTGGGAGTACATGTATATGATAGAAGTATACTCTGTAAATTTCAGAATTTTTGGACAAAAGTATAATTTTTGATAAATGTCTAAATATTCGGCTATTTTGGCCATATGAAAAATAGTAAATGACTTTTAAAAATTTTGAGAAAAATATATGTTCACTATGAGACTATATTATGCTAAATCTCAGAAAAGGAATATTTTTGGAACTGATTTGGTATTTTTCATGAAAATAGTCTAGTTATGAGTAAATGAATTAAATATGTTTTGTGAAGTAAGAAAATTGGAAAATAGGATTTTATGACTTGAGAATCCTATATGAGGTATATGCAGATTTTTGATGAGGGTTTTGGTTATTGGTGATGAAATCTTATGAGTTTGGCATTTTAGAATGATTAAATGCATTATTTAGTAAAGTGTAAACAATTAAAATAAATTGTTTATAAGCTTAAGAAATATTATTCTTTCAATATTATTATACCGAAATACTGGTATGGATTTTATTATGGAATTTCTACCTTTTTGTGTCGGGTTTACTATTTATGAGTTACTATTCACGAGTTACTATTCATGAGTTACTATTCACGAGTTACTATTCACGATAAAAATTAGTTTCTTTTTCTAACCAAATTATAGTTGATTTACGAATATTACTCTTGAGATTAAAACTAGATGTTGATCATATTATTTTTATTATTATATATAACATTTTTATAACCCTAATGATGATATTTCTCTTTGACTTGAGTGTAAAGATGGGTAGATTTTTGGTATGATCATGACTATGGGTTATCTTTGGCCAGTAGTGCAAAGTTGAATCGTTGATTGGTATTGTAACGCCCCCAAAATAGGTCCATTCCATCCAACCTATTCTGAGTCGCCAAATACATGGTACAGAAAACAACTGTAACTTTATTACAACAATTGTCGTGCAAAATACAACAACACATATGCTTTGAGTTTGGATACAAATATATACCAAATGTGACTCATGTTCCAACCGTGGACATCACCTCACAATGACACCTTACATAAAGGTATAGTCAAAAACTGTTTTGGAAATTAGAATCTTTGGGAAGTGCTCAAGGAAACCTTCGTACATGGGAGGCCATGCGTCTAGGTTATGATAGATATCATATGGCCACAGAATTATCGTTGGTTTACCCAATAGACCCCAAAGAAAAACGAGAAGATTACTATCATATTCTTCCCAATGGTGAGTCTTCTCTTGACTTATCATTATCTCCACTGTCTCTAATTGAGAATTATACTTCAAACAAACACCAAGATTATATAGGTAGTGCCCATAGATATACTCAGCAAGTGGATGAGCACAACCCTGTCTTATGATGACACGAGGTTGTATGTCATTAGACATCTTGTATGATAGTGACAAAACACCCTTCCAACGTTGGGTTCGCCTCACCCTATTTTCTTCACCAAATATAACTACTAAATGATGACCACCGTTCTATTCCCTTGTTACCCCCGCTCGACCCAGCTACACTCTTATTACCTGAAAGGAATTGTGAAGCAAAAGGGTGAGCACAACTAGCTCAGTAAAGAATATCATGACTAAAGATAATTAAATTATCAATAGCCTTCATCAATAATAAATCAGAGATTTAGAACATATGGTAAATGATAAAAATTTCAACCATAGTTGCAGCGGAACGAGCAATCCATTAGAAGAGTCAAATAGACTATAAAGTCTATTATCTTCTCCATGTTAAAAATCCACCAATAATATTTTATCCATGTAACATCACTCAACAGTTCCTTTCCACAATCATATGAATAACTCATAATCATAATTGTGACTATAAATTTTTCTTCGCACCCAGGACGAAGAATATTTTCATCACCTGTCTTTACCTGAAACATCAAAGATCATGGTTATACCAAATCACAGTTCCTGTTTATAATCATACTAACAAATCCATCATTGCACTACGGGCCAAAGATATTCATCAACAAACCATCTTTGCACTACGGCCAAAGATATTCAACAACAGTTCATCTTCGCACTACATGCCAAAGATATTCATCAATAATTCATCTTTGCACTACAGGCCAAATATATTCATCAATATTTCATCTTTGCACTACAGGCCAAAGATATTAATATCTCAAAGAAATATATAATCATTTCAGAATTTATATAAACAATAATTATAACCATGTTGATCAATTCACCTTTGCACTTAAGCTTAAGATATTCAATTTTAAATTCAATGGTCATGATCATACCAGTCACAATTCAACTTTGCACTACAGGCCAAAGAGAACCCTAGTCATGATCATACCAATAATCTACCCATCTTTACACTCCAGTGAAAGAGAATTTCAACATCAGGGTTATAAAAATGTTATATATGATGATAAAAATAATATGATCAACATATAGTTTTAATCTCAAGAGTAATATTCGTAACTCATGAATAGTAACCCCGACACAAAAGATAGAAATTCTACAATAAAATTCATACCAATATTTCGGTATAATGATATTGAAAGAATAACATTACTTAAATTTATAAACAATTTATTTTAATTGTTTACACTTTACTAATTAATGCATTTAATCATCATAAAATGCCAACTCTTATAATTTCATCATCAATAACCAAAACCCTCATCAAAAATCTGCATATACCTCATATAGGATTCTCAAGCCATAAAATCCTATTTTCCAATTTTCTTTCTTAACAAAACATATTTAATTCATTTACTCATAACTAGACCATTTTCATGAAAAATACCAAATCAGTTCTAAAAATATTTCTTTTCTGGAATTTAGCATAATATAGTCCCATAGTGAACATATATTTTTCTCAGAATTTTTAAAAGTCATTTACTATTTTTCATATGGCCAAAATAGCCGAATATTTAGACATTTATCAAAAATTGTACTTTTGTCTAAAAATTCTGAAATTTACAGAGTATACTTCTATCATATACATGTACTCCCAATAAAAATTTCATCAATCTTGGAGTTAACCATAAGGAATTATAAGCGGTTACTTTTAAAATAGTCTTTTCTCATAAAATTCATAACTCTCAATCTATACATCCAAAAATCACCATTTTTGGACACAATCAAGAAAACTCATCAAAATATCATTTCAAATTTTTCCAGAATTTTTGAAGGTCAGAAAAATTACGAAATTAAAAATCATAACAACCCTTAAAATCCCTTACTGTCCCTTACTATCCCTTACTATCCCTTACTATCTCTTACCTCAAAAGTGCAGTATTTCTGACTGGAATGCAAAGCCGAAGAAAACTTGCACTGAATAGCAACTCTCAAAGTATCTAAATACTCACAAAATATGCTTCATAATATAGAGAGAGAAAGAGAGAAAGCTTATGTTTCTGGTGTGATTTTCAATTCTAACTTAGCCCTCTATTTATAGGAAAATTTTGGTAGGTTTGACCTGCAACCTGATGGCTTTACCTGCTACTATTCCCACCCACCACATTTGAAATATAATTCAGCACATTTCTTCACCAACCACAAGTGGGGCCCACCAATTCTAGAATTTTCTACCAAAATGATAAACTCCGAAAATTCAACAATTTCTGAACCAGTCATCTCGTAAAATTCATAATAAATCATACGTTCATTTTTAACGGTTCAAAATTTGTGGACATATACTCAACTTATATATGTATAACATATCCAAAAATTACCACGATCCAACGGTCGGATTAAAAATTATAACCCCCGCAATATTTCTCAAAAAAACCCTGATTTTTAATACCTCCATTCCGACAAAAATACGGATAAAAATCTCAACATTAACTCCTTCATTTTTAACCACAAAAATATATCTCTCATTTATATCCACATAAAATAAATATTTTCTTATCATATGAATCAATAATTAATTATTCACAAATAATATTACAGAATCACATTTATGACAACCAGGCCGTTCCCAGGAAAGAGGGGGCTTTCCAATAAGAATTTTTCCTTGCTGGCGCGCAATTAGATGACCAAACCTCTCCTTAGACAGAACTTTCTAGACATTGACAATAATGTTATCTAATAATATTATTCAAATAATATGAATTATTGATCTGATAAAGAAAAATACTGTGCAGCAACAATTATTGAAACAACAATAATATAAAATATCAACGCAACAATTATTGAATCAATAAAATAAAATATTGAACAGTAACTACTGTAACAATTATTGAGTAGTGCCTTCTTACGTAAGAATCAATAATTTCAAAAATACTATGCAATACCGTGTGCTACTGTGCAATAACGCGTATTACTTTATTTTAACCACCGGGTATTCCAACAGTGTTAACGGTAACAACTACGCCGTTATTTGTAAAAACTCAAATTTGTCGTTTTCCTTCACCCGACAGTTATTCGTTATGGGGCCCACAAATAGCTGCGCCGTCGTACGAATATTCTCCGACAGAAAGAATATTCCACGACCAAACGAATATTCCCCGACAACAATGATTATTTTATAACCACTTGCTTATTTTGAAAAAAAAATTCATATTTCACCCATAACTTTAAACTTTTATCAATTTAACCATTTACTGAATTGTAATTATAAGAAAAATTGAATACTTTTATTTCATAAAATTCGGGGTCTTACAGGTATGATCATGACCATTGAATTTATAAGTGAATATCTTTAGCTTAAGTGCAAAGGTGAATTGATCAACATGGTTATAATTATTGTTTATTTCTGAAATGATTATATATTTCTTTGAGATATTAATATCTTTGGCCTGTTGTGCAAAGATGAAATATTGATGAATATCTTTGGCCTGTAGTGTAAAGATGAATTGTTGATGAATATCTTTGGCCCGTAGTGCAAAGATGACATGTTGTTGAATATCTTTGGCCAGTAGTGCAAAGATGAACAGATGTTGAGATAAACATGACCAACTGGTGATATAAATGAATATCTTTGGCCGTAGTGCAAAGATGAAGTTATTAGTATGATTATGAACAGGAAATGTGATTTGGTGTAACCATGATCTTTGATGTTTCAGGTAAAGATAGGTGATGAAAATTATCTTCGTCCTGGATGAGAAGAGGAATTTAGAACTACAATTATGATTATGAGTTATTCATATGATTGTGGACCAGAATTGTTGATTGATGTTACAGGGATAAAACATTGTTGATGGATTTTTAACATGGAGAAGATAATAGACTTTATAGTCTATTTGACTCTTCTAATGGATTGCTCGTTCCGCTGCAACTATGATTGAAATTTTTATCATTTACCATATGTTCTAAATCTCTGATTTATTATTGATGAAGGCTATTGATAATTTAATTATCTTTAGTCATGATATTTTTTACTGAGCTAGTTGTGCTCACCCTTTTGCTTCACAATTCCTTTCAGGTAATAAGAGTGTAGCTGGGTCGAGAGAGGGTAACGGGGAAATAGAACGGTGGTCTCGTGTCATCATAAGACATGATTGTGCACATCCACTTGCCGAGTATATCTATGAGCACTATCTATATAATCTTGGTGTTTGTTTGAAGTATAATTCTCAATTAGAGACAGTGGAGATAATGATAAGTCAAGAGAAGACTCACCATTGGGAAGAATATGATAGTAATCTTCTCGTTTTTCTTTGGGGTCTATTGGGTCAACCAAGGATAATTCTGTGGCCATATGTTATCTATCATAACCTAGAAGCATGTCCTCCCATGTACAAAGGTTTTCTTGAGCACTTTTCAAATATTCAAATTTTTAAAACAGTTTTTGACTATACCTTTTTGTAAGGTGTCATTGTGAGGTGTTGTCCACGGTTGGGATATGAGTCACATTTGGTATATATTTGTATCCAAACTCACAGCATATGTGTTGTTGTATTTTACACGAGAATTGTTGTAATAAAGTTGTAGTTATTTTCTGTACCATGTATTTGGCGACTCAGAATAGGTTGGATGGAATGGACCTATTTTGGGGTTGTCACACGAAGGTTATACCACAAGTTAAGATTTTGTGGAGAAACCATGCTATTGAAGAAATGACCTGGGAGTTGGAATCAGAAATGAAAGCGAGGTATCCTCACCTTTTCGAAATATCAGGTACGTACGTCAATTTCGAGGACGAAATTTCATAAGGAGGGGAGGTTGTAAGACCCCAACTTATTAATGAATAAAATCAAATTTTTTCTAAATATTATTGTGAATAATAAGAGGTTAATTTGATATAATACTTTGGTTATGGGTGAAATGTGCAAATTTTACAAAATAAGCAAGTGGTTATAAAATATTCATTTTGTCGGGGAATATTCGTTTGGTCGTGGAATATTCTTGCTGTCGGGGAATATTCGTACGACGGCGCAGCCTTGTGTGGGCCTCATAACGGAAAGCGATTGGATGAAGAAAATAACAAGTATAAGTTGTTTATAAATAACGGCGTAGTTGTTACCGTTAATACTGTTGGAATACCCGGTGGTTAAATTACAGTAGCACACGGTATTGCACCAATTATTGATTCTTACGTAAGAAGGCACTACTCAATAATTGTTACAGCAGTTATTATTCAATATTTTATTTTATTGATTCAATAATTGCTGCGTTGATATTTTATATTATTGTTGTTTCAATAATTGTTGCTGCACATTATTTTCCATTATCAGATCAATAATTCATATTATTTGAATAATATTATTAGATAACATTATTGACAATGTCTAGAAAGTTCTGTCTAAGGAGAGGTTTGGTCATCTAATTGCGCGCCAGTAAGGAAAAATCCTTATTGGAAAGCCCCCTCTTTTCTGGGAACGGCCTGGTTGTCATAAATGTGATTCTGTAATATTATTTGTGAAAAATTAATTATTGATTCATATGATAAGGAAATATTTATTTTATGTGGATATAAATGAGGGATATATTTTTGTGGTTATAAATGAAGGAGTTAATGTTGAGGTATTTTATCCGTATTTTTGTCGGAATGGAGGTATTAAAAATCAAATCAGGGTTTTTGAGATATATTGCGGGGGTTATAATTTTTAATCCGACCGTTGGATCGTGGTAATTTTTGGATATGTTATACATATATAAGTTGAGTATATGTCCACAAATTTTGAACCGTTAAAAATGAACGTATGATTTATTATGAATTTTACGAGATGACTGGTTTAGAAATTGTTGAATTTTCGGAGTTTATCATTTTGATGGAAAATTCTAGAATTGGTGGGCCCCACTTGTGGTTGGTGAAGAAATGTGCTGAATTATATTTCAAATGTGGTGGGTGGGAATAGTAGCAGGTAAAGCCATCAGGTTGCAGGTCAAACCTACTAAAATTTTCCTATAAATAGAGGGCTAAGTTAGAATTAAAAATCACACCAGAAACAAGTTTTCTCTCTTTCTCTCTCTAGATTATTGAGTATATTTTGTGAGTATTTAGATACTTTGAGAGTTTCTATTCATCAGAGCAAGTTTCTTTCAGCCTTATACCGATATTCCGACCAGAAGTACTGATATCTTGAGGTAAGGGATATTATTTTCTTCTTAATGATATTATTTTCTTCAATATCATTATGCTGAAATATTGATATGAGTTTTTATCAAATTTGGAACTTTTTGTGTCGGGGTTACTATTCACGTATACGGCACTATTCACGAATACGACACTATTCACCGAAAAATAAAATTATCTCTTTTTGTCCAAGATGTCTATTATGGTTACTATCTTTGATTGTATCCATGTTTTGATCTTTATTTTTGAATTCTGCTTCACAATTGATTATTATGAAGTATTATTGATCTTGGATAAACTGTTATACGAATCCCTACTATTTATCTTTCTGTCTCACTGGATTCGTTCTCTTTAAGATATTTTTCATCTTCCTCAGTCCTAAATGGTGATATTACTGAATATTTTTGGCCTGTAGTGCAAAGATGTATGATTACTTAATGAATATCTTTGGCCTGTAGTGCAAAGATGAACAGGTGTTGAGATGAACATGACTGACAGGTGATACAAATGAATATCTTTGGCCTGTAGTGCAAAGATGAATATTTGGATAAAGATGATTATTAATTGATGTTACAGGGATAAAATATTGATGATGGACTTTTAAATCTTAGAAGATAGTAGAATTCTTTCTCTACTTGACTCTTCTAATGGTTTGCTGTTTCCGCTGCAGTTGTTGATCTAAAACTTGTTGTCGATTATATTCTATCAGATTTTTCCCTGTTGAGGACTAACGATAATTTGTTGTATATTATCTTAGTCATAATATTCTTTACTGGGCTAGTTGAGCTCACCCTTTTCTTTTTTGTTCCATTTTTCTTCTCAGGAGGTGAGAACATAGCAGGATCTAGTCGGGGTATGGAGTGATGGTTCTAGAAAGATGTTTTAGAAGTCCTCACTATTTCTGTAAAATAGTGTTTGAATAATTGTAATGAGGATTTATTTGAGTGTGGATATTGTCCAGAAGACAATATTTGTATTTAAACTCACAGTATGTGTTGTCGTATTTTGTACGACAATTGTATTATTGAAGTTGTAGTTTGCTTTCTGTACCATGTATTTGGCGACTCAGAATGGGTGTTGTGTACCTATTTTGGGGGCGTCACAAAGGTTATACCACAAGTTAAGATTTTGTGGAGAAACCATGCTATTGAAGAAATGACCTGGGAGTTGGAATCAGAAATGAAAGCGAGGTATCCTCACCTTTTCGAAATATCAGGTACGCACGTCAATTTCGAGGACGAAATTTCATAAGGAGGGGAGGTTGTAAGACCCAAACTTATTAATGAATAAAATCAAATTTTCTCTAAATATTATTGTGAATAATAAGGGGTTAATTTGATATAATACTTTGGTTATGGGTGAAATGTGCAAATTTTGTAAAATAAGCAAGTGGTTATAAAATATTTATTTTGTCGGGGAATATTCGTTTGGTCGTGGAATATTCTTGCTGTCGGGGAATATTCGTACGACGGCGCAGCCTTGTGTGGGCCCATAACGGAAAGCGATTGGATGAATAACACGACAAGTATAAGTTGTTTATAAATAACGGCGTAATTGTTACCGTTAATACTGTTGGAATACCCGGTGGTTAAATTACAGTAGCACACGGTATTGCACCAATTATTGATTCTTACGTAAGAAGGCACCCTTCAATAATTGTTACAGTAGTTATTATTCAATATTTTATTTTATTGATTTAATAATTGCTGCGTTGATATTTTATATTATTGTTGTTTCAATAATTGTTGCTGCACAGTATTTTCCATTATCAGATCAATAATTCATATTATTTGAATAATATTATTAGATAACATTATTAAAAATGTCTAGAAAGTTCTGTCTAAGGAGAGGTTTGGTCATCTAATTGCGCGCCAGTAAGGAGAAATCCTTATTGGAAAGCCCCCTCTTTTCTGGGAACGGCCTAGTTGTCATAATTGTGACTCTGTAATATTATTTGTGAATAATTAATTATTGATTCATATGATAAGGAAATATTTATTTTATGTGGATATAAATGAGGGATATATTTTTGTGGTTAAAAATGAAGGAGTTAATGTTGAGGTTTTTATCCGTATTTTTGTCGGAATGGAGGTATTAAAAATCAGGATTTTTGAGATATTTTGCGGGGGTTATAATTTTTAATCTGACCGTTGGATCGTGGTAATTTTTGGATATGTTATACATATATAAGTTGAGTATATGTCCACAAATTTTGAACCGTTAAAAATGAACGTATGATTTATTATGAATTTTACGAGATGACTGGTTCAGAAATTATTGAATTTTCGAAGTTTATTATTTTGATGGAAAATTCTAGAATTGGTGGGCCCCACTTGTGGTTGGTGAAGAAATGTGCTGAATTATATTTCAAATGTGGTGGGTGGGAATAGTAGGAGGTAAAGCCATCAGGTTGCAGGTCAAGCCTACTAAAATTTTCCTATAAATAGATGGCTAAGTTAGAATTGAAAATCACACCAGAAACAAGTTTTCTCTCTTTCTCTCTCTAGATTATTGAGTGTATTTTGTGAGTATTTAGATACTTTGAGAGTTTCTATTCATCAGAGCAAGTTTTTTTCAGCCTTATACCGGTATTCCGACCAGAAGTACTGATATCTTGAGGTAAGGGATATTATTTTCTTCTTAAATGATATTATTTTCTTCAATATCATTATGCTGAAATATTGATATGAGTTTTTATCAAATTTGGAACTTTTTGTGTTGGGGTTACTATTCACGTATACGGCACTATTCACGTATACGGTACTATTCACGAATACGACACTATTCACCGAAAAATAAAATTTTCTCTTTTTGTCCAAGATGTCTATTATGGTTACTATCTTTGATTGTATCCATGTTTTGATCTTTATTTTTGAATTCTGCTTCACAATTGATTATTATGAAGTATTATTGATCTTGGATAAACTGTTATACGAATCCCTACTATTTGTCCTTCTGTCTCACTGGATTCGTTCTCTTTAAGATATTTTTCATCATCCTCAGTCCTAAATGATGATATTACTGAATATCTTTGGCCTGTGTGCAAAGATGTATGATTACTTAATGAATATCTTTGGCCTGTAGTGCAAAGATGAACAGGTGTTGAGATGAACATGACTGACAGGTGATACAAATGAATATCTTTGGCCTGTAGTGCAAAGATGAATATTTGATTAAAGATGGTTATTGATTGTTGTTATATGGATAAAATATTGATGATGGACTTTTAAATCTTAGAAGATAGTAGAATTCTTTCTCTACTTGACTCTTCTAATGGTTTGTTGTTTCTGCTACAGTTGTTGATCTAAAACTTGTTGTCGATTATATTCTATCAGATTTTTCCTTGTTGAAGACTAACGATAATTTGTTGTATATTATCTTAGTCATAATATTCTTTACTGGGCTAGTTGAGCTCACCCTTTTCCTTTTTGTTCCATTTTTCTTCTCAGGAGGTGAGAACATGGCAGGATCTAGTCGGGGTATGGAGTGATGGTTCTAGAAAGATGTTTTAGCAGTCCTCACTATTTCTGTAAAATAGTGTTTGAATAATTGTAATGAGGATTTATTTGAGTGTGGATATTGTCCAGAAGACAATATTTGTATTTAAACTCACAGTATGTGTTGTCGTATTTTGCACGACAATTGTATTATTGAAGTTGTAGTTTGTTTTCTGTACCATGTATTTGGCGACTCAGAATGGGTGTTGTATACCTATTTTGGGGGCGACACAATTATGACCATGGATTATTCGGTATAATCATGACCGTAATATAACGAATGATGTGGTAAAAGTCCTCATTGGCCTGTAGTTCATTGATGGACAGTTGTTGGTATGATTATGACCATGGATTATTCGGTATAAACATGACCATTGAAGATTACATGAATATCCTTGGCCGTGGTTGTAAGACCCCAACTTATTAATGAATAAAATCAAATTTTTTCTAAATATTATTGTGAATATTAAGGGGTTAATTTGATATAATACTTTGGTTATGGGTGAAATATGCAATTTTTGCAAAATAAGCAAGTGGTTATAAAATATTCATTTTGTCGGGGAATATTCGTTTGGTCGTGGAATATTCTTGCAGTCGGGGAATATTCGTACGACGGCGCAGCCTTGTGTGGGCCCCATAATGGAAAGCGATTGGATGAAGAAAACGACAAGTATACGTTATTTATAAATAACGGCGTAGTTGTTATCGTTAATACTGTTGGAATACCCGGTGGTTAAAATACAGTACCACACGGTATTGCACCAATTATTGATTCTTACGTAAGAAGGCACTACTCAATAATTGTTACAGTAGTTATTGTTCAATATTTTATTTTATTGATTCAATAATTGTTGCGTTGATATTTTATATTATTATGGTTTCAATAATTGTTGCTGCATAGTATTTTCCATTATCAGATCAATAATTCATATTATTTGAATAATATTATTAGATAACATTATTGGCAATGTCTAGAAAGTCTGTCTAAGGAGAGGTTTGGTCATCTAATGCGCGCCAGTAAGGAGAAATCCTTATTGGAAAGCCCCCTCTTTCCTGGGAACGGCCTGGTTGTCATAAATGTGATTCTGTAATATTATTTGTGAATAATTAATTATTGATTCATATGATAAGGAAATATTTATTTTATGTGGATATAAATGTTGGATATATTTATTGTGGTTAAAAATGAAGGAGTTAATGTTGAAGTGTTTTATCAGTATTTTTATCGGAATGGAGGTTTTAAAAATCAAATCAGGGTTTTTGAGAAATATTGCGGGTGTTATAATTTTTAATCCGACCGTTGGATCGTGGTAATTTTTGGATATGTTATACATATATAAGTTGAGTATATGTCCACAAATTTTGAACCGTTAAAAATAAACGTATGATTTATTATGAATTTTACGAGATGACTGGTTCAGAAATTGATGAATTTTCGGAGTTTATCATTTTGATGGAAAATTCTAGAATTGGTGGGCCCCACTTGTGGTTGGTGAAGAAATGTGCTGAATTATATTTCAAATGTGGTGGGTGGGAATAGTAGCAGGTAAAGCCATCATGTGACGCCCCCAAAATTAGGTATACATCACCCATCTTGGGTCGTCAGATACATAGTACAAAATACAAATACAACTTACTAATACAACTGTCGTGTACAATACGACAAAACATAAACTGTGAGTTTGAATACAAATATTATCTTCTAGAGAGTATTCATACTCAAAAGGAGTCCTCATTACATTTATTAACACACCATTACATAGAATTATGAGGACTACTAACTAATACTATCATTCGGACCATCACTCCGTTCCCCGACTTGCCCCAGCTACGTTCTCATTTCCTGAAGAGAACAGTGAAAGAAAGGGTGAGCTCAACTAGCCCAGTAAGAAATATTATGACTAAGATAATGCAGAATAAATTATCATTAGCCTTCAACAATGTTAAACTGATAAAATATAATAGACATCAAGTTTAACTGCAGCGGAACAAGCAATCCATTAAAAGAGTCAAGTAGAAAATAAACTCTACTATCTTTTATGATTTAAAAGATTTTCAACACTGTGATCGCTGAGACTCAGCTTAATAAAATAATTCACATCATCGAATCACCCCTGCACTACGGCCAAGGATATTCGTATATTCATTAATGGTCATGATCATGCCAACAACTGTCCATCAACGCACTACGGGCCAATGAGGACTTTTACCACATCATTTGTAACATTACGGTCATGATTATACCGAATAATCCCTGGTCATAATCATACCAAGTCCATCTATGCACTACAGGCCACAGATGACTTTCAACATTTTATAAACATGAGGATGATGACAATGATATAAGAATTCAATAAAACAAGTTCAAGAATTAATTTATCCAAGAATTAACAACGTCCAAATTGTCAACATGATACTGCTTTGTGGAGTAAAATTCAAGAATACTTAGAAGAATATTTTCATGAAAAGATACTGGATGAACCGCAATTATCAAGGATATTCCACAAATTTCATGGAGTATAGAAGTCAAAACTTAACCAACTGAGTACAATAAAGAATGAAATAACAAAAGAAATCACCATGCATGCGATAGACCGCACAGACAGGTTATTCCAACAGAATAATAAATAATGGAACCAGGTCCGGCGTAAACGCACAGACAGGATATTCCGACAGAATAATAAATAATGGAACCAGGTCCGGCGTAAACGCACAGACAGGATATTCCGACAGAATAATAAATAATGGAACCAGGTCCGGTGTAAACACACAGACAGGATGTTCCAACAGAATAATAACAAGACGGAACCAGGTCCGGTGTAAAACACACAGACAGGATGTTCCAACAGAATAATAGAAGAATGTCACCAAGTATAGGGTAGACCACGTATACAGGTTATTCCAACAGAATAATAAGAAATGGAATAACAACAGTTCTCTTCATGAATAAGAAAGAATAACACCCCTTACCGTTTTAAAGAAGAGCTGAAATAAGGAAGTAGTTAAGTAGCAGAATACTCTTCTTCTCTCTCTCTCTATAGTTTCTCTCTATAGTTTCTCTCTCTAGAGTTCAGTGAATTCGTAAGAAATAATGAAGGAATGAGCTGCTATTTATAGAAAAATAGAATGCATAGTAACTAATCCATGAACGGTCCAGATTGATTACTTTAATCTGACGGTCCATATTTAAAAAAAAATCTTTTAAATAAAATATAATATATTCTATTTATAGAATAACTTTAATAAAGTATTCTGTTTTATATAAAAAGATGTTTCTGTTTTATTACGTTAATAATACGAATAAAACAAAACGTCATTATCGCTAAATAATTCATATTATTAACTGACAATAATTGAATCAAACTGAGTGACTTCTCACATAAGCATTAATAATCAATACCGTGTGCTACTATGCAACCACACGTATTACTGTACTTTTACTACCGAGTAGTTCAACAGTAACAATGGTAAAACTTCCGCCGTTATTTTTAATAAAATATTTTTGTCGTTTTCTCAATCCGACAATAATTCGTTGTGGGGTCCACCAATGATTGTGTCGTTGTACGAATATTCCCTGTTAAAACGAATATTCCCCGACCAATCGAATATTATATAACAACTTGCGTACTTTGCAAAATTTATAAATATTACCCACAACTATAACATTATATCAAATTAACTCCATAATATTCAAAAATGATATTTATAGAAAATTCATCTTTATTTATAAAAGTTGGGGTCTTACAACCTCCCCTTCTTATGAAATTTCGCCCTCGAAATTAGGGTACGTACCTGGTATGTCGAAGAGGTAAGGATACCTTGATTTCATTTCAGATTCTAACTCCCAAGTCATTTCCTCAACATCGTGGTTTCTCCACAAAACTTTGACTTGAGGTATAACCTTGGAGCGTAGAATATGTTCCTTCTTATCCAAGATTTGAACAGGAACTTCTTCATACGTCAAATCCTCCGCTATTTCGTCCGGTTCTAACTCAATAATGTGGTTCGGGTCTTCCACATATTTGCGTAACATGGATATGTGAAAAACGTTATGAACACGAGACATACTTGGCGGTAAAGCGAGTCTATAAGCCACAGTTCCTACTCGATCGAGGATTAAAAATGGACCGATGAATCGAGGATTGAGCTTTCCTCTCTTTCCAAATCTCGTAACTCCTTTCCATGGAGCAACACGTAAGAACACATGATCTCCTACATCAAATTCCACGTCCTTTCGATGAAGATCAGCATAACTCTTTTGTCGATCTTGTGAGGTTTTTATACGTTGTCGGATCGTTTGAATCTTTTCTGTAGTCATACGTACCAACTCCGGTCCCAACAACGTTGCTTCACCCACCTCATCCCAGCATACTGGAGAACGACATTTTCTTCCATACAATGCTTCGAATGGAGCCATGCCAATACTTGCTTGATAACTGTTGTTGTAGGAAAACTCCACCAATGGTAAGAACTTGTCCCAACTTCCCTTGAAGTCAAAGACACAGAGTCTTAATAGATCTTCAAGAGTTTGAATAGTCCTCTCTGATTGTCCGTCCGTCTGAGGATGATATGCTGAACTAAATCGTAACTCCGTGCCCATAGCTTTTTGTAAACTAACCCAAAATCGTGAAGTGAATCTTGGGTCTCGATCAGAAACTATGGATACTGGCATACCATGCAGTCTTACAATCTCGTTTATGTACATACGAGCAAGACGTTCAAGTGTATAAGTTTCTCGTATCGGTAAGAAATGAGCAGACTTGGTCAATCTATCAACAATGACCCAAATCGCATCAATACCTTGAGAAACCTAGGAAGACCGGTAACGAAATCCATGGTAATGTGCTCCCACTTCCATTCTGGAATTTCAAGTGGTTGAATGGACCTTTTGGTACTTGATGCTCGCTTTGACTCGTTGACAAGTTAGACACCTTGAGATAAACAACGCTATCTCTCTCTTCATATTGCTCCACCAAAATGTATGACGAAGATCATGATACATTTTGGTACTTCCAGGATGGATTGCAAACGGTGTGTTGTGCGCCTCCATCATGATTTCATACTTTTAAATCAGGGTTGTTAGGAACACAAAGTCTGGAGTTGACTCGAAGTATTCCTTCTTCATCGATTCTTGCTTCCGGCATAGCACCTTCTTGCACTTTCTTCTCTCATACGCATCAGCTCCAGGTCTGTAGCTTGAGCAGCTTTAACTTTATCGATTAAAGTCGGTTCTACTCGTATATTCGCCATCATCACATGGGTCCCTGGAGTCTTTAACTCTATCTCCATCCTTTGCAAATCACACAAAATGGGCCTTTGTGTTGACAATATCGCACTCGTACTTGCATATGATCTTCTACTCAATGCGTCAGCTACCACGTTCGCTTTTCCAGGATGGTATTGAATGGTATGATCATAATCTTTCAACAGTTCAAGCCAACGTCGTTGTCGCATGTTGAGTTCCTTTTGAGTGAAGAAATATTTGAGGCTTTTATGATCCGTAAAGATCTCCACCTTCTCCCCATACAAGTAATGCCTCCAAATTTTAAGTGCAAAGACAACAGCTGCCAACTCTAGATCATGAGTAGGATAATTCCTCTCATATTCCTTGAGTTGTCTTGATGCATAGGCTATGACTTTTCCATGTTGCATGAGAACGCATCCCAACCCTTTGCTCGAAGCATCACTGTAGATGACAAATCCCTCCGAGCCAGATGGTATTGTTAGAACAGGTGCTGAAATGAGTCTCCTCTTGAGTTCTTGAAAACTCTGCTCACATTCTTCGCTCCAACCGAACTTTGTATCTTTTCGAGTCAGCTGAGTTAATGGAGTAGCGATTCGAGAAAATCCTTCCACGAATCTCCGATAATAACCAGCTAAACCAAGAAAGCTACGTACTTCGGTCACTGATTTAGGTTGCTCCCAGCTTTGAATAGCTTCAATCTTTGCCGGGTCAACCGATATTCCACGACTTGATACTACGTGCCCAAGGAATGCTACCTCTTCCAGCCAGAACTCGCATTTCTTCAACTTGGCATAAAGTTTGTATTCACGAAGCTTTTGGAGTACCAGCCTCAAGTGTTGCTCATGATCTTCACGGCTTTTGGAATAAACAAGGATGTCATCAGATAAAGACGACCACAAAGTGATCCAAATATTCCTTGAATACCCTGTTCATCATATCCATGAAGGCAGCAGGAGCATTAGTCAATCCAAAGACATAACTAAGAATTCATAATGCCCATACCGAGTTCTGAAGGCAGTCTTTGGAATATCCTCAGTTCTAACCTTCAGCTGATGATATCCAGAACGAAGATCGATCTTTGAAAAGAATTGTGCTCCTTGCAACTGGTCAAACAGGTCATCAATACGTGGCAATGGGTACCTATTTTTGATGGTGACATGATTCAACTCCCGATAATCAATACAAAGTCGCATACTCCCATCTTTCTTCTTCACGAACAGAACAGGAGCACCCCAAGGAGAAGTACTAGGACGAATAAAACCAATGTCTAACAATTCCTGCAGTTGGGTCTTTAACTCCTGAAGTTCAATAGGAGCCATTCGATATGGGGCTTTGGAAATGGGTTTTGTACCGGGTTCAAGGTCGATACAAAATTCAATTTCACGCTCTGGGGGTAGGCCAGGAAGTTCTTCGGGAAATACGTCAGGAAATTTATTAACAACAGAAATATCATTCAAAGCTGACGTATTTTTGTTTAGATCTGTGACATGAGCTAAGAAAGCTTGACATCGTTTTTCAATAATAAACGAATAGCTTTATGGCTTGAGATGACAGCGATTGATTTTAATGGTTTGGTTGCTTGAATTCGCATAATAGGTCGATTAGGAATATGAAAGCTAACAACCTTACGAAAACAATCAATTTTTGCATGATGAGTAGTTAACCAATCAATCCCTAGAATCACGTCAAATGCAAGTATTTTTAATGAAATAAGATCGACAGGTAATGTGTGGGTACCAACTTGAACCAAACAAGACTTATAAACCGTGGATGTAATGAAGGTTTCTCCCAATGGAGTTTCAACAGCTAAGTCAAAGTCTAATTTCTCCGGAATCAAATTTAATCGATGAGCGCAAGTAGGAGAAATAAAAGAATGGGTAGAACCGGTATCAAATAAAGTATAGACTTCGTTAGAGTTTATGATAAGCTTACCCGTGATGACCTCATTCGGGTTCCTTGCTTTCTGGGAGTTCACAACAAACGCTCTCCCTTGCACAACGGTTTTGACTTTTCTGGGACGGCCTTTGGTGCCTCCATCCTAGCTGAATTTGTCTTCGGTAAACGACAAAATCGGCTAAATGACCTTCTCTTCCACAATTATAACATGCTTTGGACGGCATCGCGCAGTTTGGACTGATGTGCCCCTCCCCTCCGCATTTGAAACATATGATAGGTGGTCGTTTCCTTCCTTAACGACAGGTGCTGGTGCTGACGTCTTTCCATCATTGTTGAATCTCCTCTTCTTGAAATGACCATTCTTATTGTTTTGGCCCTGATTACCACCGAAGTGGTTACCATTTCTGGCCTGTTGATTCCCTCCACGCTTGTTGTCACCGCTTCGATGACTGCTTCACTGGTATTATCATTTTGCCGGCTGCTCTCTTTTGGTTGCGTTGTCTCGTTATCGCGCTCCACCAACTGAGCCCTATTTACAACATCTGAATACAAACACAGTTTATGAGAAACAAGATGTTGACGTATCTCGGCTTCAAACCTCTAAAAACATCCGCGTCATTCTTTCTTCATTATCCACCAGGTGGGACGCAAACCGGGATAACTCGCAAATTTGCCTCGTACTGCGACACGGTCATATTATTCTGCTCCAATTTGATGAACTCCACCTCCTTCATGTGACGAATACTCTCGGGAAAGTATTTGTCGTTAAACAGCTCTTGGAACTTCTCCCAAGACATCTTCAGTGCGGCAGGTTGAGTACGCTTTATCGATTCCCACCAGTAATCTGCCTCTCCTCGCAACATAAAGGCGGCAAAGGGAACCTTTTGCTCCTCGGAGCAACCCAAGACATCAAATATCTTGGTGATCTGCTTTATCCATGTTTCAGCTACAAGTGGTTTGGGTTCTCCCTTAAACTCCGGTGGTCCCAGCTCCTTAAACTGTTTAGCGGTGACCGCCTGAGAGTTTCCAGTATTTCCACCTACGTTGTGGACAGGAGCCGCTTTCACCTGTTGTTGCATGAATTGCATAAAACCTCTGAACATTCCATCATTCATCATCTGGTCAGTGTTGTTGTTTGCATGAGGATTGTCACCTTCCTGATGCACATTATCCTGATTATTGATATGTGGTGAATCAATAATCGTCTGTGCTCCATTGCTATTCTCAACATTCTCAGATGCCATTTTCAGATACTGCCACAAAATAAAAGTTAATTGATATGTCATATATTATCCTTATATTATGACCGACCAATTAAATACCATGCAAATAAACTTAGGTAGGTCATACTAGCGAAGGAATTCCCCGTCTCTCCCCTCCTAGTTCTATTCTCACATCTTAGCCAGGGATCATATCCCTAAGCTCTGATACCAACTGTGACGCCCCAAAATTAGGTATACATCACCCATCTTGGGTCGTCAGATACATAGTACAGAAACAAATACAACTTACTAATACAACTGTCGTGTACAATACGACAAAACATAAACTGTGAGTTTGAATACAAATATTATCTTCTAGAGAGTATTCATACTCAAAAGGAGTCCTCATTACATTTATTAACACACCATTACATAGAATAGTGAGGACTACTAACTTAATACTATCATTCGGACCTCCCTCCGTTCCCCGACTTGCCCCGCTACGTTCTCATTTCTGAAGAGACAGTGAAAGAA